>JADLZN010009015.1:0-418525 GCA_018155175.1 Sinocyclocheilus anophthalmus
TGGGTTTCTTTCTCTCCGCCCAGATAGCGGCTCTGACCGTGACGGATGGATCTGGAGAGCCTCGCACGCAGAGCAGAGCACTACTGCCACCAAGACACGGTACATCAAGCCTTCATTCTAAAGTAGGGGTTGGAATTGACAGCCGGTTCTTATTCAGAACCTGTTCTATCCGAAAAATACCGACATCGAATGATTTTCGATTGCTTTTTCGATATACCGTACTAAAACAGTCTGCCAACTCGACCAGTGTATTCCCAAACGACTGACTTAGTCGGCTCTGAAAACATTCAGAGCAAAACATACAGTTCGATTCCCTAAATAATGGCCAGTGTTGGGGAAAGTTACTTTCAAAAATAATGCATTACAATATTGCATTACACCATAAAAAAGTAACTAATACGTCTACTCTAGTTTACTCCATTTTTCGTTCTTTGGAAAGTTGTGTCTCTTATATTACCTTTGCGTTACTTCGCATTACCGTGTTAAATATAAGCAGGGCTTGTTTGTTTTTAATATAAGAAGTTCTATTTATAGCTAATTTAAAAGCCCTTTCACACCAAAAAGTGTGAATAAACCTCAGGCTGAAGGAAAAGTTAATTCACGTCTGTACAGTAGAACGCATGAGAAGAAATACTCTTCAGCAATAAAAAAACAAGGCACAATTGTTAGTTTCTCTAAAGTCTTTTTTGCTTATTAGTATGGTTAAATTAGATCATCGGAGGTCAGTAGCAAAGACATTGGTTAAAAAAATGGGATTAAATACATTTATGTGTTTTTACGCATTGTAATTATTGCAGGTTTGCGTCATTTCTGATTTGCATTCACTGTTTTATCAATGTGCATTTTGGATCCTAAATCTGTTTTTTTTCGAGGGATGAATTAATGCACTGTTCACATTTGTCTAACTTACAGTAAAATCAGTTCACCACGCGCACGGACAACGCCTCTTTCGCTCCCGATTTCTTCCCAATATGTGCAGGCTCACTGTGTCATCATAAAATTGGAACACACAGTTAACTGTCATTAATTTTTGAAAAGTAACTCAGAATTTTCTGTAAATTAAAAACGATGCGTTACTTTTCTAGGTTACTTGTAAAAAGTATCTGCTTAACTTACTTCGCCTTACTTGTAATATTACCCCCACACTGCTAATTGCTTGTTTGATGCTATTCTTTTTAATGAATTCATTAACTCAGGCGTGACAATTTTTAGTTCCGATTCACGAACTAATTGGCTCTTATGGAGTCGGATCTTTTAAGTATCACATAAACAACATACATGGGTTCATGCCCAAAGCATCGTGTAGGCTAACATTCAGCGTGACAATTTTATTCCGATTCACGAACGAATGGCTCTTATGAGTCGGATCTTTTAAGTGAACCATAAACTTGCAGGTGAGTGTAGTCTGACTTTTATGAGCCATCTCTTTTTAATGAACCTTTTTAATGATTTAATGAATCTAGAATTAAAAGTAGGCTAGTATTCATTTGAGTATTTCAGTATTTCATTCATTTTTATAAAACTTTAAAAGTAATGATTCTTTTAATCTTTAATTGTTTTATATCTCCATAACACAGTCTGCTTTGTCTTTCTTTTTAGCTTCAGTTGTTTGTCTATATTGGCTGATCCAGAAGAGACCAGGGTTAGCTGTCATATTTCTGATGTTAGTGAATATTTCTTGTAGGTTAACTTTTAAAAAACAGTTAATGTATCCAGCCTTCTTGGCTACAAAAAAAGCTATTGATACATCATTACTGCCAAAGGATAATTAACAGCCCATTTAACACATTGAACTTTTGACCCCAGTATATTGGTTAAGTTGTTAGTTGTTGTCAGTTTAGTGAACACTGATTTTTGATGAACACTGCTTTTTTGAAATATGAAAGACTTGAAAAAATCGTACTCTATATTATTTTTATTAGCAGAAATGTTGGATGTATGTATCCCAGTGTTGTTTTATTATAATTATGTGTTTACACAGCTATTACAAAATATGTAATACTTTTATAGTGCTATAATATTATATAATAATTGTATAGTAATTTTTGTTTGGATGACAGAATTCCACAATAGTCCAATTTTAAGACACTTGAACTAAGTGTTTGAAGCAAGCAGTTGTATCACTGGATTTGTTGGCTTAAACCTTATATTTTCTTGATGATAATAAATGTGTTCTTCTGTGAATTACCCCTGCTTCAGTGGACTTGGGACACATGTCACATGCGCCTAAGTAGAGCTGTTAATGACGGATTTAGTCAAGATGTTCCTCCTGGCCGATTACCCTATGCCAGTCATCTACAATAGTTCGGCCTTATTCTGGGACCCTGCTAAAGCTGGTTCGGTTTTAACCCTCCGATCTGTGCAGTGTTTTCACATAATCACATAGTTAATGTTTACGCGCCACGAGACCCCCTGCTGGAGACTCGGATAAGTAGAACGGGTTGCTATCGTGGTGCTAACTGACCATTCTCAAGGCCTACATAAAACGTGATTTTGTCCCAAATCCCCAGACTTCTTTGGTATACTGACAGATCAATGAGAGGCTTCACTTAATCTGTTATTGATTTACACAGAGGAACAAGCCTTTTATTCATCCACAGGTGATGCATTCCTGTGTATGTGCAGTGTTTTCCTTTTATGCAAGGTATTGTACTTAGTTTTATTTATCAAATAGTGCAATCCAGCACACACAAAACTGCAAGAAAGGCAAAACTGGCATTGCATATCAGAAATCAAAATAACACGTGTGCTGATGGCATTACTTGCTAAAAACTACTCTAAAACATATTTAAAGTAATGATAAATTAGACTTTTTGAATGGATAATGGAAAACTGACTGAATTTGTTTCCTGTAAGACAGCAATTATCCGTGCCGTGTTGAAGCGTTTAGGGATTTTGTTACTGTTATGACTGTAATGGCTGTCAGCAGCCTTGCAACACTAGACTGAGGAATGCAAAACCCACAGGGAGACACAGAAAATATCCCCAGTGCTGCTGGATATTACATATTCTATTTCATGGTGGGCTTAATTAATGTAAAACAGTAATTTAGTCCTCTGTCCTATATACCTGGCCTAAATAACTGTGATAGTGATACTAACAGGATTTGTTCTGTTGTTGCTCTGTCTCTGAGGACTGGGACCCCGCAGTCCTCTGGTCTCCATGTAATGGTTGTGGTGGCGACAATGACAAAAGTGGGTTCATAAATCCTTTTTGGTCTTGTCTGATGAGAAATACATCTTGTGGGCTCTACATGTACATAGTTTGACTTAAGGATTACTTTAAGAAAAAAAAGATTTATTAAGTTTATTATTTTTCATTTAATTTAATTAATAAACAAAGCAAGCAAGCATACATTTGAGTAGCAGAAAACACTGAAAGTGAAGAAAAAGCCCATATCATCACCACAGTGTCACCACCATATTTTTCTATATCACTCACCACTAAGGAAAAGGTCACCAATAGGCACTTTGGATGAATTAAATAAAACGAATAAAATAGAAAATTAAATAAGATTTAAAAAATGAAATAAATCTCCTATTTTTTCATTTATAGGTATATTTCTCATAAAATAATTTTGGATTGATTAATTGTATTAAAGCAAGTTGTAAAATACACCTGTGTTTTTGTGACAATTGTTATGTATGTTAGATAAACCATCTAACTATCTAATGTAAAATTAATTTAGCATGATTATTATTAGCGTAATAATAAAGTGATCAGAGAAATATTTGTTATAATATATGTTTTAAAGAAATGTGGTTGCAACACTGTTGCCTATTTTTATGCTAACAATCAGCATAAATCAGGGTATTACACTTTATTTAAATAGACTTTGGTAATGGGGTTTCAGAAATTCAAACCTCACATAAAACTAACAGAAAATAAAGCATCTCATATAACTTTTTAATTAAATTTAACTTGTTAATCAGTATTTTCCGAGTTAAGCATCTAATTTCTATGAGATTTCCATGACCATTTGTTAAATAAAACATAAAAATAATAATTGTTGCAACTTTTGTAGAGTTTCGGGCCCTATTTAATACCATCTTTTTCTCCCATAAGCTTTACATTTGAATGATAGATGTGCAGAACAAACGTTTCTGTGTTGTTCGTGGGTTAAAATATATATGGGTTCTAATAAAAACAAGTTTCTTATTTGTATGTCATAAAGTAGACATTAATGCTAATTTGAACAAACCTTTGGTGTGTGTACAGCAATTGTATCTTAACAAGGGTGGCTATTACAACATCTGTCAGAGACAGGAGTGCAAAACAAATCATTTGACAGATGTTTTTGTGTGTTAATTTAACCACTCCTGCCACCTAATGGTCACATTAAGCAAGCACAACACGGTTATCACTTCCAAGGTTAAAGCAAGAGGATAAAAAATAAAACCTGGACAAAGAAATGACTCTTGCCTGATACCATAAAATGTATTGTATATATTATGCCAATATTGACTCACATTTGCTTCCAGTTTTCACGTTACTCTTGTCTGACCATGATATAAAGATTTGCTTTACACATACTGAGTCAAACTCATGCATTAGTGATGAGAGGGCAGTTCTTTCTGTGCAAGCAGAAACAAAGCCATGTTGTACAGGGTCAGTGTGTGTAATGCTGGATGAAAGAGTCCTTTTTACTGGAGTTGTGCTCAAGTCCCACTCTTTAGTCCTGTGAGATCTGTTGGAATAACAGTGCAGGAGTAATTGTACCCTAATGGTGTACAAAACGGCAGGATGGTGTTTGATGAAAAGTTAATAATTTGCCTAAACCACTGTGTTTTATTGCTGAGAGCTGACTGGCTGTTCTGTTCTGGATGGGTGAATATGTGGCTCTAGGATCTGGACAGCACAAATGTATCTCATAGCTGGATAACAGTTGCATCATATTGTATATTTTAACCATCGAGGCCAATATGTCAGAGTGACATCTGTTTTCAACCTTTCAGGGTTCTTCGTCTTTGTCAGCCTCAGAGGTGGTTTCCAATACACACATCTCAATAAGTACAATTAAGCAGAGAGGTCAGTGCCGTACTGAGCTGCTCTGGGAACAGTGAAGTATATCAGTGGCATCTTTCTTCATTATTAATGAGAGGCATAAAACAAACAGACCAAATTTATATTATTAATGTTCAGAGTATGAAAAGCAGTTCAGAGTATGAAAAGACAATGCAGAAAAGCTGAGCGGATGTGGCGGAAGACGAAACTTGAAATACACTATAGCATATATAAAGAAAGCCTTCATACTTTCAATGTGGAACTAGCCACAGCTAGACAAACCTTCTTGTCAAACCTTATAAACAGTCACTTAAACAACACTCGCACTCTTTTTGCTACTGTTGAGAGACTGACAAACCCCCCAAATCAGATTGCCAGTGAAATGCTCTCCGACAGCAAATGCAATGAGTTTGCTTCCTTCTTTTCTGAGAAGATCAATAATATCAGGAAGGCGATTAGCACATCCCAAAGTTATGCAGAGGTCAGAAAGATTCGACCACAATACCAAAAAGATGATACTATGTCTGTTTTTGAAGAAATTGATAGCAAAATTTTGTAAGAAATAGTACAGCACCTTAAATCGGCAACATGCTATCTTGACACACTTCCCACATTTTTTTTCAAAAGGGTGCTTAACTGTTTGGAAGCAGATCTCTTAGAAGTGGTGAACGCCTCACTTCTTTCTGGGACTTTTCCAAACTCCCTGAAAACTGCAGTTGTTAAACCCCTTCTGAAAAAGAGAAATCTTGATAACACCATATTGAGCACTATAGACCAATAATCAAATCTTCCCTTTTATAGGAAGATTTTGAAAAGGGTGTAGTCTTTAATAATCAGCCTGACCCAATACGTCTTAAACTTCAAATGGACTACCGGGACAATTGTTCAATCTGGTTTTTCCGACCCGCTTGATCACAGCACAGAGAACAGCACGCATATAAGTGATAATAACTGATAGTTCCGCTTAAATTCCTGATCTGGTCAAAATATCAGGCTGGACTACTCGAGCTCAGTTCGGCGGTTTTGAATACTGTCGATCATAACATCTACTAGAGAGACTGAAAACTTGGTCGGGCTTGCTGGCTGGTAATTAAATCGGTTTCGGTCATACTTAGAGGTGAGGTTTTAGCGTGTATATGGCGAGCATAGTCTAAGTTGAACCGCCATGACATGCGGAGTTGCCCACAGCTCATATCTTGCACCGCTTCATTGTTTAGCCTGTATAGCTCCCACTAAATTCAATAAGGAGAAAGAACCAAATCGGCCTATCACAGGCTATGGGTCAAGATGCTCTCCTGAGTTTTACCTACCCACCCCTTATCTCCAATTGACTACAGCCCCATTGACTCCCTCTGTTAATGCTTTGATGAAATTAACAGTTGGATGTGCGATAACTTTCTTCAGTTAAACAAAGAAAAACCGAAGTCATTGCATTTGGAAACCAAGATGAAGTTCTCAAGGTGAATGCAAACCTTGACTCTAGGGGTCTAACAACTAAAAATCAAGTCAGGAATCTTGGTGTGATTCTGAGACAGACCTTAGTTTCAGTAGTCAAAAGCATGTCAAAGCTGTAACTAAATCAGCAAACTATCATCTAAAAAACATTGCAAGAATAAGATGTTTTGTTTCCAGTCAAGACTTGAAAAACTTGTTCCTCGTTGGGTTCGTGGCGGTAGGCCTTTTTCCCCAGCAGGTGGACTATTGGAAGAGTGGTCCTCCTCACTTCTGCCTTCCTAAAAACCAAGTTTAATACGTCTGCAGCTAACCATAACGCTGCTGCCAATAATTCTGACTAAACCAGTAATCACTCATCACCATGTCACACCATTTGCCCTCCCAGTTCTCATGTCCTTACACTGGCTTCCAGTTACATTTAGTATTGATTTTAAAGTACTTTTACTCGTTTATAAATCGCTCAATGGCCTAGGACCTAAATATATAGCAAATATGCTCACTGAATATAAACCTAACAAACCACTCAGATCATTAGGATCGAGTCAGTTAGAAATGCCAAGGGTTCACACAAAACAAGGGGAGTCCGTTTTTAGTTATTATGCCACCCGCAGTTGGAATCAGCTTCCAGAAGAGATCAGATGTGCTAAAACATTAGTCACATTTAAATGCAGACTCAAAACGCATCTGTTTAGCTGTGCATTTATTGAATGAGCTCTGTGCGATGTCCGAACTGATTGCACTGTTATGGATATTTATAAGTCGTTTTCTAAATGCTTTTACACCTCTTAAGATAATTAAAAAAAAAAAATAAGTTTTCAAGTTTTAAATTCCTTGGTTTTATTGGTGTGATTATGTTTTTATTTATTTTATGTAAACCTTTGAATTCCCAGTTGTGTATGAAATGTGCTATACAAATAACCTTGCCTTGCCACCGTTGCATTTGCCTATGCACAATCTTTTATTACCTAATCGGTTCATATTTTTCATAGAGATTGGCGTATTTGCGAGTCACACAATCAGGTTACTCGTTGTTTTCTCTGCACTAATTTTACGTTTTCATCAGTGTACCCTCGTGTCAAGACTGCTTTAGCGTTAGCATGAATGCACTTATTTCTGGAATGAACATTATCCTAATTGAACCTGGACCTATAGCAATGAAAGTAGTGGTTCAAGAACAGAACGGTAACTATCAGCAAGGTTTGCTATTTTTCGTTCAAAAACTTATGTGAATATTATGTGTCAAAATGAAACTGGAGATAGGCAGTTATGGGTCCGCAGCGCTTGCGCGCGCGCACACACCACACACACACACACACCACACAACCCACACACTCCCACACACACACACACACACACACCTACAAACACAACACACACCACCCACACACACACACAACACACCATCACACACACGCCTAATTGTTATAGTATTCAACTCGTAACCCAAAGGTTGTGGGTTCAAGTCTCTTACCGGCATGGATTGTAGGTGGGGGGAGTGAATGTGTAGCGCTTTCTTCCACCTTCAATACCATGACTGAGATACCCTTGAGCAAGGCACCCAACTGAACTGCTCTTGAACTTGCTCCCCGGCGCCGCAGCATAAGAATTGGCTGCCCACGGCTCCGGGTGTGTTTCACGGTCTGTGTTGCACTATTATGGTATAAATTCAGAGCACTAAGTCAAGTATGGTTCACCATACTTGCCACAGTCACTACACACACCACACACACTATGAAGAGTTTCATTTGCAAACCTATAACTTCCAGTTTTTCTTTCCTTACGTGTTAGTAATAATAACAATTAAAGTTCATGAAAGATTTTTTACATATTAAAAGTTTGTTTTTATAGCAAAAGCAGATAACTCCAACAGTCGTTTTTTTTTGGCAAAAGCAGATAACTCCACGTTTCATGTTTTAGAGTTTATAAAAACACTGGTTTAATCTTTGTAATCTCCTCAGACGACAATGTAGATGCCTGACAAACGTTATTGTTGTTGTGATCATAAACTGTATGATGTGATTACACGCAATACACAGAGCTTTTCCATTGTAACGCGCTGCTTTTGCAAGGTTCCGTGAAAATGTTTCAGTTTTTATTTTCCTTTTTCGCCCTGAAGCAGATATCACAGGTTCATCAAGTTTGTTGAAATAATCCATCCTCGATCACTTTTATATATATACTGTATATATATTTAGTAATCGTGTAAAAATGGAGACTAGAAATAATTTATATAAAATATTGACATAAAATGACATAATAATGAATTAGAATTGTATAATTAAATATATCTTTACATACACTATTGTTCCAATAACCATATTTATGTGAGAAAAAAATAAAAACATCTTCCATGACAAACAGTGATATCATACTGTATAGCATATAATAAAATACAGTAGTCACATCATTTCTTTTGTCATTATAATATTAAATTAATGTGAGATTTATACAAATTTTCTTGAAGCAATCTTCTTTAGATTCCTTCTGCTATTTTTAATTGAATTGAATTGAATTTAAAATGGAATTTAATGTAATTTAAAATTGAATTGAACTTAATTTAAAATTTAACTAAATTGATTTAGTAACAGCAGCAGGTAATACCTACTTGAAGTTAAAACAATAACTGTAACTATGAAATTTTGTGTACATTTTGTGGAATTTTTGTAAATATGTTTTTAATTCATTAAAATAAATCAAATAATTAAATTGTGTATACATTTATTCGCTATTATATATGAAACATATTTATTTATTGTGCCTCATATTTAGTAATTTAAACGTAAATGTTATTGAGTTGAAGTGAGTAACGCAAATGTCTTGCTCTGACGTAACCCATCAGGCGACGAAATTCCCGCACTATAATTGGCCCAGACACGAGTCAATCATAAGGCCCGCCCATATCGGTCTCTTCCGGCTGTGTGTCAGCCCTTCAGCAGCAGCAGCAGCAGCATCCCTGCCCAAGAGAAGAGAATCCAGCCAGCATCACAGGTAACGATTAAAAAAAATAATTAAAAAAAATAAAAGCTCTTTGGACTCATTCACGCCAGTATCTAAAAGGTTTAAAGCAACGCTTTCCAGCGGGCGAAAAGCTCTCGCGCCGTTGCTAAGTAAGTTTGTCAGTTAAGCTGCTGAGCTTTAGCCCGTTAGCATCTGTTTACAGGCTCCGGCTGTGCCTCTTAACCTAGGGAGCTGCCTACATGCACAACACTTATGAGTGAACGCTGGCGAAACCCAGTGAGTAAACCAGAAATTCCCCAAAATGTTGTCTGGTCAGGCCGTTCACCAGGTTGGGACACAGCCCATATTTATGAGGGTGAGAGTGCTGAATATTTTGGTTCTGTTTTTATATTTTTCTACGCAGCTATTCACGTTTGACAACAGAATCAAACAAATAAACAAAAAATATCCCGAAAAGCCTTGTCTTTCGATTTACAGTATGAGTTTTAGGGGTCGTGTCGAGTTTGAGGGCTGTTCAGCTGTCATTGTCCTATTAAAAGTAAACAGAGGTTTTGTAAACGCTTTGCTTTCAGCTGTTTTCATCTGTTTAAGTGTGCTCAAGTTGGTCTTATTCCCTGGGGCTTTATACATCTTTAAACATCTTGCTCGGTATATGACTGAGACAGAAGTTACTTGAACTTTCTTTACTGCAAGACAACATTTTTGTGAAAAAGGATTTTTTTTTCAGTGGGGCTTGTGTGCTAGTGTTTGACTTATTTGCATTGTGTGATGTTGACTCGTGTAGGTTCCACGGCTTTGAATGGCAGACACTGTGTTTATATCTGATGAAAACTAATGCCATTTTTGTGTAACCTAAAAAAAGTTGCCAGTCCATTTCTGGTGTTAAAGTGGGTAAAAGGTTACACTGTAAAAAATGATTGTGATTTTAACAGTAAAAGACTGTAAAAATGCTACAGTAAAAACCGTTTATCAGTAATTTCTCCAACTATTATTACGGTGAATAATGTTAATTACATTAATGTATAGAAAATCTGTTAAAAACGGGGTTTGGGGAAGTGACAAAAAAAGGCCATTGTAATTATTTATAGTGAAAACGTAAATTGACAGTCCCAGTGTAGAGTATTGTAAAGTGGGTCTGCCACATGGACCGCTGAACAGTTATTGCTTGATTTCCATTCCTGAGGTGTTATATTGTGTGTAGCTTGGGGCAAGTCTGTAGACAGCTATAGATGAGTATCAGGCCACATTCCACAGAGTAAAGCCAGGTGTCACTGCCTTGTTTTATGTGCACGCACATGGAGATTCCCAACACCGCCTTGACTTGCTAACTAGTGTGTGTCATTGTCAGGTATGTGCTTGCACCTCTCCCAAGCAGACTACATTCCAAAGGTCTCAATGAAACTGTGAGCAAAGCAAAAGACTTGATTCATTCCACTTCTGAAATCTCGTAGGTGTTTGTGTGTTTCCTTAGTCACTTTATTAGGCAGTCATGTCCTTTTGGGTATTTCCTCTGCCACTGGTACCTATGCGAAAAACCTTCACAAATTTTCAGATTTGGAATGGCTATCATTTGTAATAAACTCTAAATTGTCTTTATGACTTTATGAAAATTTGTTGAAAATGTACTCACTCTCGGGCCATCCAAGATGTAGATGAGTTCGTTTCTTTATCAGAACAAATTTAGAGGAATTAATCATTACATCACTTGCTCACCAATGAAATCATCTGCAGTGAATGGGTGCCGTCATAATGAAAGTCCAAACAGCTGATAAAAAAAAACATCACAATAATCCAGATCCATCAGCTTGTGAAGCAAAGGAAAGCTGTGTTTTGTTGTTGTAAGGAACAAATCCATTGTTATGATGTTTTTAACTTCAAACTGTTACTTCTGACCAAAATACCAGTCCATAATCCATTCCATAATAATTTTTCCTCCAGTGAGAAAGTCCATCCCCTGTTGTCCTCTCACATCAAAACACCAACATTGGTAAGGTTTGTTAGTGGATAGAGGACTCACATTAAGGTATGTTTAGTAGAGATGCACCAATTGCAATTTCTTTGCAAATTCTGATTTCCGAATTTGTTTTCTTTTTTTTGTAAGTGTGACCTGCCGATACTGATTTTTGCAGATTCCGATTTTCTTTAAGAACTGTAATTGACAGCATATACAAATTAGGGCTGGCACAATAAATCAATGCATCATGATCAGGCTCGTAACTAGAGATGCACCGATTGCAATTTTCCTGGCCGAATCCGATTTCCGATTTTTCGTTAGTGTGATCTGCAGATACCGATTTTTGCCGATTCCAATTTCTAAGAACTATAATTGGCAGCATATACAAACAAAAATCTACTTCAACGCAAAGTTTTATTTTCATAAAAAAAACACAAGGTAAAAAGTCAGCTGTCGCTTTTGTCCATAAGCCCTTTGTGTTCAACCCCAAGAGAACCAGACGGCTCTACTATGGCATCTTCTTGGTCTTCTTACTTCTCTTCGTCGTTAGGTGCAATGTGCTCACGAAGAAGAGAGCTTGTGCGTTCGGCTGAGTAATTTAAGTGGTTAAATGTACTTGCACATCAGTTTTTATGCTTTTATGATGCGAGATTAATGTATACATAGCCCACTGTGAACATCCTTGTAATTTGTTCAACCTTTTCAAACTTTATGAATGATTATTTTAGGTTTAAATGGTGCATGTGTAAGGAACTGGAAGCAAGCAGAGTACGGCTATTTCTAAAGCACGCAGTGCCATCTGCTGTTAAAAACTAAGCTCAGAATCGATTCAAGAGAGAATCGCGATGCCTTCGGAAAATCTCAGAATAATTTCTCGATTCGCGATGCATCGATTTATTGTCCCACCCTGAATACAAACAACTACGTACTTTTCAAAAGCAAACTATTATTTACATAATAAAATAAATTATTAAACATTATAATTCCCCCAATCTGGACTAAGTTACATATGTTCTCTCACTTAAACAACTCAAAATAAATTGCTCTGTGACTGGAAAGAGGTAGAAATAACAATTAACTGAAAACGAGTGGCTGTATATAACAAAATAGATGTCATTACAATTATAAATTGTCATTTTTTCCCTAACCTTATTAAATGTGTCATCTTTCACATCAAATTCTTACATTGTTTCAATGAATTCAGTTAGAATAATAAGAAACTGTAGAGTTGTAACCATTCAAATGAAATTAGTATTAACAAACTCTATATTTCCACTGCTGAGGAAACAGAAGCTTTATCTGAAGTGGCATTAGATGTATTTAGACTGTTTGATGAAGCTGAGAGGTGTCATAAATGCATTTACACCGCAAAATTGTAAATGCATAAATAATTTAATAAGATTAATTATTATTATTTTAAATAATTGAACATACAAATAAGAAATGTTGGCAAAAATGCAATGATAGTTTTAAATACGAAAACAAACCACCGTAAATTACCGTGTTAAGTCCATTTAGTCATTCATTCACTGATTCGTTCAAAAGGCTTATTCATTCATAACGAGGCAAGTGACTGTTTTTATGAATGGGTTACTGAATCATTGACTCACTTGATTCGTTCAAAAAATGTGGATTCATTCAGTAACGAAACGCCGTTGTGTGTTGCTGGGAGACACAAAACAGTTCTGCTGTGGCTTTTATTGGAACTATTTTCATCAGCGAAATTTAGCAAAAGCAGTCAATATTGTGTCTGAAATGTAAGTCACTTAATTTTAACTTTTTGTTTATTGAACTACTATTGTATAAACCGCATATGCATCCACAGTATGCATCTATAACTTTCTGCGAGTTATTTTGTGTGTGCTGTTGAGCTCATTTGTTTTGATTTCTGCATGAGTCTCTCTCTCACTCCGACAGGCTGTGCGAGCCTCATCTGGAACATCAATACATATGTCGCTGTTTACACTGAATGCAATAAAATCAGAATCGTTTTCAAGCAAAAATTTTTGGTGGCCAAGTTTCAGTGCTTCCGTAGTTACTTTTGTTATTGACATTTTTAATCAGGCTTTTTGTCCAGTTCACGCATGTAAAATTCTCTCTCGGCCTGGGACGATCATGCAGAAAATTGGCTAATTCCGGTTTCAGTGCGCCTGTCAATCGGTGCATGCTAATTTTTAGACACATTTGTTTATTATAAACACGCAGCTTTTCACTTCACAAGTAGTTCATTGATGGACTGGAGTGGTGTGGATTATTTGTGATGTTTTTATCAGCTGTTTTGGCTCTCATTCTGACGGCACCCATTCAAAGCAGAGGATCCATTGGTGAGCAAGTAGTAATGTTAAATTTTTTTTACATCTGGATGTTCGCTGAGGGTAAGTAAATATTGGCAAATTTAAATTTTTTGGTGACTATTCCTTTAAATGAAGCACTTTTTTACCATGTTTAAATACTTTCAGATACATTCAATCTAATAAATGCACAATAAATACTGCAGATTTACCCCCAGAAAAGTGCAGAAAACCAGCTGATTCTGCCTGGGCCTCCTTATGGGCAAATATCACACCAAATCAGTTCTGTCAACCCTTCGTTTCCCAAATTTCATTTCTATCCCCTGGTTCAGCCGAACAGGATTCTATTCAAATGTGACAGGACCTGATAGGGTGCTGGATCTCGTAAGACCCAGGCTTCTCATTACTGCACCTGAGTCTTTATTTTTCACGCAGACATAGTGCGTGATTATCGGTTGCCACGGCACCCATATTCGGTCGTCTCTGATTTCGTTCCTCTTGCTCCCGGGAACAGATCAGAGATCATTACTCTAGCACAACACTGTGTCTCAGGGGATGGCTGAGACGTCCGTGTTATTTTAACATTCCAGCTGATTGCAGAACACTTGTTTTCCCATGTAGGTGAAAGTGCATCAGAGATAATGTATCAGATTCTGTTGAAAACCTTGGGCAATGTCGTCTCTCGCTTTGTCTATCGTCTTTGATTTCAGAGCACTGATGGTGTCTCCTGTTGACCCTTTGGTTATTTTGACATTGACTCTAATGTGGATTTAAGGGGATAGTTCACCCAAAGATCTAATTTCTGTTATTTTATGCTCATTCTTATTTAAAATACGAATGACTTTCTCTCTTTAATGGAACACAAAAGGCTGATCTAATTCCCTTTCAACTCAAACTCACAATATCACCGCTATAATCCGGTCACCATGGTGAACAGCCCTCTAGAGGCAATAATTATCAGTGAAAAAACTTTTCGGTCTTTTTGTCCGAGCTGTCATATGACTTATATACAGTGGGGCAAAAAAGTATTTAGTCAGCCACCAATTGTGTAAGTTCTCCCACTTAAAAAGATGAGAGAGGCCTGTAATTTTAATCATAGTTATACCTCAACTATGAGATACAAAATGAGAAAAAAAAATCCAGAATCACATTGTAGGATTTTTAAAGAATTAATTGTTAAATTCCTCTGTAAAATAAGTATTTTGTCACCTACAAACAAGCAAGATTTCTCTCACAGACCTGTAACTTCTTCTTAAGAGGCTCCTCTGTCCTCCACTCACTACCTGTATTAATGGCATCTGTTTGAACTCATTATCAGTATAAAAGACACCTGTCCACAACCTCATACAGTCACACTCCAAACTCCACCATGTCCAAGAACAAAGAGCTGTCAAAGGACACCAGAAACAAAATTGTAGACCTGCACCAGGCGGGGAAACTGTATCTGCAATAGGTAAGCAGCTTGGTGTTAAGAAATCAACTGTGGGAGCAATTATTAAAAATTGGAAGACATACAAGACCACTGATAATGTCCCTCGATCTGGGGCTCCACGTAAGATCTCACCCCTTGGGGTCAAAATGATCACAAGAACTGAAAATCCCAGAACCACACGGGGGGACCCTAGTGAATGACCTGCAGAGAGCTGGACCAAAGTAACAAAGGCTACCATCAGTTACACACTGCGCCGCCAGGGACTCAAAATCCTGCAGTGCCAGACGTGTTCCCCTGCTTAATCCAGTACATGTCCAGGCCCGTCTGAAGTTTTGCTAGAGAGCATTTGGATGATCCAAAAGAGGATTGGGAGAATGTCATATGGTCAGATGAAACCAATAGAACTTTTTGGTAAAAACTCAACTTGTCGTGTTTGGAGGAGAAAGAATGCTGTGTTGCATCCAAAGAACACCATACCTACTGTGAAGGATGGGGGTGGAAACATCATGCTTGGGGGCTGTTTTCTGCACAGGGACCAGACGACTGATCCGTTGTAACGAAATATGAAATGGGGCCATGTAGTCGTGAATTTTGAAAATGAAACCTCCTTTCTAATCATCAAGCATTGACGATGGAAACAAAAAAAAAAAAACGTGGCTGGGTCTTTCAGCATGACAATTATCCCAAACACACCGCCCGGGCAACGAAGGAGTGGCTTCGGAAGAAGCATTTCAAGGTCCTGGAGTGGCCTATCCAGTCTCCAGATCTCAACCCCATAGTAAATCTTTGGAGGGAGTTGAAAATCCCGTGTTGCCCAGCGACAGCCCCAAAACATTACTGCTCTAGAGGAGATCTGCATGGAGTAATGGGCCAAAATACCAGCAACAGTGTTTGAAAACCTTGTGAAGACTTACAGAAAGCGTTTGACCTCTGTCATTGCCAACAAGGGTATATAACAAAGTATTGAGATGAATTTTTGTTATTGACCAAATACTTATTTTCCCCCATAATTTGCAAATAAATTCTTTAAAAATCCTACAATGTGATTTTCTGATTTTTTTTTCTCATTTTGTCTCTCATGGTTGAGGTATACCTATGATGAAATTACAGGCCTCTCTCATCTTTTTAAGTGGGAGAACTTGCCAAATTGGTGTCTGACTAAATCTTTTTCCCAACTGTAGTAACCAAATTCGTAAAATTATTCCGATTTCTCCTATATATATATGTGCAGATACATGCGCACATTTTTTCTTCTTACCCAGACCAATCAACCACTGGAAAAACTATATGGATATATAGGATGCAAATATATTACATTTCTTTTCAGTTTAGTATTCATTTATGCTATGTAATGCCTTGTCACCAAATAAAGTTGTATATGGAAAAATTTTCCTATTATGTTAAATGGAAGTAAGAAAGTCATACATGTTTGGAAGAACATGAGGGTGAGTAAATGTCAATGTTGACAGAACTTTTTTTTTTAGGTGAACTATCCTAAGATAAATCCCACACCCATCACATCCCTTACTTCTTGAGCTGACTCTGCATTTTTTTGAAAAACATTTTAATTTAAGAGTTTGGTCTGATGTGACAACAGCGAGTTGTCTTCCACTCTGCAGTTACTCTGTTCCTAATCTCTGATTTACCTCACGAGGTCGTCTGTGTGCCTGACCCCTGACATTTTCTCTGTTTTAAAGGGGTCATGATGCTTTTTTTTTTTAAAATCTTATTTGGTGTAACAGAATATGTTGACATGCTTTAATGATCAAAAAACACATTATTTTTCAAATACTGTACATTATGTAGGTCCTCTATGCCCCGCCTCTCTAACGCTTCGTTTTCTACAAGTCCCTCCTTCCGACAATCGCAGTCTGCTCTGATTGGCCGCTGACCCAGTGCATTGATTGGCCGAACACCGCAAGCACTCGCCGGAAATGTAACGTCCCCCTTATCATAAACGTGAGCTCAATCTTTCAAAATAATGTTAGACCGTAAATAATGTCAGTTTTACCATCAGTTCAAGCCCAAAAGGGGAACAGAGTCGCGTGACAGTACCAATGGGAAGCTGGTATGTGTACCCAACCACGGTTAGACAGGCTACTCCACTTTGATGTGTGTGTCCTCCTCTCACACTCACACTCACACCACACACACGATGTACATAACTCCGCATTTGAACGTCAATAGCAAATCTTAAACTCCTCTCCTAGGTCCACGAAACAGTCATCCTAAAGGCTGCCTGTTCATGTTGTAAGTATCTTAAGATTGTTTAAATTCCTCTACTTTCGGAAGGCCAAATAGAGTGTTTTTGCTTTCGCACTGAAACACACACGTCTCCCTGACATGGCTGCATCAAAACAACTGCTGTTCCTGAAACCACGCTTTCTTTCTTTCTTTGCGTGCACAATTGGGCGGCATTATGCAAATATTGCCACATAGTGAGGTAGATATGTGGGGGCATGTTAGAACGAGCCGTTTTAGGGGGTCGTGGCAGAGTCTTAAATTTGATAAAGAATATCTCTTTGGTTTTGAGACTTTAGTCTTTGCATTTTTACAGATCTTCTTTATGCACCAAGATTTTGTAACACTCCAAAGAGAAAGGAAAACTTGAAATCGCATCATATGACCCCTTTAAAGACTCACAAATAACCTTGACCTGCACTGAAAAAAACAATTCCCAATTGAAAACAAGCATCACGTGATTTGGGTAATCAGAAACCAATTAGGCCTTGCAAAGTGGTTGAGATGCTTTTGAATAGCTGTTTGAAACTTGAGAAACTTGGAACAATGAGTTGATTCATACGTGCAAGGAAAATAGATTTTTAATATCATCTGAATTTAAAAATCCAGTGATATTTGACCCCATAATGTTTAATCAAACTTGATCTTCTAGGGGAACCGTCAGACTTCTCCAATCTTTTAGTCCACTTTAACCATGCACCTTTTTTAAAATTGACTGCAAGCTCGCGTTCATCTTTGAGTACAACAGCCATTTGTCAAAATTCAATCAACAACCAATGGATGGAACACAATAAAGAAGTCCTTGCCCCATTCACAGATGTACGTCACCAGGTGGAAAAGATCTGTTGCTTTTTACGTTTCAATTGCAACCGTTTATTCAGAATTCACTGAAACTTTTAACATTGACTGACCAGTTGTTGGTAGATTTTGGAACCATTACATGAGTGACATACTACTTCTGTTAATTAGTCTGATATACCAGTATATTGTTACATTTTTAGCGTGTTGCTAAGGTGTTGTTGGTGGTTAGTTACTTGAAGATTCTCTGGTCTCTACTTCAGTGTCAGTCAGTCTGCTGGTTTTCTTTTTGTCCGTCAGATTGCTTGCAAGAATAAAGCACACCTATTCCCAGAAGATTCACAATTTGAGGTGTCATTCACAATCAATACAAGGGTAACGGGCCCTAACCCTAATTATGAGCAGTAGTAATAGTGACCCTTGCCTTGGCAAACACTACTATTGAATTGTCAAGGTATTTTGTGTAGTGCTTTCAAACGTATTTCCTAATATTGCAGATTGGTTGGTTGAAGAAAGAAGTGTAGCAGTGAAGGACTCTTCAGTACTACTTGATTTGTCTTTGCTTTTCAGTTTTCACATTACTTAAAGACTTAAGAGTTGTCCTGGGGCTGTAATAAAACTGCTCTCCAGTAGTTTGTGTTTGGGGAATTCGTTGAGCATAAATGTCAACCTACTAGAACAGCCCAGGAAAGACATTCAGCAAGCTTTCTTTAATTAACTCCGCAATTGCTACATAAAGTTGTGTAGCTGGCTAATAGACTTTAACCATGCTAGAAGGCAGCGTTCCCTCAGGTCTCGTCTAGACTGAGATAAGGCTGTCCCGTATGCGTCACAGAACAGGTCTGTTTGTCAGGTTACACTCTTAGGAAGTAGCCAGTCCAAAGTTCAGTTCTAAATCAAATGTGTTCGTGCATACAAGCCCATGGGAGGAGACCCACACTGGCTCCACCTCTCTTTCAAGAGTGGCCGGCTAGTTTCAGTCAAACATGACGGATGAATAGGTGCATAAATTTAGACTCTAAGATCATTAGAGGAACAGGTGAATGATGGGATTTTTGTCCACTTCATTTCATCACTTTCATTAAATGGACTCTAAGGTGCACCATTGAGTTGTTTTCTTGTTTGTGAATCTGGTTTTGACTTTTTGTCTCCACAGGTGTCTCTGTTTTGGACGTGGTTGTTTTAACAAGTCTCTAGAAACAAGAAAAGGCAAAGAGAAACCATGTTTTAGAGACCCCGTGTTGGCAGCCAATTCTCTACAATGAACAATGAAGACGAGTTCTTTGATGCCGTCACAGGTGAGACATTTTAAATGGCATGTGATGGTAGAGCTGCTACAAAAAAATAACCAATAGTATGTTTAGTATTTAATAAAGTGTCCTTTTATATCAATTCTCACTGCTTTTTTTGCAACTGTTTAGCATTGTAATCACAGACATTGTGCACATAATTGTAGTGGTGATGAATGGATATTTGAGACAAAAAGGTACCTCTAAAATTTTAAATCCTGAAGGAAATTACGTTGAACTACTTGATTCGTGATCAGAAGTTGTTTGTAACGGCACCTCTGTGATACAAGCCCGTCTGGAAAACATTGCCATTCTCTCAGCACTATCTGACTCCACACACAGCAGCATTAAACAGCTGTGTTTTCTGAGGACGATCTCATTTGTCCCCTATTGTGAGTGTTTTGGCCACTGTTGATTTTGGCCTTCAGTCTTGTGTTTATGACAGAGTGGCCGCAACGAAGCGTGCCGTTCTGGTGTCGGCTTACCACAGTCTGTTGATGGCTTCAATTATGTAGTGCTGTGTTCAGATGGTCTGATGGCTTCTGTCATTGCTGAGGTGAAATTAGATGAATATAATATAATGAATAAATAAACAAGGCAATACAACTTTGGCATGTCATTGTGCTGAGCTCCTGAAGCCTGATATCAGCAGAATATCTCATATCAGATGGTACAAAATGTTGGATTTTATACCATGTTATTAAATAGGTCCATAGTTAATAGTTGCATGTTGATATCAGGTGTACAGAAGATATTTGGTGAGGTCTAATGCATTTAATTTTTTTAAGGGAAATATCAATGACTATATCAGCTGTCAGCCAATATATATTTATAAGGGGCTGCTCAATTTAGGGAAAAAAAAAACTTTAATTACTATTTTTCAGACAAATATTGTGAGGAAAAAAATCCAGGTTTGCTGTGCCTGTTTGTATAGGTAAAATGTGAATAAAAACTATTAATAAAAAAAACTGTTAACTATTAATTCTTTTAATTAATTGTGCAACCCTAATTTGATATATTTTATGTAATTTATTTTGTAGAGTAACTTGTTTATTTATTTATTTTGAACATTCGTTTAAGCAGTATACTTTTTCTGTATCGTATTTCGAAAATACTTTGCTTGCAGACGTGCGTCTGTCTTTGTAAATGAGATGTGCTTGTGTGTCCCAGGCTTGGATTCAGACGAGTCGTGTGAAGGCACATCAGAAGCCAGTTTTAAAGATGCTGTAGTGTATGCCGGCGCTCAGAAGAACAATGGAGCGGTTCCTCTGGAGAACGGAATGAAGAAGCACAGGTAGAGCCAGATTCCAGCGCTGTGACCCATATCCTCCTTTATCATGCTCTTTGTCTCTGCCTTTAATCTTTCTCCCTCTCTTTTGTTTTTATTGTTCTTCTTATCTTTATAGTTCATTCTCGTTCATTTATAATCTGCACATCTGCATAGTTCTACATGTTGGTACACTTAAGAGATGTGTGTGCATGTTTATGAATGGGGAAACCATTCTTCTGCTCTCTTAGGTCGACTCTTCCTGGCCCCATGTTCTCCAGGAATGATTTTAGCATATGGAGCATTCTCAAGAAATGTATTGGACTGGTAAGGATAAATAAATAATTTTAGCAGCAAGTTTAGCATAATGTTAATTATCTTATTTTTGTGGAATATTTCAGTGATTATCTTTCGGTGAACCTCATAATTTTCTTTAATTCATGTGCCCTCGTAATCTTCAAACAAAAACATTAACATCCCCTCCCCCTCGAAACGGTACCTGTTCTCTGATGACGTGTGCCCAGCGTGAGAACGGGTCAGTAATAATCCCTCGCCTCCAGCAGCTGGCACTCACATAAGAACACAGCAATTAGCAAACGACAGTGGCCCAATCAATTCCTGATGGACCAAATCAAGCCCTGTGGTTCTTTTTCTCATTCGAGAGGGTGAAATCTTCTAAATCCAAATCCTCGAAAGTCCTCTCTGATCGATCTCTTAGTCTGTCATTTTCAGTTGTAAATTGTACATGCAGTCACATTTCACTGTTCAAGATGACGTCAAGCTGACAGTTTAACTTTTTTAAAACCGTATCTCAGGATGCTCTCTATTCATTTACACTCCATCCAGCTGGTTTTTCATTCAAGAATGTGTGTTGGGGCCCCTTAAAGAACATGTCTGGACACTGTCTATTGGACATAGCCCTATAGCAGTGTACGTTATGCAGGGTTTCCTTAAGAACTACTACTCAACTAGTTTGAAAATGTGAAGTTTTGCACAACTCGTGAAGTTGTAGTGGTGTTTGGTCCTGCTCAGCCTGTTTGCTGGTGCTGTTTTCTAGGAGCTGTCCAAGATCACCATGCCCATTGTGTTCAACGAGCCCCTGAGCTTTCTACAGAGAATCTCTGAGTATATGGAGCACACATACCTTATCCAGAAAGCCTGCTCACAGTCCGACTCTATACAGAGGATGCAGGTGAGACCACACACTCCTCTTAAAGGCAGATTGTTGAGCTTGGACTTTCTAATTAGTGTATAATTTCAGTATAAGCTAGGGCTGGGTTAATATCAAGATTAATCAATGAAGTCATAACATTTACTGCGATACTCAGTGCTAGTATATGCTGTGCAGTTTACTAGTATTACAAACCGGCCTTTAATACTGCATGTTTTTCTGTCTTTCTTTTAAGACGGTAGCTGCCTTCGCTGTGTCTGCAGTAGCTTCTCAGTGGGATAGAACTGGAAAACCTTTCAACCCGCTTTTAGGAGAAACCTACGAACTCACACGGTAAAGACACATCAGCAGAGTGTTTTATAACAAACTATGCTGATAAGATTTGAGGATGTTGTTAAATGTGGGTTTGATCAAAATTGCTCTGGAGGGAAACTGGTGTCTGTCATTTATGTAACTATACTTCTCCTTCCCCTAAATGCTTCCTTCCTCTTCTCTTGTTGTCTTCTCTTCTCAGGGAGGATCAGGGTTTCAGACTGATCTCAGAGCAGGTGAGTCACCATCCGCCAATCAGTGCGTTTCACACTGAGAGTCTGACAGGTGACTTTGTGTTCCACGGCTCCATCTACCCCAAACTCAAGTTCTGGGGCAAAAGTGTGGAGGCAGAGCCTAAAGGGACCATCACGCTAGAGCTTCACAAGTGAGTGTGCCATCTTTATGTGCACACACATGTACAGGCCCTGATAGAGATATTCCCTGATATGTTTGTTTTTTTTGGTTTGGTTTGGTTTTGCCTTTTGTTTGTTCTTGTTTTGCTTTGGTTTTTGTTGTTTTGGGGATTTTTGTTTGGAGCTTTTTTTTCATTTTTTGTACTGTTTTGTTTGATATTACATTTTTAATGTAGCTAATGGTGTTTTTTGTGAGCTTTCTTGCTGTTAATGTGTTCATGAAAAGGTTTATTGATTATGTGAGTGAGATTTTCCTTGGATGAGTCAGTGGTATCCTGGTTGGATTTTAGAGCAAAGGGTTCTGGGGTTGCCGAGTAACTGCCTGCTCACATGCTTGTGTGTGTGTGTGTTTATCCTCACAGGCATAAAGAGGCATACACATGGACGAACCCTTTCTGCTGTGTACACAATATAATTCTTGGTAAACTGTGGATTGAACAGTACGGCACTGTAGAAATTGTCAACCACAGGTAAAACCAGACTGTTCCGTTTTTATGACCCATCTATTCTATTGTGAATTCACATGGATATCTTTGAATGATTAATGTGATGTGTAATTGGTTAGTACTGGAGAGAAGTGTGTGCTGAACTTTAAACCATGTGGGATGTTTGGAAAGGAGCTGCACAGAGTTGAAGGTTACATCCAGGATAAGAGGTGAGATCCTGACTCGCTTGATTTAAATTAGAAAACCGTTGCAGTTTTTATACTAACACCTAGCAGCATGGATAAAGCTTTACATAAAAGAGCAAATGTTTTTATTATAGAAATGCTCTATTTGCACTCAGTCTCGATTCATTTATTGTGTGAGTGCGACTGTCCAATAAAATAATTGTTACTTAGATTTGGTCAGGGGCGTAAATTTCGTCTAACAGTAGGGGGGGACAATAAACAAAACATTTCTCAAGAGCAATTTTTGAAGGGAAAACACAGAATATAACAGCTAAAATTGTACTTGTAAGGAAAAGTTTACACAGTAGTAAGCCTTACAACTATTAGTGTAACAGGGAGACCGTGCCAAATTAGACAACTTCAAGCTGTTGTGGTCGTGTCGCAACAGCGGTCGTGTCTGTTGTAGACATTACTATCCATTAAGCGGGTAACGTTATTATTGCTACTAGCGTGCCTTCATCGAAAATACATTGGCATCATCTGTATTAAAGAGAAATAATCACTTCATTCGATGTTTAAGTGCATAAAATAGCCTTGACATCCTTGGAGTTCCACAACTATTGACTTTGTTCTCACTCACCGGACTTGTTTGTGTGTGTGTGTGTGTGTGAGTGTGTGTTGATGCCGGGTTTCCAGGTTTTCGCAAAAAAAAACACCCATTTGCTACTCAAAACTAGCCCAATCGTGTTTCGAGGGAGTTTCCCCGGAAAAAAATAAAATAAAATCACGTTCTGGGGGGTAAAAAAAACCAAAACAAAAAACAGTTTTTTGTACACTTGTTTTTGGCGGTTGTTCCCTCTGGTAAAATTTGCATGCCCGCGGACATTAAAAACAACCTGCGTCAACAGTGTTAAAGTAGCCCAATTCCGCGGGAAAACCACGGACTTGGCAACACTGAGGTGATGTAAAAGAGGAAAGCAGGTATTTGGACCATAGCACTGTGAGGCACTTACAACTTTACTACTTACAAAGTTATTTAAAGTAAAAAAAGTTATTTACAATACACAGCATGGTGGTTTTTAATCATATTTTTTTGGGGGGGGGAACAACCCTCAGATTGGGGGGTCCTGACCCCCCCGGGATTTCCTCTTTAAAGACTGTTGTTGCCTTAAATGGCTAATTCTGATAAAAAATTTACTATTTGCTTTTTTCTTTCTTGTTTTTTTAGACTTCCAGGGTAAAACTATTCTGAGATACAGTGCACAGCATAAATGAGTACACCCCCTCTGAATAAATATAAAAGATGTATTTTCTTAATGATCACTAATATAATTCATGGAAAGATGGCAAAATTGAAACATATTAAACATATACATAATAAAAACAACAAAATATATGCCAATATTTTCTGTAAGATAAGTAAATTAGCCAATTTTGTTTAAATGAAGGATTGCAGAAATGAGTACACCCTAGATTTAATTCAGAAAATGTATAATATTCTAGTACTTAGTATGTCCTCCAGAACTTAAAGTATACTTCTCTGACACTTCTTGGGTGTACAAGTTCATGACAAATTTTCACATCTGTCCTGTTTAACTCCTGGAGGACGACCTCCTTAAATGCCCTGGTCTTTAATGGGGAGTGTTGCTCAACTCATCTCTACAGAATCCCCCACAGCAGCTCAAGATAGTTAAGATTGAGTGAAATACAGTGTCCCACTGAAGGATTTGTTCACCGTGGGAATGATATGTTCTTGGTCCCAGCTGAAAAATGCCCAATAATGCGGGATGAGGGGAGGTTAGCATCTTCTGTTTCAATTTTTTTTATTACCATCCACACAGTGGGTGTGACATTCAAGCCAGCGTTGATAAGCACAACTCCCTCCCACCTTCCAGCACACTCCCTTCACCCAGATAAATAGCTTTTTACTAACCACTGAACGTGTGCATGGGGGGTACCAAGCACTTCTCTCTGGTACTCCTGCTCTAGCAACACCAAACATTTTGGAATGCTTTTGTATCTGAAATGATTGACTTGGTTCCTCTTGATACCCCAGAGTATGGGATTCCCGACGAGTCTCTATTGTTTTGTAGATATTTGGCCCTGGAAGAGGTACATGAAGTTTGAGCTTTGTTACAGTATGTATTCCCTAGTGGTGACGACAACATGCATGTTTTTTTTTGTCCTTCTTCAGGGCGTGCGATCGATAAGTGTCACTCTTTTAATAGCTTTTGCCAGCTCTGAGACACTTGCATGTTATTTCTCCGGCTCTTTTTCTAGCAAAATTCCTTCTCACTAAATGAAACTTAAAGGTTACATAGTCATTACAAAATCTGATTTTTCGCAGTTTTTTTAAGTGCTGTCATCCAGGTCCCTGTTGCATCTCCAACCAAGGAAACCGTGAAAAGATTAACCCAGTGTTTGTTGTTTGGTTACAACCTTTTTTGCTGCAACCTCTGAGAAAGAAGCGCTGTCTGATTTCGCTCCCGTTTGGTTTACCGGTGTCCAAATGGATCTCATTATAATATTACCACCTTTTAATCTGTAAGTTTCCACCCATGGCTCCATCATTTTGATTTTGCAAGCGACAAAGGTGTACCAGCCCTAATGCCATGGTGAAGGTTTGAGCAAAACATGCTAACTGTTCTGTCTTTAGCTGCACAGACGAGCACAGAACAATATTTAGAGTCCCAGCCTCAGAGGAGACAAAAGTGAATTTATTGATTTATTTAGGCTACTGTATGTTGCTGCTGCCACACAGATCTAAAAAAAAAAAACATGCAATTTATTTCCCAGATGTTTACCTTCACAGACATAACCAACTGTTTTTTGTAACTCGTGTTTTTTTTTAACATAAACCCTTAAGTACGCTCCTGCTGTGAAGCCCGCTTTTCTTCCGTTTCTTCGGATGTTGCGCTCAGAAAACCTTATATCTGAAGTTTAAACTAATATGGTTTAAAACGCATGATTTAAGCACGATAAACATGATAATCAGAACCAAAACAGATGTTTTTAGCAGGTCCGAGCTGTAATGGCATAGCTCTATTCTGGAAAAGCGGGTGGGGAGCAGCAACTCATTTGCGTTTAAAGAGACAGGCCCAAAAAACGCTTGTTTCTGCTTCCAATCAAAATAGGCACTTTCAAAATGATATAATAAATGATCTATGCTGTATTTTGAGCTGAAACTTCACAGACACATTCTGGGGACACCCAGAGACTTATATTACGTATTGTAAAAAGGGGCATAATATGTCACCTTTAAAGGGAAGACCTGATTATTTCAGAAGCCTTATCACAAGTCCATTGTTTTTGAATGTTGGTGCTACTTCTGCTATATTTTCACACTTAAAACAATAATTTGGTATTCCTCTTGTACCATTGTCCTCTTTTTATGCTAATAAATAAGTCACCTGGCAGTTCTCTCCCGAGTGGTTCCACTGCTGCCAGCATTAAGTCTGAGAATGATTTAGTGGGCTATATAACACTTTTAATTGTCAGGAAATTACTTGTCTTTAAAAGTTTTGGTTCAATAGACTTACCTGTTGATCAAAAATAGCCTTAAACCTATACACTTTTTTATTTTATTTAATTTTATTTTTTAAGTTAGTAACTTTCAGGAGGATGTACTCATTTTTGCAACACAAAATTGTATCACTTTGATAAGAAAATCTTATTTTGCTGAATAATTTTGGCATTCTTCTTTGGTAATTGATCAAGCAGGCTTGTTGGAACATTACATCTCCAAAGAACCCTAACATGTCTTCTAAGTAACGAGTAATTACTGAATTTGTTAAGTTTTAGAGGGGGTGTACTCATTTATGCTGTGCACTGTACATAGAAATATACATAGAAGATACAAAGAAAATACAACAACATTGACCAATGTAATATTAATTTCTTTATGATATAAACCAAAATTAGCTTCAGCTCATCTCTTAACTAAGGTTAAAAAAACAAAAATGTCACTATCCTCTGTTAGCCAAAGTCGATATTCAGTCTAACTACATTATAATTCATGAATAATAAATATACATCATGATGGCATCAAGAGCATGGGGGCGATCAGAATTATTTTCGACACCTTGTCCACACACATCAATAATAAAGTCAAATATAGCTGCAAGCAGCGATGGCGAAGCCAAGCCATCTGCGCAACCGCCACCCCGGTGGCATCCAGAAAAATAGTGCCCAGCGGGCACATGCATTTACAGCAACCCTCCGGCAGTCTGGTTTTAAGGATTACGGCAATTAAGAGTTATCCGAACCATATAGAACACATACTCCACACATATTGAAACTTTTTGGGAACACTTTTAACATAAGGTTTTGGAGTGAGAACATAAAACTATGCTTAATTGTTTAATTTATTTCATTTATTAACATACACTAATTAATTAACAATGACAATAATTATATAGCATTGTATTAATTCAGTTTAATATTCAAACTTATAAAAGAAAAAAAATGGCACACTCTGAATCTTGTTTAGCATAGTAAATTAGTCCGTTCATCCTTTAATGAGCATGTTCCAACATAATAGCAGGAGTAGCAGTTTTTATAAATTACGCTTTAAATGTGTTGTTGCTTTGGGCATATCATAAGTTTTAATATGGTATTTTTCATACTTAATTACTGATCAATGTATCATATTTGTTAGATTCTCCGTATTTTTCCAACCAGTTTTATTAGGAGTCATAATATCATTTAGAAAGTGTAGGTAAAACGATTAATAAAGCTATTTAATTGTTTTTTTTTAAATCTTATTATTTAACACATGATAATATTTGCTCATGTTTTTAATAAAGTGCTTTAGATTAACACTAATTTCCCTGCTGTATTCATGATTGGTCCGGTAGTTCTAAAACTTTTTAGAAGCTGCACCATCGTGTTTTTGTGGCTTCCTAAAGTGAGGATTGTTCATAGCCTTTGTAAAGCATTTAACAAGGAATTATAACATATCATTAATCCTTCCAAACAGAACAAGTTATCAAACCCACACAGAGGATTACAGAAAAACCAAACATTTTTTCAACATTGAAAAAATGAAACTGTACAACTGTTCACTTGATAAAAAAAATGAAAAATAAACCTCTGCAATTTCATAGAAAACAAAAAGTGTACAGCTTTTCTTTTTTTTTTTTTGCATCTTGAAATAAATATTCCGAGTTATGTATCCCTCTGTGTTGTGTTTTATTTTTTCTGTTAGGAAGATAACTGAGCCTTTACATCTCCTTTGTAATAGATATGCTTATAAACCAAGAACAAGGCATTTATAGCTGTATTTATAAACTGCTTACAATTGACTATTAATGTTTAGACAATTGTCTTTAGAAAGGAAAGCCTCTCCTCTCTCTCCTCTCTCTCTCTCGCTTTCACAGGCCCCCCCGTTTTTATCTGTTTAACATTAGATAATGCACTGTGAATTAACATGAACATTTTGACTAACATCAACAAACATTAATAAATGCTGTGAAAATATATTGTTGTTAATTGTTAGTTCATGTTAGTAAATGCATTTACTAATGTTAACAAATGAGACCTTATTTTAAAGTGTTACAAAAACCTTATGATTTATACGCTTTGTAAAAAATATTTTCTTTACCTATATATTTTGTGAACTATTTTTGCCTTCCTTACAGCTTGTCCCCTCCTCTGTTGAGCTTATTTTTTTCCTGATTTTAAAATTGTTCCTTCTCTCTCTCTCTCTTTCACCCTCCCCTTCTCTCACTCCACTCTCAACACCCCCACACACACACTCACCCAGCCCCCACCTCCTCCCTTCCTCACACAGGCAGTGGCAGAGTGAGAGCAGATGTCTTATAGTTTTTTAATTTTCTGTTATCCATAGAGTGTTGAAAAGTCTTGAAACTGTGACTATTTCCTCAGAATGACTTGTTCTATGTAGGTAAAAAGTTTTGAACTGTTTGGAAGCTGCACTTTAATAATATAAGACAATTACTTTTTCCTTTTTTACTGTTATTTTAATAAATCACCATGGCAAAACCGTTCAAGTTATCCAAAATCCATCCGCAATATAAGTTCCTCAATGCTTTGGCATCATGCAGAAAAAGTTTGGTGTGTATAGTGTAATTTTCCTCTGAGGAGTATTCATTAATTCAAAGCTATATTTTCCCAAAAATCCATATTAAAATCAATATAGCTGACTTCCTGTTGGTCATAGCTAATGACTGTAAATAAGAAAGTTGTCCGGCTTGATGAGATCAATATAGGTACCAAGTTTGGTGACTGTAGCTAAAACTAACCACCCAAGTTTTGTCAAAAGGTGGCGCTATAGAGTGCCTCTTCCACGCCTTTTTATGAGCTTTTTCGCAGTGTCTATCATAATTTTACTGACAGTGGTGTTTCGGTTCCAAGAACTTTCTACGCATTTTGCTGCACGCAAATCACCGGAAAAAGAATAATTCAAGTTTGACACGGTGCCAAGGCAACAATATTTCAGATAATCAAATATCCCCTCCCACCCCCCCAGTTTTCCATCGCCGTGTTTTGACATTATTCTGAGACGTTTGCAGCAAATTCGGGTAAACAAAGAAGATAATGAATTAAAAGCATTTGTGAAAATCCCACACTTCCCCTTCCGTTAGTTGGTGGCGCTATTACTTTGACTCCTAATAGTCACATGTATGCGATCGGCATCATACACCGAAAAAAAAACGTAAGTTTGATCAAAATCAGACAATGTATGAGGAATTTATAATACACTTCCTGTTTCTCATTTCTCGCCTTAACTTCACCGCCTCGCCACGGGCAAACCGTTCGAGATATCAAAAATCCCTTTGCAATTTTGCATCCCCAATGTCTTGAGATCATGTTCGCTGAGTTTGGTGGCAATCGGTTGGAAATCCTCATAGGAGTATATCAAATTCCAGAGCATGCGCTTTTTACACAGTCCTGAATAGCCAACTTCCTGTTGGGCGGAGCCTATGACATACAGTGCAAAAGTTGTTCGGCTCAATGAGTTCTATATGTGTACTGAGTTTCATATGTATACGTGCAAGTATGTGCGAGCTATGCATCAAGTTTTCCGGTTGTGTTCCAGGGGGCGCCGTAGAGCCCCTCTACCACGCCCAGGTCCCAGCCTCTGCGGCGTCCTAATGACCGCAGATTCCAACATGTGTGCCAATTTTCAAGAGTTTTTGAATATATTAAGGCCACCAAAAACCCCCGGAAGGTTGAATAAAAAAAAAAAAAAAAAAAAATCCTTAGGAAAACAATAGGGCCCTGCGCCTTTCCGGCTTGGGCCCTAACTAGAAGTAAGCTGAATGGAGAAAATGAGAATCTGACTCAAAATATCTGCAGCGAGTTCATGTTCCTAGATCCTGAAAACCTTATGAATTGATGATCCGTCCACTTACCGGTGAACAGATATTTCTTATTGTGTAAATGCTAGTTTGTGAAATAAGCTTGCTAGCTAATAACTAGCATGCCAACGTTTCAATGGATTTAAGAGACATTTCTGTTTCTTTATTTTTCTTTATTGAATGAATACATGTTTTCTGTTCTTTCCTCTGTGTGTCACGTGCAGTAAGAAGAAGTGCTGTGTGATCTATGGGAAATGGACAGAGTGTATGTGGAGCGTCGACCCGCAGCTGTACGAGGCCCATCGGAAACTCGAGAAGAAGGGAACGACGGACACTCGAAAACAGAAACAGGTGTGAAAGATGATAGCAAAGCTAATAGTTGACCACTCATGCTGCTTCTTTCCCTGACTGCTAATGCTTCCATTAACTGAGCTATTTATCTTTTTAAAACTAAAGCAAAGCTCTCTGTGTGTTCATGTTAAGCTAACAAAGAGAAAGATGTAGACTAGTATCATTAAGAGGTGTAGACATCTTAGACTGTCTGTAGTGATTCATGCACAGAATAATGGAGTGTTGTTTTAGGGTTATTGAACTGTTTGTATTGGTGTGTGGTTTAAATATGTGCTTCTGTATGTACAGAAGAGCTGTGTGTAGGTGTAGAGAGAGCAGGTGTGTTAAAATACTCATCATGCCTTAGTCCTTTGCCTCTGTTCAGGCTTTTGTCAGTTCATTTGTTTATTTTAACACGTGTCCCATTACATGACAACACACCCAGTGTATTGCTATATTTAACAGACGTCACGTGTCTCGGTGTGGGAGCTTAATTGACAATTCATCTTCTGTGGAACATAAAAGAAGATATTTTGAGAAATGTCTCAGTGTATTTGTTCACAGGATAAAAGTGAATGGCCACCCAAACTGTTTGGTTACGAACATTTTTCAAAATATCATCTTTTGTGTTTTGCACAAGAAACTAAGTAACCAAGTGACATTTGTTTTAAAGAAATCCCAAGCTCACTTTTCAAGCCAAACCTTTCTCAAAAAGAACATTTTAAATGGTATAACAATAGATATTCTGGAGATGCCACTTGATTTGATATCTTGTCTTGAGTTTATGCTTTTTCTGAATACTGGGTATTGTGTGAATAATAAAAATTAAAGCATTTAGGGAATGTTATTGTTCTGTTCTGAGTGTTTAAACTATGTACTTTCACCAAAAGGAGGAGCCAGAAGCCATCAACGAGGATGCAGATGAAATGCCTGATGTACAGGAGACTGTGGCCGTGATTCCTGGTAGCACATTATTATGGAGAATATCATCAAGACCGCCTCATTCAGCAGAGGTACACACTGTGAACACTGTTATGTTAATGTGCAGTAACCTGAATGCACAAAACAAACTCGTAAACAAACTGATGATTTCTTAAAGATGAAATGCATTACCGTTCAAAAGTTTGGGGTTGATGTGATCATTTTTCATCATTTTTTAAATGTCTCTTATGCTCACTAAGACTGGGTTCTTTGATCAAAAGTTTTACTGAACTGTGAAATAATATTTTAATTTAAAATAAATGTTTCTGTTTGAATGAATTTAAAGTGTAATTTATTCCTTTTTATGCAAATCTGAAAGTTTCCAGCACCAATTAACTCCAGTCCCCTTTTCAGTGGTCACATGGCCCTTCAGAAATCATTCTAATATGCTGATTTGCTTAAGAAAACATTTTCATGTTTTGAAACCCGTGATGCAATGTTTTTTTTTTCCAGATCCCTTTTGATAGAACGTTCCCAAAAAGAACCCCCAAGCCAATTATTTAAAATGAAAATTTTCTGTGACATTATGAATATCTTTTCTGTTGCTTTTGATCAATTTAACACATCCTTACGGTATAAAAGTATTCATTTCTTACAGACCGAAAGTTTTGCTGACACCAATCTCTTAAACGGTAGTGTAGTAATGGTGGTCTACCTGATTTTAAACCCCTTCTATTCTCTTCTAGATGTATAACTTCACTAATTTTGCCATGACGCTGAATGAGCTGGAGCCTGGCATGGAAGGAGTGCTGGCACCAACAGACTGCCGCCTGCGGCCTGACATCAGAGCCATGGAGAACGGCAACATTGGTAATGAACGGCAGCCCTACAGCGCCCCCTGCTGTTCATACATGCTAAAGACTAACATTTGATTTCATTGACTTTCTTTGTGCAGATGAAGCCAGTAGTGAAAAGGAGAGACTGGAAGAGAAGCAGAGAGCAGCTCGTAAAGAGCGGGCCAAAGATGATGAAGAGTGGTCGACTAGGTTAGTTTTGCACTGTTTTTACTGCTTGCTTTGTGTGTGTGTGTGCTTTATTTATGCAATATTTTTAACCTCTCCTACTGTTTTTAGGTGGTTTCAGTTAGGCACAAATCCGTACACAGGATCACAGGACTGGATGTACACTGGTGGCTACTTTGATAGGAAATACACAGACTGTCCTGATATCTACTGATGAGGAGGTGCAAGTTCAAAGGGCAGAGGTTTTGTCACCTCCTTCCTCCTTCTCTCTCTCCCTCCCCGTCTACACCAATCCTCTACACAATGCACCATATCGTATCCAACCGAAAATGATAGCGCTTATGCTCTCATTAATATTGAGCTGCCTCCGTCTTCAGCACTTGCGTTTATGATTGTGCTTTTGTCCTTTGGAAGCATCTTCTCTCACGTCCCATCAGCCCTTTGGGTTTTATCAATGGAGGAAAGCGTCAAAACAGCAGTAGAAGAACCAGTTTGCCTTTTTCTGCCTTTGAACGTACAAACCCCTCATCAAGCTCCAGTTTGTTCACTGTCAGTGATGCTGGAGCTTGATAAAGATGTAGTTATATCACCAATAAAATGTGACTCTGAAGTGCTCTGGCCCCCCACCCCCCCCCCCCCCCCCCGTATTTTCCATGTACAGTAGGCGTTTAACATATGAAAATAATTCCAGATGTTTGAGCGTGAAGGTGATCAAGCATTAATGAAATAATGACGTAATGTTTCGTGAATGATGATGAATGTTAATAATGAACTGTGGGTGCGTGTAGATGTGTGTGCGCTTGTGGCAGTTAATGTAAAAAGCCATAGCGTTTGTTTTAAATGGTACAATATTTTTGCCGTTGATTTTCCGATTAAGCTTTACGTAAAATAGCCTCATCATGCATTTTAAAAATGGCCTCAAAGCTGTTTTTCTTTTTTCCTTCCACTTCGTGGTTTCCGCAGAGACTCATGGGATGTAAAATAGGCTGATGTACCGACATTAATCTGTTGTTTAATAAGGCTTTGTTGACATACTTTAAATGCACATTTTCATATTTCACAGGTCTTATAATGTATTGGTGTCACACTAAATTGTTCCTCAAGCACTATCCATTTGACATTTTGTTTTTTATGAAATATTGCGTCCTTGGGTTGTTTTATCCATCAGCATTTGCATCTGTTATCACCGTTCTCAAACATAGACATGTACACTGTGTATTTGAGAAACGGGACAAAATCTATGCAACCCATCAAACTGCTCAAACCCCACATAATATTTCAGTCTTAATGAACGTACAGAATGGCAGCTTATGTAAGCGTAAATATTTGAGAGAATATTTCCTGCCTGTAGATGCCATGAAAAGTATTTGACAACCAATCATATACTCATTCATCATAAAAGCGATTCTTTTCATGTAGAGATGATCTGAAGCGTACAGGTCAGATGAGTGGGTTTGAAGCACACCGATGCAATCATTGTTACTCTTCTCAAGTACACAAACCTGTTTGGTTTCCCACAGTGCCTGATTTTGAACACATCTGTGAGTCACTAGTACTTCATCTTGAGCTGTTTGTTTCCCACTTAAAGGTGTTTTAAGATTTATTTGAATATGTTAGACATTTTATTTAATTTTCTAACCATCTTTCTAAGTACTAAACGTCAACAAGAATGTCAAAATAGATTCAGCATCTGTTAGACACACACATCACATTCAGTACACTACTTGTTTTGCATCCTGTATTGTATCTTTTCCTTCATTTTGTACATTTTGATTATTTGAAAAATAGCGTTATAAAACTAATATTCCACAATTAAACTAGATTTTATTTTATGCGGCTTTGTGTCAGTTTATTGTGTAAGTGGAATGACTAAGTGTTCCTCTTCACTGGATGTCATATTTTCAATCTACGAATGTCTGTATGCTCCAAGATGCTGCACATAGATTTCTAGCAATCATAAGCACATCGCTCCTTATTTTGTGCAATGCTTTATGTTTATAGTATTGAATTTTCTTTTTTTTTTGATCATGGTGTCGTAAGGTATTTTCTCTGTGAGATGAGTGTTATACTTCATTTTTGAACGGAGTTAAAGGGGATGCCATTCTGGTGAGAATAAATTCTACTAATTGAAATTTTAGTTTGAACGTTGATTCTTTTGGAATAAAATAAATTGCATTGATAACCTCTCCGTTTCATTCCTTTAAAAGCAGGGATTCTGCACTACTAGCTGGATATCAATAGTGTTGTGAAAAAGTCTTTGTGGTTTATAATGTTTTATATTGTATTAGGCTGAATGTTGCTATTGATGTGCGGTTAAAAAGGTGTTTTATTTCGATGGCAATGCTGAATGTAAAGCATGGTATAAATGTATTGCACTCATATGTGGTTTTGTCCACACTAACTGGAACTCAATATACAAGAAGCTTTTGTAATGGTTTTTAATTGGTCTAGGCAGTGGAGTAAGTTAGGTTTTGTTAGGTTTTGTGTCATGATGCGAATGAGGCTTAAGTTTGATTTTGACAAAAGAGAAGATATTTTTTTAATTCGCCGTGGAGTTTATATTTGTGCTTGAGAAATTTGTACATTTTGTTCTCAATCGTGAAAACTCATTCATACTGCGTTTTTGTGCAAATAAACTTGACCAACATTATAACCTCATGTGAAAGTGCTACAAACGGTAGAAACCGTTTCCTTAAAGATTGTTCAATGAAAATATGACATTGCACTAATCATTAGGTGAGTGCATGAAAAGAGCTCGGCTCTGTCTGCACTCAATGACACAGCAGTTGCTGCATGCAAAGAATGACATGTCATTCAGCCAATCAAATACAGCCTTACGCACGAACGTGACCAATAGGAACACGGCTACCAGGATACAGGAAGTCTCGTGCCACTTTTCGCCAGTCTGTCTGCAACTCTTCAGCGAGTGTCCCTTAAAGACCCATATCTGCTGCTGGAAACCCCCACGAAAGACCAGACTTATCCACCGGTATGATGTGCTTTTGTTACAATATGTTATTATCGGATTTATAGCGGCGAGATCCGTTTAAATACGCATCGGAAACAAAATGCGCAGTCATGTTGAGCGTGAGGTGTTTAAATGGCAGCTAATGCTAATTGAGTGAACCAAACAATGAAAATATGATTACATTTTCAGCCTGGGGGTGAAACTGTGGTAATTGTCGTACTATAGTATATATTAAGCTAATATGTAAAATAATATATTTGTACAAATACAATCCAGCTGCTGTCTTTTGCAGCCAGCTGGAGTGCTGATAAATCTTGCTGAGTAACTGCTCACATCTTTAAGCTTCATGTTGTTTATCAGCTATGTGCTGAAGATGAGCACTGAGCTCTGATAAAACCTGCTTTTTTATGAATTCAGAAATGGCTTAAAATGATGCTGTGTGTTTTAACTGTTTGTATTGTGTGTCCAGCAGAGAGGATGTCATCTGGAGCTCTGTTCCCCAGCCTGGCGTCTGGCTCCCGCAGCTCGTCCAGTAAATATCTGGTTGAGTTCAGGGCCGGTAAAATGACCCTGAAGAGCAGCACAGTGACCCCGGACAAGCGCAAAGGCACCGTCTACATCCAGCAGACGGACGACTCGCTCATCCACTTCTGCTGGAAGGACAGGACCTCTGGAAATGTGGAGGATGTGAGGGCTGTTTACTGTTTAGCATGCAACCGGTGATGTTTTATATGGATATCGAAGTCTTGATTTTGTGTTTCAGGATCTGATCATATTCCCGGATGACTGCGAGTTCAAGCGGGTGAACCAGTGCACTACAGGACGCGTGTATGTGCTGAAATTCAAGGCCGGCTCTAAAAGGCTGTTCTTTTGGATGCAGGTGAGTAAAAGATTGTAGCGTTTTTTGCGACGCAGCATTTCAGATTTGCTTTGTCAGAATATAATGAAATGATGCACTCGGAGGGGACTGTGATACCCGATCAGCTGTCGTCACGTTTGTGCTTGCTGTTCCATCTCTCGCATCTCTCTAAAGGAGCCGAAAACAGATAAAGATGAGGAGTACTGTCGCAAAGTCAACGAATACCTGAACAACCCCCCCATTCCAGGGGCTCTGGGCAGTGGAGGAGGTGGTAGCCATGAACTCTCTGCTCTTGGTGGTGAGTGATAGAAGATAATAATAATAATAATTCATTACACTTGTGGTGCTTTTCCACTGCATGGTACGGCTCGGTACGGTTCACTTTTGGGGGGTTTTCCACTGGGTACAGTACCTGATACCTGGTACTTTTTTAGTACCAACTTGGTTGGGGTTCCAAGTGAACCGTACTGTTACCAAAACGTGACGTGTAAACTCTGCTGATCACGGATTGGCCGGAGAGAATCGTCACTACCTGCATCACTGAACTTTGCATCACAAACACAAAAGAAGCGCTAGATTTAAATCAGCACAGCCAGCGAAGGATCGAACGCAACTGTTTTGAACGAGCGCACCTTTTTTAACAACCAAAAAGTTCCCCCTGTTGAGGAACAACAGACGTTCCTCTGGTTGATAGCAGAGGAGCGGATCCAGCAAGAGCTTGATGGGGCGACGCGGAATGAAAAAGTTTTTCAGAAGTCGCGGCAGTAGAGGCGGCGCAACTATAACGACATGTGAATAATCGTATACAGTACTCAAAGCGTGGTAGAACTGCAGTGGAAACGCAAACCGAGCCGAGTTGTACCACGCAGTGGAAAAGCACCATTATATAGCGCTTTTCTAGGCACTCAAAGCACTTTACATTGTCGGGGTATCTCCTCATCCACCACCAGTGTGCAGCATCCACCTTGATGATGCGACAGCAGCCATATTGCGCCAGACCACCCACCACACACCAGCTTTATTTGTGGAGAGGAGACAGAGTGATGAAGCCACTCAGCAGATATGGGCATTGTTAGGAGGCCATGATGGTCAGAAGCCAATGGGCAAATTTGGCCAGGATGCCGAGGTCACAATTCTACTCTTTTCGAAAGACATCCTGGGATTTTTTTTTAATGACCACAGAGAGTCAGGACCTCGGTTTAACGTCTCATCTGAAGGACGGTGCTTGTTGACAGTATAGTGTCCACGTCACTATATTGGGGCATTAGGACCCACACAGACCACAGGGTGAGCACCCCCTGCTGGCCTCACTAACACCTCTTCCAGCAGCAATCTAGTGTTCCCAGGAGGTCTCTCATCCAGGTACTGACCAGGCTCAGCCCTGATTAGCTTCAGTGGGCGACCAGTCTTGGGCTACAGGGTGATATGGTTGCCATAGATGGAGAACGATTTTGGGCCTGACCCAATACCCACATGTGCAGTCTTGACCACTTGAGAGCTTTTATACATGAGTCAGGGATGCATACTTGACACTTTTCAGATAAAAATGTCTGTTTTGTATCCATACATTTTTTGTGATTCTCACATCTCCAATTAGTTTGTGAAACTAGGTTTGGAGCCTTTCTGCACTACCAGTAAATATGGTGTACATACTCTGGTTTCTATTTTCAAAGGGAAATATTTCTATTTACAAAATATTTGTGAAGTGTTCCGCATCATAGCCAATCAAAGGTGTTTTGGTTAATCAGAATCTGCTCAGAATGCTGAATGCGTTTACTAGCTATGTTTCCATCACTCTGTTTTTATGCGTATTTTGAAGTATCGCATCAGAAACGAGTGATGGAAATGCCAAATATAGAGAGATAAAATTCCCTTAATTCGAAAAGTTTTTACGCTCGCTTGAGGTGGTTTTTGACTTGTGTGAAAAATGGTTAATGCGAATAATGGGAGATGGAAACACATTTTGCGAATAAATTCCTCCATGCGCATCAAAAAAAAGTCATGTGACTTTGCGCATAACCTGACTAACCAGCGGACCGATCTCGTTGCACAGCATCTGAAATATTGTTAAGGTCATTCTAAAATGCCCAAGCAAAGTCTGTCATCAAAGTATTTCTGTATAGTTGCCTCCCAGAACACAACTGCAAAAGCAATGACCGCATTTGTGTTTTGTCTGCTGATGGACGCAAGTCATTTATTATATATTAAAATTATTATATTCGGTGGCTTCTCATACATTTCTTAGTGATATGTAGTGCCAGTTTATCAGGAAGTGACGATTTAGTTCTCTTTGACTCGTTAGATGGAAACGGTGCTTATTCGCAAATGTTTTATGTGATATTCCAATTTTGTGCACAAGTTAAATTTGCAACTTTGGATGGAAACCCAGCTACTGACTGAGTTCTACACTTGCGGGTCCTTTGATTTGAACTAATAAATAGTAAAGATATGAGGTAGAGAGGTGCAGTGTAGTCAGCTGCAGGAGTGTAGAGTATGAGCTCATGCTGAACTGAAGTGATTGACAGCTTCACTGATTATAAAGTGAGTGCTCTTTGGTTGCTTTCTATATAGAATTCCTTAGCAGTTTGATTAAAAGCTTTGGGAGTGAGTCCACTAATATGATCGTGAATCATTACTAAAATTGTGATGATTGATATAGTGATAACCATAGCAACAGACGGGCCAAAAAAATCAGAAATGTCAAAATAGATTTCTCAAATGCAGTGCAATAGACTTATCACAGCCAACAACAAAAAAAACATCTGTGTTTGCTGAATACATTTAGCAGCTATGACGGTTAGATACCAAAAAACTTAAGTCACTCTTTTTCATTTGTCACTTTATTTAACTGGATAAATATTTGAAGGTATTTAAGGTGCGCATTTATTTATTTATTTACTTGCATTAATAATTATTTTTATTTTAAAACATTTTCAAGCTCAAACTGCACGGGGACTGTCCAAGGTCTGAAAAATGCTAAAGCTCACACTAAATCCACCGTCCCTGGCAGCGCTTCAGAGGCTAAGCATATCACATCATTCATTAGGTTCAGGAACTGGCAACTTAATGCATGTTAATGCATGCATATTACATATAATTTGGTAGTAAAATATAAAAAGCTGCATGTTGTATTGGAACATATATTATTATGTGTATTTCGTAAAACATTTGCAGCTGCATTTTATCTCTTAATTAGAAGCTCCACAATTAAATTGCCTGTCTAATTTTTTTTTTTTTTGAATTACGAACTACAAACAGGATCGAGAGTACTTAATATTGAAAATCAAAATGTGCGCTTTAAAAGTTTTTTTTTGTTTTGTTTGTACAGCTCTATTTTGTAAGTGTGCCCCATCAGGTAATCGTTCTACGCACACTAGTGGTCAAGTGCAGTGACAGCAAGTGTAGGTATTGGGACAGACACTTTGTCAAGAAGAGTACTAAGTGAATTTCCCTTTTTGTACATGTAATTGGCTATAAGGAGAAGGGGTCTGGTCGGCAAGCCTCCGGGGTATATGAGTCACAATCAACCATGCAGATGATTGGACCACAGGACGGGAGGGACTTGGGAGGTTTATTATTAGTAGTTATTTAAGTAAATTCTGTGTCCATTTTGGTAAATGGTAATTTGAACTGGGCCACATTGCAAAAAAAAAAAAAATTATATTTATGTATATATATATAACCCCTTTTTTAGTATTTTTTAAGGCGCTCTGGCTGGTCCAGGACTGGCCGGTCTGTTGGGCAGTGGAGGTCCTGCTACCAGCAGCTCCACCTCGAGGTACATCTTTTGATTTCTCCATGCTTATTTTTGATGTTGCATTCACACATCTTAATATAATAACATAATATTTTATTTATTATCCCTCTCCTGTACACGCAGCTCCCGCAGCCAATCAGCAGCAGCCACTCCTTCCTCTGGATCGGCCGCCCGCCTCAGCTCCACCCAGGCACCCACCACACCTGTAACCCCTGCTGCTACCTCCACCAGCTCGCCCACGGTGACCCCCACCACCCCTGCTGCCCAGACTCCCTCCATGCCTGCGGGACCCCCCTCCAGCACGCAGCCCATCCAGCTGAGTGACCTCCAGAGCATCCTGGCCACCATGAACGTGCCTGCCATGGCTGCAGAGGGGCCGGGAGGTGAGACACTGACAACTGATGTACAGCTGATGTACCTCTGATGCGATTTTCACCCACTTTTCCCATCCTTTAATACGTTGTCCATTGCTCCTCTGCAGTGGACTTGGCGAGTGTGTTGACCCCTGATGTCATGGCTCCTATTCTGGCTAACTCTGAAGTGCAGCAGAGACTGCTGCCATACCTGCCGTCAGGAGAATCGCTCCCGCAGAGCGCTGAAGAGATCCAGAACACACTGACCTCTCCACAGTTTCAGCAGGTCACACTCATGCTCATAATGCACTGAAATGAAGGGCTGTCCCAGTATAGTGTTATTGATGATAACCGTATTATGTTCAAATTCTGGGTATGATTGTTATGTTGTGCTCCAAACTGAATCTAATGGGATTCACCAAAATTGCACTATGAAAGAAAAAAAAAACTGAAAACCTTTAACACTGTGGTACTGTTTGGTCGTTTTTGACCAAAAAATATTTAAGAATTTCGTAATTAATCAGAATGATATGAAACTTGGTAAAGGTTTTGGCACAATACAAAAAAAGTATGGACATGATTTGAAAAGATTAAATGGTCCAGAAAAAAAAGTCAAAAATGACACATTGGAAATTAATGGGAAGTGAATTTTATGTAGTGGAAATGTTTGGTACTGCACCCAAACAAAATCTAATGGCACTTTTCCACTGTGTGGTATGACTCGGCTCGGTTTGCTTTTCCACTGCAAATTAGTACCACTTTAAAGTGGGTGGGACTATAGACTGATCGTTATAGTTGCGCCGCCACCTCGTCTACTGACCACAATACAGCCATTCTTTTTTTCAAGTTGCGTGCGACGGTTGCTTAAAGCAGTTTAAAAAAGTAGTGCGAACAAATGATACTGCAGTGGCTGTTACTATTTAAATCTAGCAGGTTTGGTGTCTTGTGTCGCAAATCCAATGACGCTAGTAGTGACAATTCTCTCTGATCTGCAGTGTTCACACGTCACATTTTAGTATCTGTACGGCTCGCTTGGAACCTTAACCAAGGTGGTACTAAAACAAGTGGCACTAGGTACTGTACACAGTGGAAAAAACCCCAAAAGTGAGCCTTACCATGCAGTGGAAAAGTGCCATAACTGAAAGCTCTTTTTTTTTGAGAGATCAACCTCAAATTTGGAACAAAACTTTAGGTTTATGGCTTTGGTTTTTCACTCCGTTTTAGGGTTAAAAAAATAGTATTTTTGTGCATTTTTCATAGTAAAGTTTTTTTTTTTTCCACTTTTTAAACTTTTCACTTCAGCAATAATCTACCAAGTGTCTTCTCTAAAAACAAACTTAAGTCTGTGCTCTGAAGTATTCAAGATTTGCGACAGTTTAAGTTAGATATTTAATTTTCAGATTTGTGCTCAAAAATGGTCAACAGGTAATAAATGTATCATAACAATATAAATATAATTTAGTATCATTAAAATCCCTAAAATAATAATAATAAAAAAAATATATATATATATTTATAAAAAAAATTGAAATATGTGACCCTGGAGCACAAAACCAGTCTTAAGTCGCTGGGGAATATTTGTAGCAATTGCCAAAAATACATTATATGGGTCAAAATTATTGATTTTTCTTTTATGCCAAAAATCATTAGTATATTAAGTAAAGATCATGTTCCATGAAGATATTTAGTGCATATCTTACTGTAAATATATTAAAACTTAACTTTTGATTAGTAATATGCATTGCTAAGGACTTCATTTGGGCAACTTTAAAGGCGATTTTCTCAATATTTAGATTTTTTTACTCCATCAGATTCCAGATTTTCAAATAGTTGTATCTCTGCCAAATATTGTCCTATCCTAACAAACCATACATCAATGGAAATCGTATTATTATTCAGCTTTCAGATGATGTATAAATCTCGGGTTTTTCGAAAAATTGACCCTTATGACTGGTTTGTGGTCCAGGGTCATATATAATACATTAATTTCACTGAAGAAGAAAAAAAAACCTCCATACGAGTAGCACAGATGGAATTGCACCTTAATGTTAGTTGCCGCCCATCATAGATTGGAAAAAAAGTTAAAGATAAAATGGATAGTTACAGTCCTTATTATAATTGGCCGAGCCGCATTTGAAGCGTTTGTAAAAGACCATTCTGCTAAATGTTGGCTGAAAACATTGCTTGGCAGAAGAATTGCTATTTGTCATCAATGAATTAAGACTTCGTTGTTGTGTGTTTATTTTATGAAACCTTGCCAGGCATATGTAGTGATTTACAAAAGCAATTTGTGGGAATCTCCATAAATATTTGCCTTGGGCTTGTTGATATAATATTCTGCTTTGATGTAAGCGCCGTGTGTCTGTATCCGTGCAGGCCATGAGTATGTTCAGCAGTGCTCTGGCCTCTGGTCAGCTCGGCCCTCTCATGAACCAGTTTGGTCTGCCCTCTGAAGCAGTGGACGCCGCTAATAAAGGAGGTGAGATGTGCAACACGTCCATCAATCAACATACAATTTCAATTCAAATTTATATGCATATCTTAAGTTCAAGTTTTCATCATTTGTAATAACTGTTTCATGTTCCGTACCCCCAAGCACTCATTTGCTTTGTCCTGGTGTTTAGATGTGGAGGCGTTTGCCAAGGCCATGGAGGGCAGTGATAGCAAGACAGATGACGGCGATTCCAAAGACAAGAAAGATGATGACGAAGACATGAGCTTGGATTAGAACAACCTTCTGAACACAGTCGTCTCTCTGAGGTGTGTCTCATGCTAGTCTGGGTTGTTTGCATGTCCAAAGCTACACTATTAAACAAATAGTGAGTAAAATGTGACATGAAACATGAAATAAATGTTTATTGCCAATAAAAATACAACTGAGGAAATCTGACAAAATATCAAAAGTGACAAAAATAATTTTTCTCGAGTTTTCAACTCCAGTGATTTCAGATGATACACAATGAATCCCTATGGCACATGGAAACATGGATCCACATTAAATTGCCCTCCAGTGTTTTTATACAACTAAATACTCCCATAAAACCCATTTAATGGTGTTTGGTCATGATTGTATCAATGAAATGTACTAATTAAACAACCTGGAACGATATGAATTATGGTGCCAATCCATCTCTATATTCCGCTGGTCCCTGCAGTTCTGAACATTATAGTTTATCAGTGGTGTCTCATCACTTACAGTGCTTTTTAATAAAATTACATACACAGGTGTCATGAAGATAACATAAATACTGGTTTAAATTAAACGCTAAGCAAACCCACCACCTGTTGATTTGATAGTGTGAGTGTATGTAGGGTTAATGCAGCTGTGGTCTATAAGGCAGGGCAGCCTTGAGTCCCCACAGATCCAGACACTGACAGGGGTTTTGACAGCATGACAGGCCTGTGGTTCAGTACGGTTTTCCTCACACATCCGTGGAAAGAGAGGATGGTGGACGGGAGACCTGGGACCACTATAGTATCTGCACACCAGAGGACAACAGGCTTATGTCAACACAGATTATCGCTCCTCAGTCGTTCACATTTCAATGTAAGATTTTGGTTCATTTAGCTTAATCGATAGGTACGTGGGGAAAAAAAACTTTGAAACAAAAGAATAAATCCTGCACACTCCGCATTTGCAAATGCATCAACATATACATTATTCACTCACTCAGTAAAGTGTGGACAGTGTGCGGGATTTATTAATTTCTGTTTTTGGTTCATTTAGTTAATGATAATTCTTGATTTGCCAGCTGCATGTTCTCTTGTCAGGAATTATAAATGTTGATTTGGTAGCGTTCAGATGTCATACCTGGCACGCCGCCCAGATAAACAGTCTCTTTGCCCCCGTTCGACCGGCTCTGTTTGGGACCCACTCCATGTTCACTCGCCGCATCCACATGTAGCTGGATGACATGGTCTTCTTACAACAAAACATGATATAATATTATATAATATATATATATATATATAATATATATATAAAAATTCAAGTGTGAAAGGTATATGGCAAATACATTTCTTTATGAAGTATCTATATATTGAATAATCCTTCTGTTCTGTTCAGGTAGGTTTAGACCGTGAAAAGTAAAAAAAAACTAAAGAGGAACAAAAGTATTTAAATTTTTTTACTGCAATTTAAGTTTTATTTTCATTTTTCAAGTGTCTGTATTTTATCAGAGTATTTTTATTTTGGGAAACTTTCACAATAATGCTTTGGAATGTAGTGAAGGAAAAGCAAAATTTACTAATGCTGAATTTTAGTATTGATTACTGTAAGTTACTTTAGAATTGATTACTGTAAGTTACTGTAATTAGGTCATGACTGTCAGTTATTTGTGAACTGAATCTGCTGTAAGAAGCTAAGCTGTTTAAGCTGCCCACTGAAATCCATGACTATTACTAAAATTACTTTAAGATAACACAAATTACTTCTCATGCATCTTCCCACAGTTTCAAACAATTTATAAAATTAGTATGTTTGCATAGCTTTCCTTTTAAAATGTTAAAGGGACATGATAAAAAGTTAAGAACAATTTTGGTATCCAAACTCAATGGATACCAACAACTTTTTGGGGTTACACTTTATTTCGATAGTCCACTGTAGACATTCTACTAACTATAAGTAACTTTGTAACTACATGTCAACTAATTCTCATTAATTTGCAACTCATGTCTACTAACTCTCAGAGTAGACTGTTAGGGTAGGTTTAGGGTTAGTAGAATAAGTTGACAAAGAAAGTGTTAGAAGATATTAAGCAGACAGTCTACTAATACTCTACTAACTGCTAGTTGACATGTAGTTGCAAAGTTACTTACTGTTAATAGAATGTCTAAAGTGGACTATCGAAATAAAGTGTTACCCTTTTTGGTTACCCACATTATTCAGAATAACGGTGTTCAACAGAAGAAAGATACTCACGCAGGGTTGAAACGACATGAGTGTGAGCAACTGGGTGAACTAACCCCATTTGACCTCTGTCAAAGTATTTTTATACTGTTGTTTGCCACAATTGGTTTTCCCCTTATTTCTAAAATACTATATGGCATATTATTTCACTTGTTTGCACACTTTGCAGTGTAACTTAAATATAGATTTTAGTATACTTAAGTTTGTTTTGATGGTGTATAAAAAAGGTTTGCTAATAAAATTGGTAGATAAATATTTAAAGTCTGAGTAATGACTAGTGCTGGCCAAAATAAATAATAAACATGGTTCATCAATCAGTACTTTTAAGTTTTAATACTGAAGTACACAAAAAATACATAAGTAAAATTGAATATGAGCACTTTCACTGAAGTACTAGATTGGTGTACTTTGTCCACCAGTGGAGAACCTTAAGTGCTAAATGCCTTTGTATTTATTTTATTTGGAAAACAAAGTACAACCCCATTTTATCAAATCTGACCCAAAATAACAGATGCATTTTTTTCAAACAGACCACAAGGGTTAAATGCAGTATGGGTGTGTTCGTGTTTTTCAAGACTCACTTGCAATAGTGTGCCATCCTCCGTCACAGAGAGACTCTTCTGGTGTGAGACTGACTGAGAACTCTCCACTGCCGCTGTTCACCAACACAGTCACCTGCACAGAACAAACAAACTCATCCCACTGGCCTTCAGGGAGCACCACCAACCCGAAATGAAATCTGTTGACATTCCCTGAACTCTCATTTGAAAATGATTTAACCTTGTAGGAGTTACGGGTAACTTATTTCATGTATGTGTGTGAGTGCATGGCTGTGTCACCTGGCCCTGGTTCAGATAGAGACTCAGCTGTTGAGTTTTCTTGGCTCCATTGTGCAGCAGGAGCCCAGAGTCTGAAACCAGACGGACCTCCAAAAGGATCTCGAGGTCCCGGCCTAACACCAGCGATTCGTCTAGCATGAGAGAGAGAGGCGCACTAAACAAGGTGTGTTGTCCACCGTCTTTGTGAATGAAATCTGAAGTGTGTCTGATCTGATGGTTTGATTGATGGCTCACCGATGGTCAGATATCCTCCCTGACTGGAGAAGTAAACCCCAGGCTGGAGGGGCTGCTGGTAGCAGGCTGTCACTCCCACACTGTGAGAGGGGCTCTGTGCCAGCACCTCGTTCAGCTTCAGATCCCGCACACAGCCAACGAAACCAGCCTGAAAGAGAGAAACGGATAGAAAGAAAAGTCACATCACATCACAAAGGTATATCTCTGTGAATATGTTCAGATCTGTACAATCTCGTTTCCTAAACACAGTGAGCTGCCCAAAAAAACAGCTTTTTAGAGTCTCATGAGTGCACTCCTGAACTGAAGGCGGCTCCGAACTTCATTATGCTGCCTTCTACAAAATCATTAAATATATCCTTAATGGAAAAAATCCTGACCTATAATATTCAAAATAAAGCTTGACTTCTCAAACTTCCTTGAGGTTTATTCTGTATATTCACCAACAGATGTGATTAAAATTAGGGATGCACCGATATGAAAATTTTGGCCGATACCGATAACCGATTATTCTTTATTTTTGAAAGCCGATAACCGATATGTTGGCCGATAAATCTATATCCAAATTGTTATATACTTTTTGAGAGCCTGATTACAAAAAAGGTCTCATCATTAAAAGCCACATCCCAAACACTTCAACATAAGCAGCCTAGTTTGAACGGTGTACATTTTAAAAATATTTTTACTTTCCCCTTACCAAATTTAGTCATAAAAAAGTCTAACAAATAAAATAATGCATAAATAATGCAAAAAAGTCACTGGACATCATTACACGTGTAAAAAATCAAAATGAATGCGCCACAGATCAACAAAACAGAATAGCCTCTGCACGGACAACAATTAAATTATTTTAATTACTAAACCATATTGTTGATGAAAATAATCAGAGAAAAATACAAGTGGTTGTTGTTATTAATAATGTATCAATGATTTTGAAAAAGTAACAAATTAATACCACTGTTTTAAATAGCAGCCAAGCTGAAGAGCTGAATGAACACGGTAAACTGAAGCGTTTTGCTGGCAGCTTATTTAACTCAAAAATGCATCCTGAGATTAATATTAATAAAACAAACATAATATTACAATTTATATATGTACAAAATGACGCAGTTATAGCGTGCTATAGTCAGAATGTGTGATCATGTTGTGGATGCGCTCTTCCCATAACAACACGCTAAAACACAGCAACTAAACCCAAAGAATACACAACGTTTTATTATAATAATGTTCCCATTAGAATGTTATATACACGACATTACCAATCATAGTTATTAATGTTGTGCACTGCTGTTTGAGCTGCGTGCGCTGAGCTAAAGACGATCACCGGTAAACTGAAGCGCTCTTTTAACTTAACCAAACGCATTCTATATGAGATAAATCACATATACATCAAGTAAACACAATATTACAACCTACAATTGCACAAAAGTCTGCAAATGAACGGCGCGCATCTGAAGTGTCTCTGAAGGAAATAATGCAATATTTATCGGCTTAAGAGAGCGGCCAAAATTGTCTTATCAGGCCGATACAGATATACAAGAAAAAATGAGATTTATCGGACGATACCGATTATGGTGGTTTTGTTTTATCTCCGAGATATCGTGCATCCCAATTAAAATATCCACTTATTATTAAAAAAAATTATTAATAAAAATATTAGCATATTTGGAAAATGAATTCATTACAGCAAATAATATTATATTAAAACAATATAATATTCACAATAAAATAAACATATTTATGTACTTACTAAAACAGGTGGTAACTTGATTTTTATTGTTTTTTACAATAAAATAAAATAACCTTTGTGTATATTTAATATGAAAAATACAGCAGTAAAAATAGTTCAAGCTAATTAAAAAAAGAGATCTCTGTGTGTGCTTATTCGAGTATGGCATTATTAGAATAGCAAACATACTGAATCAAAATTATTGGTGAATAAAGTTTCTTGTTTGCGTTGCATTATGTAGTTACATTTTGTTTAATAAGTATAAAATATTAATAGGGTGGATCAAGACCTGTATTTCAAATAAAATAAAAATAGCAATAAAATAGTTCAATGTAATTAAAAAGGGTTTTTTATGCTAACATCAAACTCCTATTAAAATACTATGATTATTTAGTAAATAAAAATATATAATATTAATAGAAATATATGTGTGTGTGTGTTCTTAAAATAAAATGATTATTTTGATTAAAATATAATAAAATAAAACATGGTAGTCGGAGACCTGCATTTCAATGAAAATGAAAAAATGCACACAAAAAAATAAATAAAACAGTCAATCCAATTAAAAAGAGATGATCTTATCCAACATTTGTGTGTACTTATTAGTGTATCGCACTGTTAGCTTAGCAACTAACATCAGCCTAATGTTCGTTTGGCAATATTTGTGACCCGTTGAGTTATTGCCCATGTTGATCATTTCACTTCAGTCACTGTGTAAAGCAGAAGACAGCATGGCAGTTCACTGGTTTTGAACATGGTATGTGTAAGACAGTGTTTACCATAGCTGCACTGTGGTCTGAGGGAAGTCCACCGATATAGAGAGGAGCAGCAAACATGCTCTTCCCTCCGCCCGTCACCCTGTTCCTCTGCGTCTCGATGCCATCCACCGTCAGAGATGCCCGGTCAGCCTCCACTCGCACAAACACCTGCACCAGTTCATTGTGAAAATAAGAGATATGGAAAGAAAAAAAATCACAAATTTGTCTAAAAACATGCCTGACCCACATACGAACCATGTGCCACAGGCCGTCGTCGTATTTCTTTTTGCTGCGTATGCTGGTCTTCTTTCCGCCGGTGACTATCAGCATCAGATGGCCATCAAACACAGAGAGCGTAATGATCCTCTGGCTCTTCCCTCCCGCCACATGGAAAATCAGTCCACTCGAGGAGTTCACACGCACACCCACAGAGATGTGTGGCCTGCAGAGACGCAGTTTAAAACAGGTATGTCATTTTGGCATTTTTGCTTTCTCTTTGGAGTGTTACAAGCTCTTGGTGCATAAAGAAGATCTGTAAAGTTGCAAAAACTAAAGTCTCAAAACAAAAGAGATACTCTTTATCAAAGTTAAGACTCTACCACACCCCCCCTAAAACGGCTCGTTCTAACAAACCCCCACATATCTACCTCACTATGTAAAAATATTAGCATAATTCTGCCCAAATGTTCACGCAAAGAAAGAAGGCATAACTTTTATTCTCGCTGTAGTATTGCTGTTGCCGCCACCGCCATGTCGTGAAGGCGCTGTGGGCTTCGTTGTAAAAGCGAAACTACTTTGTTTGGCCTTCCAAAAGAGGACGATATCCGCTTCATCATGCCTAGAGCTGATCCATGCTGGTCGCTGAGGAAATTCATCAACTTCGCATTGTGGATCGCCGGATAGGCTTTCACCGTGGACGAAGCAGAGTACAGCCCGGGGTCATCACATGTAGTTGCCGCAGGCATCACAGTATGGTGAGGGGCGTTACATTTCCGACGCGTGCTTGAGGTCTTCGGCCAATCACAACGCACTGGATAGATGGCCAATCAGAGCACACCTCGCTTTTCAGACCGATGAGCTTTGTAAAAATCGACGCGTTTCAGAAAGGCGGGGCATAGAGGAGCAACAATAATGTACAGTATGTGGAAAATAATGTTTTTTTTTTACTTTAAACCGCATAAACACATTTCATTACACCAAATACACAAAATAATGTTCTTTTTAGCAACATCATATGACCCCCTTTACGAGCACTGTTAAATGTAATCTCAAAAATAAATACATTTATATATGTACAAAGATAATGTTGTGATGCCTAATTTCAGTTGATGCCTAATTTAATTTTTTCATACAACATAGTACAGAATTTTAATATCAGCTATTTATCGGTTATCAGCCATAACGTAAATAATTATTGACTTATTGGTTTGCAGTGTTTTTTTGCTTTTTTTTAATACTCACGCCTTGCTAAACGCTTGAGGCAGCGAATCAAATCTCAGGTGGCTGTGGGAGGAGCCACTGAAATGATGAGCGTCTTCCTCCTGGGCGGACATCTCACCCTGACAGGACTCACGTGCCATTCGACTTCTCCAGCTTCCATGAGGCTTATTCTGTACAATCACAAACAGACAAAATTCATTAAAATAATGTTATTTGATATTAAGAAAATAATATGATATTAAAAAGAAACCCTTTATGCGTTCATGGAAATCGATTTCATACTACAAATAATATATTAAAACGACATAATATTCTCAAATGAAATAAAACATTTATGTGTTGTTATTCAAATAATACAGTGATTTTAAATTTGTAATTTTATTTTATTTAAAAAAACAATAAAATAAAACAAAACAAACAAATAAATAAATAAAATAGTACCTTTGGATTCTTTCTCCGTGGTGAGTCCAGTATTTCCAATGGGACTGAAGAGGAGGGGCAAACAAATGTGTATTTGCGGCCCTCTTGAGCTTTTTTCAAATCTTCAACAGTCTGGGGTTCATTAATTCTAAGAACACAATGTATAAATTATAAGAGCTGATCTAACTGCACCTTTTCATAAAGCTTATACATTCAGGTATAAGATTTAATTGATCATTCATTAGCATTTCCCTCCATTAATCTATTTCTAACACCTCTCTCTGCATCACACACCTCTTTATGAAGAAGTTAGTGAGGCAGCCGGTGAGGCCGTCTGACTCCGGTATGCCGCCCACATAAGTAATGCCAGGCTGTAGCACCGCGCTGATGTTGGCCGCACTGCCAGTTCCTCCTCCACTCTCAAGAACATCGTCTATATAAACGCGTAACCTAAACAGAGGCAGAAATGGTCACAACCATGTACACAAACACAATTTGATTGTACATTTATAACAAACATATAGTGGCATACCCTTCTGTGGTGCGGTAAAATGCAACATAGTGACTGTTGTCATCGTTATACGTCTTCTGAGAACTGACTTCATTATTGCCAGCACGGACTACTACATTACCGCCTGACAAGACCACCTGACACACATCACTCTGAGGAGACCAACACAAACACAGACTTTGACAATGGCTGCAAGTGTCTTCAATAGTCAGTATGTCAAACTGTAACCAGTGTAATTTGTACCTGGCCTTGCCGGTAAAACATGAGCCCGTTTTGCTGATCTGTCCTGAAGCCGATTCCAGCATAGAAGTTGTCTGGATGATCCAGTACATTGTCCATTTTCAAGCTCAGGTAACCTTCACCAGTGAAATGAGCCTCACGGGTAAACTGGCACACAACACAAACACACATAAACACGTCTTAATACAGGAGAAATCATATATGGTGGAAATCAGTAGGGTTGGGAATCTCAAGAAATTTACAGATTCTGAATCCGCTGCGCGATTCTGGTTTATTATCTAGATTCATTTAATAACTCCGTTCTCATAGTGGCTTATTTAGGCTGGGTTATATTAGCATGTTTACAGTAATAACAATTCTAAAAAATATAATTTGCTATTAACCATTTCAATTTGTTCCTTTGCTTTGTTACATATTTTAACAAAGTGTCTAGTCAAGTAATATTGGCATGGCCTAAATAATATTTCTTAAGCTAAAGGCTTGGGTATACTAACACAGACGTTATTTGTTAAAAAGAAATGTGTTATACTGGTTGCAAAAATTCGGACACCCGTGTTGCTGGGTGCGAAGCATTTAAATATACAAATGTAATGGACTGAGTGAAGAAATGAACTGGAAATGATGTTTGCATCAAAGTAAGCGGTCACACCCATCTTGGACTAAAGGCAGTTAGAAAGTGTTTAACAGCTGTTAACCAGCTGTTTTCAGAGCAACTAAATAAACTTTCGTATCGGCCAGATTTCATTAGAAATGACATAATGCAACTTTGTTCTTACAGTTACGAGGAAACGGAAGTAGAGACAGATCTTTTCTTGCATATTGTGATGCACATCTCCATTACAATGGCTTATCAAACAAAGAAAAGGGTTTAAGTGGACTAACTGACTGAAGAAATCATTAAAAAAAAAACATGCATGGATGAATTGTTCACAATAAGATCAATAACATGCATTTAGAAAATAGATCCACTTTGTTTGAAGATTTTTCTTGAAGTACATCAGGGCCTTTACCATAGCAGGATTCGTTACTTCACACCCTGGACTCTGGAGGCCTCGTTTTTCACAATGAACTAAGTGCGAATGTAAGTATATTCCCTCATCGTACACAGATGTTCCGGAATCATTAGCATTATTTGTATGTAGATTCCAAATCTGAAGAAACAAGTATGAAGACGCTCACCAGCAGGTCATCTGGACAGCCATAGCTGATCCCTGCACTCTTCATGGTCTTCATTTGAACAAAGCTTTTCATGGCCTTAACGGTCCTGAAGCAGCCCTTTATGGAGCCGTGTTTATGAAACACACTCTTTAAACTGCAATGACATGCACAGATAGTTAATTCTACCTCGGATCCCCAGCCCTGCATCTAATATCTCTGTGGAAATATCTGCATGGTCACCTCTCGGGCATCTGATCCTCTGGCACTCCGCCCAGGAAATATCTTCCTGTGAAGCTGAGCTCTCTGCTGGAAAGCGTGTAGATCTTCTGACGATCTAGCCTTACTAGCATTTCATTTTTCGAAAGTTGAAAGATAACATCCAACTGAAAACAACAAACACAGAAAACATTCAAATAAATCAACCTTACAGAGATAAGCAGATATGCGAGAAATTACTGGAATAAATAGAAGGTTTCACTCACAAATTTCACTTGTGCATTACTGATTTTAATATTTGACTCTTGTTGTGGGTCAGTTAAGTTGGACAACCGTCCATCAAGGTTATGTAGGACTTTAAGAAGACCGTCTTGCACAGCTACGCACACATACTTATCCTGAGAAGGGAAAAGAATGACATTAACACCATAACCTGCGTCAGACAATCACAAATCCTACGTTTTGCAGGCCACGTCTCACCTGTCTTTGGAACAACAGGAGAATGCCGTTTTGCGAGATGAGTTTGACATGCTGCTCAAACACACGGTCGTCCTTCAGAGTTTCGAACAAAACCTCAACATAGCCCGAACCATCAAAATACACTCCGTTAACTCCCCACTCGGGCGTATTTGCTGGCCTCTTCCTGTTCAAACACACGAAGCGATTTGACAAGGAACGCACTCTCGCAAAGAGGTTAACACAGATTATATGATTTAATAAATAATAAATGAAACCCCTCTGACCGTGAACAAGGGAGGTCAGTTGTGGTGCTCATTTGCAAGTTTTGCTCAAAGTTATAGAGGCTGACTAGTTCTTCATTTAGACTTAATAACTCCAGGCAGCCCTTGAAGAAGTTAGGAGACGTGATGTTCAGATCCATTGGAGGCTGTGTGTTTGAGAGAAAGAGAGTGCGAAATTGTGAAACGTTTAGGAAAATCCACCAATATTATCATTATGGATGCTTAAAAAATAGCTGATAATTATTTTCAATCAATAAATGGCCAATTGTAAAATTCTACACCAGTTCAGTTTTGGTCACCTTTGGCTTGCTCATTTTCTTGGTTTAAAAGACAATTAAAACGGAGTAATATTATTGATATGACTGCACTGACACCATCGGATGAGAACAAAACTTGAACTGAGCTGGATAATGACACTATTTACTACTGTAAACCTGCTTTAATTTAATCAAATTTGTTTCATAATTGATGATCTTTGCAACACTGACAATGCAACGGAACTGAATTAAATCATTCATTGAACTGATCACACTATTGTTTTCTGTAGAGTTGCTTTACAGCTGAAACTGAATTGTGAAATGAAGAATTGTGCAACATTACTTTTCTATTTATTACTGTGAAGCTGCTTTGAAACAAATCAAAGATATGACAAAAATATGGCTTATTAAATTATTAGTTTATTATTAAATTATCAACTTTAAATGAGTATGAGATGAAGGTAATCTCAAAGTAAAAATTATTAAATATCCAATGTTTACCAATGGCAATAAGTAAAAAAAATGTACTTTTATTTTAAGATTCTTATGGTCACCAAGGCTGCATTTAATTCTTTATGAACACAGCAAAAACAGTCATTTTGTGAATTATTATTTTAATTTAAAATGACAATTTTCTATTTGAATATGTTTTAAAATGTAATTTATTCCTGTGATGCAAAGCTGCATTTTCAGCATCATTACTCCAGTCTTCAGTGTCACATGATCCTTCAGAAATCATTCTGATATGCTGATTTGCTGCTCAAGAAACATTTATTATTATCAATGCTGAAAACACTTTTGTGGAAACTGTGATTCTTTTTTCAGGATTCGTTAATGAACAGAAAGGATATATTTAAAATAGAAACTGTTTGTAACTTATAAAACCGTCTGTCACTTTTGATCTATTTAATGCATCCTAGCAGAATACAAGAGTTGCTCAGGTGGTTTGCTCATTGGCTCAAGTCAAAAGTGCCCACTCCTAAGTGTTTAAGATATCCTGCTCCATAGACAGGGGTTTTGTGTTACTCACAGTGAAATTGGTGGGATAAGCTCCGACATAAAACACAGTCTCTTTGGCTGGTAAGTTGAGCAGGCCTTTTTCTCCTCCTGCCTCCATGCTTTGCTTAACTATATTTATTTCTTCTGAATCTAGGGACATTGCCATCTGACCGTACTGTAGAGTCCTGCACACAAATACAGTAGAAGTAGAGTAAATACAGCTGGAAAATAATAGCAATGAAGTCAAAGCTCAACAGATATGTGTCGGTAACAATGGTGTGCACGTTTCCCACCTCTCCAGGACAACTTTGCTGAAGTAATCCTTATTCACGCTCTCAGTCATCAGCACCTGCGCTGTATCTCCTCCCACATTAAAGTACCAGCGCAGCTTTGATCCTTCCAGCATCATTGCCATATAGTCTTTACTGGACTACAGTACACATTCAGCACAGACACGTGTGTTTATATTCACACATATGCGCAACTCAAAACAGCTTAATATAATAAAACATGCAACATATCATAAAACACAAAAGGTATAAGCTGAGGAAGTTGGCCTACGTCATTTTTTCCAAGGTAGAGGACAAACTGGGGATTGGTGGTAGTTTGGCGTAGTGTACGTGTGGCACGTGGTAGCTTGATGTACATGTGTAGCGATGAATAGGCTGCCAGGTCGGCTACATTACTGGGCATCCTCACTTGTACTCCTGAGTTACCATTAAACTGCATTGACACGCTCACCTGAAGAACAGACAGTCGAGTCACTGCCTAAAGCACCACTTCAATCTGGGAATTTTTGTATCTGGAAAACTGGGAATACTTTGCGGCTTCTGAAGAGCTGTACCTTGTTGGCAGCATTGCGAGCCTGTTCAATGAGCTGGCGGATTCTCTGGATGCTGTTGGAGATGTTGGACGGCTGAAATGAGGTGTTCTGTAGACGATCCAACTTCTCCATCAGCTGAGGAAGAGTGTCGCTCAGCGCCGCCACTGCAGGAACACAGAAACACATTGGACTTGATGTGAAAGCCACGTCGAGATCACACATGCTCACTCAGGAGAGCTCCCTCACACGCACCTGACGTATTGGCATCATTGAGAGCTCTGTTGATATCATCGCTGGTGGCGTTTGAGTCTCCGTACTGCTTCTGCCACTCCTCCAGCTGCTTCTGAATTGGAGCCAGTGCGTTGCTAACATTAGCCACCGTGTTGTTAGCCTGCTCCACCGCACTCTTAGCTGCTGCGATGTCATTCGCTATGTCTTCTGCATCATTTCAACACATATTAACGACAATGTTTAGGTCATGGTTTCGATTCAATTAAGCTTGACAGACTCGAATATATACACTAGCATTTAAAAGTTTGCGGGCAGTCATTTTTAAGTAATTACTTTCATTCAGCCTTCATGCATTAAACTGATCAAAAGTGACCGTAAAAACATTTATAAGGTTTTAAAAGATTTCTATTTCAAATAAATGTTCTGGGGACTTTGAGCTCTGACCTCGGCTGGCGTTGAGGCTATTTTGAATGTTCTTTAGGTCTTGGAGTATTTTCTCTTTCTTCTTTTCAGCATCCTGCAAACTTTTTTGTAAGGAGTCCAAGCGTGGCTTTAGACCTGACAAAGATATAGTAAAGGCCTGCATTAGACCGAGGTTCACACCAACAAAGATGTACCTTGAAAGAAGCATTAGTTTGCTTTTCTTACTTTGAGTGCTGTTATTCAGTTCCTCTGCTTGCTTCACAAGCTCAATACTCTGATTCTTCAGTTTAGCAGCGTGTAGGGGCAGGTCTGTGTCCTTTATGTTCTAGATCATATAAAGAAACAATAAAAACTCAATTTGTGTCACTTACACATGGATTGATAAAGGTGCACTGATGTGCATGCACAGTTGACGGAGTGTGTGGTTGACTGTACCTCCAAAGCCTCAGTAGCAGATTCATTGGCTTTCTTAGCTGCAGTCTCAGCTTCCAGCACGCTGTTTATAATGTTAGTGTATGCGCGAGATGCGTTCAGAGCACGCTGTATGAAACCGTCTTGATTGGAGCCAGATATTAGACTGCACACCAACAAACACAAGGCCACGATGTTACATATAAAGATACATTTATCATATTATATTACCATTGAATTATCATCGTATATGAAATGTTATATAAATAAAATTGCTTTGCTAATTGCATTTTGATGTTTACAATAATTACATAAATATTGTGTAAAATATTTGTTCAATTCAGCAATTTTGTGGATCGCTCATTTGCTGCCCTTTAATTATGTACACTGGAATACATTGGCCATCAGTCACCCTGCTATCTAGCATCAGAATCGCTCATTAAAAAGCCAATTTAAAGCTGCCGTCCTTAACTTTTTTTGGTTAAAAATGATCCGAAATCAATATTTGAGCAAGTACATAACCAGTCAGTGTTTAAAACCACCGCCTTACTTTAGTCTGATTCACAACAGTTATCTTATAATAATGTTTTCTAGTTTGACTGGTACTGGTAGGATTTTGCGGGAAATTCGAGCATGCTGCTGCATCATTACGTCACGTCTGTAAACATAAAGAAGTTGTCCCGACTAGTAGGCTATATCGCGTGTGAGGATCCTGCAGGTGGCCGATCGTTTATAGCCTTTTCTCACAGCAGCTGGAATAATTACATGTATCATTTTGATGGCGGATTGTAATCCAGAAAGGATTATGTGTTTATGAAACACGTGTGAATGAAATTAAATTATATTCCAGTTATAAATGTGCTTCTGATTACAGATAGCCTGGGATTACACAAGAGCTGTATTTTAAAGATAACCAGTTCGAAGGGAGCATAATTTGGGTTAAAGAATTTCTTAATAGGAGTATGACAATTAGATTAGATTGTGCAGAAATTGAAATCTACACGCTATACACACTATACTCATAGTCACCAATGCTGATGTTGTTAACATTAATCATTTGAGAATAAAGTATAACAATAATAATAATTTGAATGGTTTGATGTGATATGAGCTAACCGATCTTTAGATTTAATCACCATTGGTAGTGAGATTTATGGTAATGCTTTTTTCCTCAGTTGGTCAGAACAAACGTGGCAGACTTGTTACTTGTTCAGATGACAATATCCAGTGAAAATTCTTATTTGGGTCATATTCCAAGACGTAGGCTAGAATCTGCGATTCCTAAGTACAATATCTACACTGGTGCGGTGACTGACTGCCACACATATACTTTTCAGAACATTAGATTCATCCTTGCTGGAGCCGTGCCGACTCACAACCCGCAAGCTAGATAATTCCGCACACAGCTGCAATTCCAGGTTTTCAAACAGATGGTGACAAAGAGGCAAAACTTACAGACTGCAGCTTTAAGTTGAGCACTACAAAATAGTCAGGCACCTGGAAAGATTATTGGCGAGCTGGTCCAGCATTTCAGCGTGTTTCTCTGCAGCCTCCACCAGGGGAATTTTATTGGCGGAAGGAGCGTATTTCTGCACCTTCTCAGCTAGAGGCTGCCTCGCTCCATCCAACTGAGCAGCCAGACGCTCGTAATCCTGATAGAGACGACACATCATCCAGAGACATGCATGCATGAGTCCGAGTATGTGCTCATTTATAGTACACAGAAATGTTATATTTGATTCTGCATACACAAGCATACCGCTCCTGTGTATCTGTACCTCTTTGAAGTCCTGAAGCATGGAGAGCAGCTCGTTGACCTGGGTCACATCATCCTCTGCCATTTGAAGCTGGTTCTCCACCTCCTTCTGCTTCTTAAGCAGGTTATTCACTATGTTCTAGAAAAACACATCAGATCAATTTACTTCACATTCTTCACAATTCCTCCTCCAACTCAAATCCCAATTCAACTTTTTCAAACTCTTAAATGTGGTATTTTGTTCCAATCCTGTGTATGTGCATGTGTTTGTATAAATACCTGCAACTCCTCCATGCGTTTCTGGTTAATATTGTTGGCCTCTACGGCGTTTGCTGTGTTTTTGACGGCATCATTCATAGCATCTCTCAGGTCCATCAGCTGCTGATTGAACTGGTTCAGTTTGTTTCTGATGTTCTCTGCCACAGCCTCATTATTCAGTGTCCGGTTTGCAATCTCATTTTTCACACGATCTATCACTACAGAGGGACAAAAGCTGTGAAGGACAAGGTCTACCATCTTAAACACAGAAAAAAACATGCAGCACTTATAAATCTTATTTTTATTTATAATAGATTTTTGTTCCTTTTTGTATAAAGTATTATAACAGTGGTTATATTTATTTGTGATATCATATAATGCATTATAATGTGCATTACAAAGCAAAGTTAATGCATTAAAATGCCCTTTTATAGTTCTATACAGTACAGTATAAAGGCTTTTAACCTTTTCCAATCCAAAATCAAGTATTTATAAAGGGTTATAAGCTTAGGTCCCATGCTGTTACACGATAAAATGAAAAAGGCTGAGGTTGGTGAGCATATCTTAGAGACTCTGTCTGTCCTGTCACTCACACTTGTTGGCCTGGTCCAGCTCCTTTTCTGCTAGTTTCTTCTGGAGGTCGAAGCCCCTGAAGCGCATGTCTCTGAGCATGGACTCCACCTCTGCTATATTCCGAGCCAGCTCCTTTTCATCGATCACCTTGGTCTCGTTCTGCGCTGTCCGGTTCACCTGCAGTATAATGTCTGAGCAGAAGCAGAAATGTTGTCAGCTGAATGTGGCTGTAAAGTTTAAGTATAAAGGTTGAATGCAATGAGACACAGCTTTTTTTTTCTTTGTCGCACTCTTACCTTGCACATCTCCCATGATGCCTTTGATGAATCCAAGCAGGTCTTGTGCTCTAGTGTGTGTGGAGTTAGTGTTGTCCTCTAAAGCATCGCCTTTCTTTTGTGTGACTGAGGCCTAAAACACAGACACCCAATAAAAATGTAAGTCAATATCGTCAAATGGTCCCTTTTAGACACCGACCGTTAGAAAACAACAACAAATGGATATTTAATCAGAATGAGTTCATCTAATGATATGTTCTCATACCTTCTCCTCTAACTCTTTAATATCCAAGTCGATGATTTGCAGCTCTCCCTCCAGCATATTGGCCTGGTTCCTGCTCTTGTCCAAAGTGCTGTTGTAGTTTTTTATGGCATTCTAGGGCATACAAATATAGTTGTAATTATAATACTAAAAGTTAAAGTGAGGCAAATAGTAAAATCTAAAAGTCCTAATACAGAGTCAGAGAGTGTATGTGTGTGTGAGAGAGAGAGAGCTCACAGCAATGTCCTGAATGGACGCGTTGAGGCGGTTTAGTTGAGCCCAGGCCATTGAGCTGGCATTGAGGCTGGTCAGCTGATCGGCAATGGACTGATAACGTTCGTTTACTTTGTCCAGATCCTCCAGTAGCACTATCACACAGCTGTCACAGGCTAAAAACATAATGCACAACATCATTATCTGATGTATGAAATGAACTGCAACCTGCAAAAAAATATTGTTCACTTTACCTTTGTATTGACAGAGTGATTGAATGAATGAATTAATGAGTGAGTAAATTAATTATCGACTCAACGGATCATTCAGTTATTAAGTGAGTGTATATATACTAAAATGTGGTAAAAGTTAATGCTTTTGAACATTGTTTTTGTTTCTGTGAATTTTCTTACGCTCACCAAGTCTGCATTTATTTGATCAAAAATATTGCAATATTGTGAAATATTACTGCAATTTTAAATAACTGTTTTCTATTTGAATATATTATAAAATGTTATTTATTCCTGAGATGTAAAGATTCTAACACGCTTTCTAATATTTTTGTGGAAACTCACACTTCTTTTTAGGATTAAATGTTCAAAAGAACAGCATGTATTTGAAATAGAAATCTTTATGCATTTACTGTCACTTTTGATCAATTTAATCCATCTATATGAATAAAAGTATTCATTTCTTTTACACACACAAAAATCTGACCCCAAATGTTTGAACGGTAGTGTAACTGATAACAAATGAGAGAGCAAATGGATGAATAAATGAATCACTTAGCGAATGAATGAATCAGTCAGTAAAGATGAAAGAATGAATGAAGTGTGACCGGTGAAGCAGTACTCACGCTGACAGTGCACATCTGCTTCATGAAGCACAGGGACGCTGTATTTATAAAGACACGTGTCACACTGCTTCCCTGTCAGACCTGCTGCACAATGGCACTCTCCTGTGCGAGGGTCACAGCGGCCTCCTCTACACTCACACTCTACAGACCACACACAGATACATCAATAAATTCAACTCATAATGCATCACATTCCCTCCTGCAGTGTGTATGTGTGTGTTTGACTCACTCTTGCAGCCATTAGGGCTGTAGCCCCAGTAACCTGGAGCACACTGGCGGCAGTTCGGTCCATTAACCCCAGGCTGACAGGCACATGAGCCGTTAACAGGGTCACATGGCTGAATCAATGCCGCTGCTGCATCACAATCACACTTATGGCAACCAGCGCAGGAATCAAAGCCAAATGCCTCATCCTAAACAAACAAACAAACAAAAAAAAACACTATTGCCATCAACTTCCGAGACTAAACAACAGATGAAGACAAAACAGATGAAGAGACATACCTCACAGCGGTCACAGTGGGCTCCCACCACACCAGGCTTACAGTGGCACTGTCCCGTGTGAGGGTCACAATGTGCAGTGCCACAAGGAGAACAGTTGCATCCTGGGTAATGCAGGTGGGAAATAACACAATCACGAGAACTCTTTGAATACAGGAAATGCCGTCCAGACTGCATAAACAGAATTTTTTCCAACTGTGTATAAAAGTTGTCTTACGGGTGCATTTCTTGGCAGTGATGGCATCACCGTAGAAACCCGGGGCACAGATTTCACAGTGCGGCCCGGCGGAGTTGTGCATGCAGCTCTGACACTCGCCTGTCAAAGGGTGGCAGTCGCTGAACAGCATGTTGGGGTCTGAGTTTCCATTGCAGTTGCACGGCTGGCATGTGCTGCCAATCACCATTGGGTTTCCATAGTAACCTGGTGCACACCTGTATAAGGGGAAAAAAAAAGAATTGAATTTTCATTGATATATATCATTTTCAAATTGACAGTAATTAATTATTTATTAATAATAATATATTTTTATCATGTATAAATTATCTTTGATTTAATTAATTAAAATATAACTGATACATTTTAATTATTTTTATAGTATTTTATTTATTATTATGACAATCTATCAAACATACATCCATTTAAAAATTACACCAATTCTTAATTCATCCACAATAAGTGGATGCTTCATAACGGTACCTTTCACACTTAGATCCAGCATAGCCAGGCCTACATAGACACTGCATATGATTGGGCTTCTCCACACAGCGAATGGCAAAACTGATAAGATCAAACAGACAATATCCTTTAATTTGAGAATGAGGCATGCTGGGATATCCTGGGAGTAAAAGCAGAAGCCAGAAAAGAAACCAGGAAGAAAAAATCCACTGGCAAATTTCAAGCAAATCAACAAAAGAAAAAAAGACAGAAAGGAAACAGTAAATTAGTGGTACAGATGATGAAATAAGGCAAACTGACTTGTTTGAAGCCACTTGCAGAGGGCAGGGGCAGCTAGAGCAGGACACCGCATGGCCATCAACAATGTTGTTACCATGAAAGCCGCCCTGGCACTGCTCACAATGATTTCCAGCGGTATTGTGGCGGCAGTTCTGCATATGAGGAGTTAAATTTTTAGTTGGAGTTGTGCTCCAACATCCATTCTTGGAACATTGAGAGGTCTTTCCCAGGATCTTAAACCTTAATTAGATTTATGATATTGCTTTCTAAACCCAGTGGAATCTGCAATAGCAATATACTGCCCATATTTAAGTCTGTTTGTGATTTATATATGACTTTGTGAAACAGACTCACCAGACATATGCCAGAGCCATCCAGACACTCGTCAGAGTGACCGTTACAGTTACAGGGGACACACTTCCCGAGAAACAGCCCTTTAGTGTCTCTGTAGTATCCTGGAGCACATTTCTGAGCGAAGGAGATGAAGGAATGAACATGTTAACAATACCAGAACCCAGTCTGAACAACTGCACAGTATTCCTTAATAATGATTTGTTTTGCATCAATCTGCATTTCTGATTGGATGGGCAATAAAATGTAATAAATAAAAAATACCAAATAAACTTTCTGTATGCATGGTACGTGAATTGCTAGTATTCTTTTACTCCCCAAATTTAATTAATGGCACAATTTGCCACAGGGCACAGCTTGACATTCTATTAATTTTTTGAAACAATAAAACCTCTTTTTTGGAGAGAGATGTTAGATTAATCACTATTTAACATAAAATGTAACATAAGCATGTTAATAGTAGCTACTTTTGTCTATTTCTAGTTATGTCTGATTTCATTAATGTTTATTTACTTTTATGTTGTTTGTTAATATTTATTGCTGGTTTGATTGACAGGCGATCTGACCAATCATAACGGCGAATTTGCCATTTTGTCAGACGAACAAACCAGAGAGTAGAATGACGCGGCGGTGGACTTGAACTTGAAAAATGGTGTGTATTTACATCTTTCTGCAGGTGAAACAAGAAACCTTCTGATGTTCATTCATGTTTATTTTGTGCTATAACTAGTAAAGAGGAAGAGATGATCAGTTCTCATGCTGCTTGAACTGAGGCATTACAGCGACACATTGAAGAGCCACAAAACGCTATTTATTGTTTGAATTTCCTAAAAATGAGAAGATTTGAAAGCTGAGACTTTGTTTCATAACAAAAGTATGTTACGGCTTGTTGGACATAGCAACACTAATTAATTTGGTATATTTTAATTGTATTTTTTATACAGTTTACCCTTCACAAAGTCTTTGTGAAGGGTAAACTGTATAGAAAAATACAATTAAAATATACAAAATACATAAAACAAATAAATTTAGCATTTTAATTGTACTAAAACCTTTTTTGTAATATTGAACCAGGATTTTGTACCAGTATTTAAATAATCAAATAAATAATGTAAAAATAAATACTATAAAATTCTACGTTAAAACAAAATGCCCCCAAAAAAAGAACTAAAAAAGAACTTTTTATGTGTTTAAACCAGTAATGTTCAAACTCCTAAACAGCATCAATACAGAACTCCCCCAGCAATATAACTTTATTCCAGCATTATTATTAACCAGGCAAATTGATTTAATGTCATTTTGACAAGTCCTGTTCACGCAGGGCCTCTAAAGAAGAAGAGGCATTAAATGATAGTATAGAAGTAATTATATAAAATAATTAGTTTTTGTTAAAGCACACTACCTGACAAGAGTCTCCTAGATAGTATCCTGGGCAGAGACAAATTTCAACGTTGTTGGCATGGCGACCAGAAGGCAGGTTGTCGGCCCCCTCCAGCACCGCAGCACGCAGTGACACAGACTGGGCAGACTGAGAGTGCAGCGCTCTGATCTGCAGTGATTCCAGCGCCACCAACACCATCATCAGCTCCTCACGGGACACAGAGTTTCCCGTCTGTGCATGCCTGAAACTGTCCTGCAATGAGAAAGAGCACACTTGAATTGCAACAATTGTGCATTTGCGCAATTATTTTGTACAATTCTGTTTTTTTTTCATGTTCTGAAGACCATATTCTTTTCTTTTTAAGATTTGGGTAATAAGTTCCTCACCTCCACCAGGTGGACGATCCCCTCATGAGGGTCTTCAGGAGAGGAATACTCTCTTTCCATGTACACCAGAGTCATCTGATTCCCCTGCACACAAAGACTTTCAGTTAGGCCTCAAGTAAAAACTCTTGGTAAACTTGACAGAAGGAGACTGTAGTACCTTGAGTACAACGTCAGGCCGTGTGGTCTCAATGATCAGAAAAGCATCACCTCTCATCGTCTGGGTATGCAAGCGGTAGCGCAGGTAGCCTCCGTACGACGACACCTACACAGATGCATAGAAAAGAAAACACAAAATCAGCTTAAGACATGATTTCTCAAGCAACTAAGCTGGTGCTAACATTTGGCACCAGCCTAAACAAGGTGTGCTTGAGTTATCAGATTGTTTGTCTGGCCCTCATGTTACTTGTAGCATTAATGTGAGCTATCTGATGGAGATTCAGCTGCCATGTCGTCATAATAAGACTCACATAGGCTATAAAGTCTAGGTGTAGAAGATCAGAGCACAGAAATACTCTTCACAACTCTGGTTGAGTGACATGCTTGTGAATATCACAGATTGTTGTGGACTCACTTTATCGCTGAGGTAAGCGCGAGGAGCGTGCCAGTGGAGGTCCTGTGAGACATCAGGTACATCACTCAGATCAGCCTCCACCAGATCTTGATCGAGATACGTGGACACAGGAACTTCCTGTCTGTCACTTCTCAATAGCACCCAGCCAGCCATGTCCATGAACTGTAGGTGGGCAGATTAAAGCAAAGGTATAAGTTCAATGTTATAGCAGTCAGTATTTACACTGAATTAATTTTCACCGACATCCAGTACACAAAAGTTCACTGAAAAGAGTGATAACCTGCAGTTCAAGCGAGTTGTTTATTTTGTACTGTAACTGCTCCGACTGATTCAGTGATTTTATTCAGTGAAAGATTTGTAATGAGTCTTTTTCAATGATTCATTAAGAGAGCCAGCTCACAAGGGTCATCGGTGTGTGAATCAGACTACACTGCTGTATACATGTTTTTGCATGTAGCCTGTGATGACAACTCAACAGAAAGATGGTAAAATATGATTCCTATGATATTGTACTGTCTGGATATTCAACGCCACTGAAAACACTGGACATACCATGATAAAAATATCAAAAATGCATTGACAAATCTTTATAAATATATTTTGGTAACTGGTACATTGCCACAAACTGCATACATTTTATGGACAGATAAGAATAGGTAAGCTCAATATCTCCATAAGACACTTTCTATTGCATTTAACCATTCAAGTTTAGGAAGAGGAATCAAGTTTAGGTTTTTCAATGAATGCTTTTATTAAGCATTAAATTGATCAAAAGCGGTAGTTTTATAATACTATAAAAGATTTCTAATTCAAATAAATGCTGTTCTTTTGAACTTCCAATTCATCAAAATAACTTGGGGGAAAAAGTTTCACAATTTCCACAGAAATATGAAGCAGCACAACTGTTTTCAACCTTGATAATAAAAATAAATGTTTCTCAAGCAGCAAATCAGCATATTAGAGTTATTTCTAAAAGGATCATGTGACACTGAAGACACTGAAGACTCTGAAAATTCAGCTTTGCATCACAGGAATAAACTACATTTTAAAACATACTCAAATAGAAAACAGTTGTTTTGAATTGTTATAATAGTTCACAATATTACTGTTTTACTATTTTGCTTTAGTAAGAATAAGAGACTTCTTTCACAAACATTCAAAAATCTTACCAATCCCAAACTATAATGTATATGCGTTTGTATAAAGGTGTATTTCTTTATTTATTAAACAACATGTCTTTAGCTGCAGTAGAGTACCTCATTCCTCCGTTTGTCAAGAGCTGTGGCAGCGGTCAGTGGCTCCAAAGCAGAAGCACTTGGTGCAGCCTTTAGCATTAGTGGGGTCCAAATGAAACGTTCCCAGTTTGCACTGGTCACAGCGAGAGCCTTCCACATTTTCCTGAGAGAAACAACACATCACTGATATAACAGAGATGATGAGGGAGAGTCCTGAATGTTTTGAGTGAAAAATTATATATACATATTCTCATACAATAAAAGAGGGGCAGAAGGAAAGAAAGAGTCACCTTGCACAAACAGCGTCCGGTGATGTAGTCACAGACATCAATCTCAGTTCCTGCCTCGCTGCAGTCACATGGTCTGCAGTTGGGGTATCCATAGAAACCTGGGGCACACCTGTCACACTGACGGCCAACAACGTTGTTCCTGCACCTGAGGAGGGAGTAATGTGCTTTAGAATGATGCAAATAACATGAAGTATGTATTATGTGTTTTCAGAGTCAGCTGATGCTCTAGGATGATGGGATACCTGTAGCAGTGCTCTTATCATGTCTCAACAAAACCAACAAGCTCTCATGCTAAAGAGGGAATGTGGTTAAGAAATGTGACAATGTCCTGTGACCCAAAATATAGTCATTATACTCTACCAGACCCAGTCCAAAAACAAGCTCATGGCTTTGGCCTAAAGCATTCTATCCAACTATAAGCAAACTGCCATAGTTATTTTCCATTTATCCAGTTATAGTTAATTAACATGACAATGTTCAATGGATGATGCATGAGCAGTTATAATTTATGATATTCTCTCTAAGTGCAGAGATGGTGGAGAGATTGTGCAGCTCACAGTCACAGCAGCTCAAATCCCGCTTCCTCGTGGATTTTAAACACGGCCTAATGAGGGGATGGTGCGGCCAATAGACTGAAATAAAATCTCCTAAAAATAAATACCTCTGGAATTCCTGCACTTAATCCTTATATAGGCAGTATTGTTCTAACCAGAGACACCGGTTAATAATATCAGTTCTTCAGGCAGCGCTTCACAGAAAAAAGTTTGGCTCAGGCATAAAAAGGTCAGTTGTAAACACTTGTTAATTCCATTCTAATCCAAACGAGCTGACTTCAAACACCAGACACGTTTAGTTTCACAAATCTCAAGAACCTGTCCATGGCATATTTCACCCCAAAATCAAAAGAACAAATTACAATGGTTATATTTTCCATTGAAAAAGAACAACTGCACACTCACTTAAGCATTTAATCAACATTTGTGTGCAGTTGTTCTTTTTTTTTAATCAAGGTACCTTGACAAAGGCTACTAGCCGAAACGTTGATTAAAAAATAGCCAATGCTTAAGTGAGTGTGAAGTTGTTCTTTTTCAATTAAGTATTTTTTCCTTCAATTTGCACCTCCACAGGTGTGCGTTTGCTTTGCCTCACTTGCTATATTTTCCATTGAACCATTGTTTTTTATATATAAAAAGAAGCACATTTCCCCCTGATTTAAATTTTTTCTTGTTCACTAGTTCATATGATTAAAACAGTTTGCCATGCTGACTATAAATGAAATTCGTCTTAAACTCTAATTTCTAAATGGAATTCGTCTTAAGCTCTAAGATCCCCCCTGGACAACTTGACAAAAGGAAGCTAATCTATCAAATGGATAGAGAACATGTTTATTAACTACAATAAGATTAAAATAAAACTTCTAAAAATAAAAAATATTACTTAATTTAAAAATTTAAAATTAATTTAAGCTGACATAAAAATGTAATATTAGACTATACAAACTTCTTATAACGTTGCCTTTGAACTACTGAAATAAACAGTTCAGTTAAAATTATTAAAACTAAAACCTAAATATAGATATAAAGCTAAAAAGAATAGAGCTAAATGAAGCTATGCAATATATTGTTTTTATTTATTTATTTGGAATGAGAACATTTATTGTATTTATATTAATAAACACTATAACAGTACATAAAAAATAGTAGAATAACACTGATAGAGAATTAATGATGAAGAAATAATATGATGTCAGAAGAACTGTCACAGGAATGAGGTATAAGGACGCATACACTACATCCTTGAGACATGATTGTGGAAAAAGTGCTGAACTGCCACAAACAAAAATGTAAAAATAAAAATCATGATGGTCCTAAAATGGTCCTTGATGGGCCAAAAAAGCTTCAATTTGTTCATTTGTTTGGGCATTCCTGAGCTAAACTGGGGCAAATTTTAAACCACATATTCATAAACATTCAGATTCTTAGAAAGTCGACCCCATGAGCCACTGCATGCAGTATATATGCGTGTGTGTGTCTTGCTCAGCTGTACCTGCACTGGCCGTTGTGTGTGTCACAGCCGATTTCCAGTGAAGCCACTCCAGGCCTGGAGCAGTTGCACATCTCACACCCCACCAGAGGATGGCAGCCAAACGTCTGGGGTTCACAGGTGACACAGTCGGGCTGCAGGGTCCTTGGAGGACAGATGCACTCACCCGTCACAGGCTCACACAGACGAGTGCCACAGTTACATGCTAGAGAGAAAAGGAAACAAAATCATCCATCCATCCATCCATCAACCAATCCATCGTTCCACCATGTGGTTGGTGATACTCACGTCTACAGTTGGGGAAGCCGTAGTATCCCGTGGCACACTGGGAACAATCTCGGCCAATCACGTTGGGTCTGCACTTGCACTGTCCTCCGAAGGTCTCGCACGTATCGCTCTCTGCACCCACCTCATGACAGCCGCAGGGCACAGCGCCGTTATTGAAGAACGCAGACAGAGACATGGCGGAGTTACGACAGAATGGAGACGCTGTGGACGGGCTGAGAGGACAGAGGGAATGTTAAGATGGATGGCACTCTAATAATGTTATATCGGGATACGTTTATGAACAATATATTCGCACCATATTATCAGCCGTATTAGAGAATAATTTACTGGAATTATCCATTGTTGCATTTTTAATTGTGTCATTTCCATTTTTGCATTTAAGGTCTTTATTAATTATTTATTTAATTATTTAAAAAACTGATCACTTAAAGTTTAATACTTTAAAAGCACTAATATTTCAATAACACTTAAACGTGATCTTTAGCAAATATTAAATTAAATATCATACTATACATTACAAAATAGAATTTTCATACTGTACATTATGTTTTGATGTAAAGTGCATTTTAGTATTATTAGTATCGTTTTAATATTATTTATATACTATTATAATATTCATTATATACATTTTAAATTAGTTTTTATTTTTATATTTTCAATTTTCTTTTTAATTTAAGTTTTTTAATAATTTTTAGTGCTTTTGTTATTTTTTATTGATATTTTTAATATTTTCTATCAGCTTTAATTTAGTTTTATTTAAGTGTTAGTTTTGTACTTTAAAGGGGTCATATGATGCGATTTCAATTTTCCTTTCTCTTTGGAGCGTTACAAGCTGATTGTGCATAGATAAATCCTGAAGTTGCAAAACAAGTCTCAAACCAAAGATATTCTTTATCAAGTAGGTCAACCACGCCTACCTAAAACGGCTCGTTCTACCACGCCCCCACATGTCTATGTCACTATGTGGGAATATTAGCATAATGTGCCCAAATGTGGACGCAAAGAAAGAAGGTTTGGTTTCAGTAACCGCAGTTAGTGTTTAAGCAGCATGTCAGGGAGACGCTGTGTGTTTCTAGAAGAAAGCAAAAGCACTTTATTTGGCCTTCTGAAAGTAGATTGCATTTAGGAATCTTTAAGATCACTTACAACAGCACAGCAATGCATTTTATGGACGACCGTGTCGTGAACCTAGGAGAGGAGGTCATTCGACTTTGCTATGACAATCTGGCGCTACTGAATCAGCTACTGTTTTGTTATTAGTAAGTATTTGCTATTGACTGTTCAATGAGTTTGTGCATCGTGTTGAGTGTGTGTGTGTGTGTGTGCGCGCGCTCGTGTGTGTGTGAGAGAGAGAGGAGAGAGAGAGAGAGAGAGAGAGACAGGTCACTCACAGTGGAGTCTGCTGTCTTAACCGTGGCTTGTGTACTGCAACACATACCAGCTTCATCACTGTGTATTTCACGCGACTCTGTTCCTCTTTCGGGCTCTGTCTGATGGTAAAACTAATGCATTAGTTTACTGTCTTTACATTTTTTTGAAAGAGACGTCACGATTATGGTAAGGGTCGTCTACATTTCCTTCCGACAAAAGCGGCTTGCGGTGTTTCGGCCATCACAATGCACTCTGGGCCAGCTGGCCAATCAGAGCAGACTGCGCTTGTCGGAAGGAGGGACTTTGTAGAAAATGAAGCATTTGAGAGAGGCGGGGCATAGAGGACCTACAATAATGTACAGTATTGAAAAATAATGTGTTTTTTGAACATTAAAGCATGTCAACATATTCTGTTACACCAAATACACAAAATAATGATCTTTAAAAAAGCATCATATGACCCCTTTAAACTAGTATCTAGTAGGAAACTAGTAAGGAAACATGTCTAATTTTCGTTTTTTAAGCGTAAGCTTTTCATCTAATATGTATATTTTATATTATTTCAGCTTTATTTCAATCACCGAAAACAATTTTTAATAGTTTACATAAGTAAAAATAATTTAAAAAATTTAAATAATGCTGTGTATGTGTTTTAAGTGTTTCATTTTTATATTTATTTAGTCACAATTGGACTGCATTTTAATATCTGCGACATATTTACTTATTTATGGCCTATTTAAGGCCATAACATGACTATAATTATCACCCTGAATTTTCAAATCATGCAGTATCATACTTGATGTAAAAGCTGTTTTGTCCACAGTTGCTGATAAAGTCGTAAGATTTGTCCAGTGGCTCCCCAGTCAAAAAGCTGGAGCTGTAAGTGCTCTCTGGCACCACCAGCACATAGTCCTAAAACACACAAGAGAAAAGAAGTGTCACTGTTATTGTCAATTCAATTCACCTTTAGTCAAATGTGATAACAACACTCACCAGCCACAATGTCTTCCTGTCTGGAACACGCAGGGTCAGGATGACCTCATAGTCCGTCACGTCCAGGATAATCTGGTTCTCTGACATGACCACACCACGACAACCGTAACCATGGGGACAAAAGGATGCGTTGACGTGGCCTGGAATACAAAGAGTGACTTTTTCAGTGATAAAACAGAAGCTCAAGTCAATAGTGAGTCTGTGTTAATCTATTTGCTCACCCTGCCATATGCGTCCTCCATTGATGTGGACCTGGACGTTGTAAGTTGGGTGCAGGGGCTGATGGTAATGCAGGATGAACACATAACGGCCCAGCGCATGTACACGTGTTGAATACGTTACAGCATTCTGGGAAAGGAAGCAGACAAATGAACATCCGAAGACTTGCAGACATGCTTTTGTATTAGCATTTAAGTATCAGAAAGATACAAACTTCAAGACAGGGGCACTGGATGGATAAATGGAGGGGGAAAGGTTCTTTTAAAGGAAGAAACAGTAAGAAAGCAATGAGAGTGTAATGGGCCTGATGTACCTGATTAGGGTCCAGAAGCATGTGTTCACTGTTATCAGCAGCGGTTGGCGGTCTGGAGGTCATGGGCCTGGCTGCATGCAGGGAGGGATCAGGGGCTGAAGCTATAATCGAACCCGGCACAGAAGAAGCCTGACCCTCTTTTAGGACCAGAGACTGAGGAGGATTCTGGAAACGAGACGGGATGCAGGAGCCACTGGAAAACAGAGAATATAAAACATGAACATAAATAGGAGAAATTGTGATAAATACATATGGATATACTTCACTTTGATACCTAAAATACCTACAAATCATGTCTTATGATTATAGGTACTTATAACTGTAAAAATGTAGACTAGTCAAATGTCATAATTTCAAAAAAGGCTGAAAAATAACTAAATGTGATTTCCAGAAAGGTCAGTGCTTGCAAAGCAGTGAAATAATTTTGTTTTAGGTAAGATGGTAACACAGTAAACAGTACACAATAAAAAAAAATTATACAATGAAATAAAATAAAATGGTTAGAAAGGTTGAACAAAAACAATCAACAAAACAAGTGTTTGAGTGTAATGGCGCATGATGTAATACAAAAGACTCAGTTCAAGATTCACATGTTGTGTGAATGTTGTTCAGTCACCTGTCTGGAGAGAAGTGTCCATGTATGCTGATGCAGTGAACTCTGGGCTTCAGGTACTCCATGGTGAACTGCGCGCGAGGGATGAGGAACACTTTGTGCTGGAAGGGAAATCAGACACACACTTGTAAATGGCATGTTTACAGTGTACACAAACAGACATTATGGCAGATTCAAGCAGAAAAAGTCTCTCACGAGGAAAAAACTGCTTCTGTCTGTGCTAAGCTGGATATCAGCCTCTGTGGAGAGAGTAAAGACCGCCACGCGCTTCTTGTCATCTACAGACACCGCACGGCACAGGAAACTACACACACATACACAGAAAGATATACACACAAATCAATCAGCAAATGCAGAGAAAAATGAAGAAAAGCGAAAAAGACCAATTGAAGAATTAAACGGCAATATCCATGCTTCTTAAAGAATGATGAATATAGAAAAATGGTTCATTAAAACTTGTGATGTTACATTAAAACATTAAATAGGACTCATTTTACATGCATTTTACATGCAAACCACATAGCCAATCATAAAAGAGGTCATATAAAAATCTTAAAGATATGGTATCAAAAACAGCATGTTTAATTCTATGTGAAATGCAAACAAAACATGACTCGTTTGATGCAAAAACAAACAGCAGAAATAAACCAAAATACAGAATATGACCCCTTCAAGTTGAGTGTGAATACCTGAAGAATAAAAGAAAAGGCAAATGCTGCAATGTCACACAAACACACCTGTATTTGCAGTGGAGCAGTGTTATTTCCTCTCGATGAGTGGTTTCCCCCAGTGAGCTGACAGACACTTTAAACATTTGCGGGAATTGGTCTTCACTGGCGTACTCGACCACCAACACATACTCTCCAGGAACAGGAACACGACCATGCAGCTGAACTTTCATCTGAACGCACAAATAGGATTTTATTTGTATAAAAATATGATTTTTATGTATTAATACACTACTGTTCTAAGGTTTGGGTTCAGTAAGATTTTTTAATGTTTGGTCACCAAGGCTGCATTCATCTGAATCAAAATACAATAAAAAAACATATTATTACAATTTAAAAATAAATGTTTTCTATTGTAATGCAATTTAAATTTATGTAATTGATTCCTGTGATCATTACTCTTCTTCAGTGTCACATGATCCTCCAGAAATCATTCTAATATACTGATTTGCTGCTCAAGATTCATTCCTTATTATCAATGCTGAAAACAGTTGTTCTGCTTAATATTTTTTGTGGAAACCTTGATATAAATTTTCATGATTCTTTGATGAATAGAAAGTTTAAAAGAACAGCATTTATTTGAAATAGAATTCTTTGTAACATTATAAATGTATTTACTGTCAATTGTTATCAATTTAATGCATACTTGCTAAATAAAAGTATTAAGTTCTTTCAAAAAAGAAAAAACATATTTACACTTTTTAAGTGCACATGCTTACGTCATTGCCGCTGCAGATGGCCATGCTGGGATGGCGAGGAGTGATCTTTTCAGTGTGGCAGGGTCTGGGCAGGTGATTATCAGCCCTGCACTGGGCATCATTGCTGGAGATGGATGGGAACTCATCCAGAGACAGATACATGTACTGCAGACAGCTGAACACACCAAAAGACAGATTATTACCTCAGTCACGTTGCATTTAACAAGTATACACATATGTACACAAAAAGTTGCTGTATTACTGACTTTTGACTGGCATCCTGTGTGTTGCTGTATGAACAGGGTTCAATCACTTGAAGTTGCAGGATAGGAGCCTCGTAATATGCACTGGGCAACAGCACCAGGTAGTCCTGCAGAGAGAAAGAACACAGAGAACGTGTTCAGGGTGTGTTTATGCAGGAATAATGCAGAAAGTCTCTTTAAGAGGGGGTCCTACCAGCAGAATGCCCTCCGCCTCTATAATCACAGTCCAGGTTCCTGGGTTCAAGACAAATGGCTCCACAAAATTGTTCTGAGGCACGTTCACAAATGTGGGTTCTGAAGTGGGTGCAAATACGATCTGTTTGGACTGCTCAGAGCCTGCAAACAGAAGGATGGAGATGGAGACCTGTTTCATGGGGATGGAGTCACAGCACTGGATGAATCAATAAAATTACAAAGTTACATATTTATTAATTATTAAACATTATCAAGATATCAACTGTTGTACTAAAAGAATAGTTAATTTAAAATGAAAAGCTGTCATCATTTACTCATAAGGACTTTCATTTTTCTGTGAAACACAAAAGGAGAAGTTCAGCAGAATGTCCGAGCTGCTCTTTTCCATTCAATGAAAGTAAAATGGGATGGAAGAGTCCTGTCCAAATGTGTAAATAATTTTGTAAATTAATACCAAAACAAGAGGAAAGGGCAATTACTATGCAACAAGTTACAACTGTAGCATATCAAGACGGCTTTTGAAGTACAGGAGAAAAGAAGTACAGTTATGGAATAATTTATCAATAGAATTTAAAATATAAACAGAATTTTTTTTTTAAATTGCAGCTATAAAAAAGTTATTTATTTTGTGTAATAGCTTGTTTAGGGTTTACACAATTGGTTATTTGCTGAGTGTGTATTTATTACATATGTGTATAATATTTATGTGTTATAAATTTCTTAGATTCTTAGAAAAAGCTTAATCAGGGACACATGCACCAAATTAGCTATTAGCTAAAATATTAAATAGAGCAGCATTGTTATTCTCTATTATTCTGTCAAATAAAATAAAATAAAAAAATTAAGTAAAATAATAAAATAAAGTAAAATTCATAAGTCTCAATGAAAATGGCAAAGCTCAATGAAATGACCAATGAGCTCTCCTTTGGGTTCACCGAAAGAATGAAAGTCCTGCACATCGAACCATCAGGCGTACCTCTTCTGCTGTTCTGATAGGCTGTGATTTTACCGTTCGACACGGCCAACCTCGTGTTTACATATCTGAGGATGAAGCGCGTGAGATACACGTCTGCTTCACGCACGTGCACCATCATTTTAACCGTATTCTGAGATGGAGGACAAGGAAGACAGGGAGAAGAGGAGGGGAGGGTGTACAGCACATAACATGGTCTGTGTTAAAGACCTGCACTGTAGCTTTCTGATCAAGATGGGTGTGATCTGAGATGCAGGTTGCTGTGAGAGCGTGTCTTGTACATGGGGGCAAATGGGAGGGTTTATGAAAAGACCAGGAAGTTACCAGATCAGAGAGCAAAGGATTTAAGTGTGGAAGGTAGAAAGATGGAGAAAAGCAGATCATTAAAACAAAAGGGTGAAAAACTTACAATTCTCACACAGGAAGTGTCTGCCATCCTCGATCACAGAGACCCGCCCCCTCACGTCCACGCCCCCACGGTTCATATAGTGCAAGACCACATGAAACAGGTCTGGAGAGCCAACCACCACCTCAACCAGAACCCGAGGCTAGAGAGCAAGAGAGCAGCCCACAACAGAGACACAGAAAGAGAGACAAATGCAAAGCCGTTGCTCAAAGCCACCACCAACCAGCACTACAGCCCAACACAGCAGCCAATGTACGCAAGCAGCACCAATCAAAAGCTGTGATCGAAGCCCTCAGCCAAGCCAAAGACACAGTGTATTTCAATCACACATCACACAACGCTACATCTCAGTCTAATTTTACACACATGCATCAACTTAAACATCTTGAATATCTACAAAATGATAATAATGACAATACAAATTTGTAATAAATTAATTTGAAAGTTAAAATAAGTAATCTTCATTATATTCACAGTTATTCATAATATTCAGTTCTATTATAATTAACATCATTATTTTCGCATTATCTTTCACATGAAACAGCATTAATAACATATTTTACTTCTGTAAAGTGACATATATCTGAGTGAAACAGGATATCCAACAAGAAAAAAGTGCTTTACAAAAAAGTAAATACTCAAATTGCTACAATATACAATATGTCATTTCTAATAATATGTACTAATATAATAATAATAATAATGATGATAGGATGTGATGATAATAATTAGGGCCCGAATCACTACAGTGCGAGGACCTTATTGAATTGCCCGTTTTTATTATTATTGTTATGCTGTTGTTTGTACTAGATTTATATTATTGCAAATATTAACAATCTTATAAGAATTATAATTTTACTGTTGTTTTATAATAATTTTATTATCAATATATAAGATTGTATCAGTACTTAGCATTTGTATTATTATTATTCACCATTCAATAATGTGTTTGTTTTAAATAATACTAATGATAATTACAAAACACAACAACACAATAATATTTTTTATTATTATTTAACCATTTTAAATAGTGTTGTGTCTTATAATAAAATAAATATTATTTTTAGATTATGACTAATCGTATTATTAATTATTATCACTCTTGACTTGTTATTGTAGTTTTTATTAACATTATTATATTATTATTTATTATTATACCCATTTGTTACTATTATTTACAATCAGTAATATAATAAATTGATTTCAAGGTGCAAACATAAGTGTGTGTTTGTGTACCTGCATGGGGAACATCTGGGCATATCCCCTCCAGCTGAAGCTCTCAAACTCCAGAGGATTGTAACCAAACCTCACTGGACGTCCATCCATAGTGGTGCCTTCCTCCACCTCAAACTTCATATGGTGCAGGTCTGGGAAGTAATGATCTGGCCGGGGTCTAAACAAACACATCAGTCAATGCAGCCAACCACACATAAAAGTGATTACTGCACACTGTCTGCTATATCTGTGTGTGCTTTTCCCAGTCACTCACTGGTTGCATTTGGGTCCCTCCACATTGGGTCTGCATCGACACCGCCCGTGCCTCTCATCACACGCCTGCCCAACGGAGCCTCCAATGTCACACTGGCAGCCTACATGACACAGGGGCGAGAGTTTAACCCATCTCTTCATTTCAGTATTTAAAAATGTCTGCTTGGAACTGATTTTGTACCTTGGCACCCAAAGTAGTTGTTCTTCTGAAGGCTGAAGTATCCATCCTTGCACACATTACATGTGCCGCTGCACACGTTAGGTTTACAGTAACACTGGCCGGTGCTCTGATTTACACACAGATGGAGGTTTGTTTACTACACTCTTGAATTGCAGTTGTAAGATGGAGTTATTATTGATATTTCCATACCTGTGTGCACTCTGCAACCTCACTCATAGTTCCTAATGTATTACAGTCACAGCCTGCAAAATTAATCATAATATACATTAGCAGAGATAAATAATCTGTTTTATTTTATATACAATTTAACTAACAAGCTACAGATTTGAAAATTGCAGTACATTGCCACCAGAGTCTGATTTGTCACCAAAGCTAAGAAAATGGCAGTCATTTTGCACTGTGTGTCCAAACTTTTCTCTTACTTGAGCATCCATAGTCTGTATCAGGAGAAAGATTCCAGTAGAGAGGCTTACAGCGATCACAGGCCTCCCCCTCTACATGAGGCTGACACTCGCAGGAGCCCTGAGGAACACAAAACAAGCACTGAGAGTCTGGAATAGGAATTAATGTTTGTGTCCAAGCTCCTTATTTACAGCGGTAATTAAAAAATATCAAAGTACTTGGACAGCAGTGTACACTCTGAACAGTACAATATGCAAATGTTTTTGTCGTGTCTATCACACATACACTACCTTTCAAAAGTTTGGGGTACATTTAAAAAAAAAAATAAAGTAAAACCAGTAATACTGTGAAATATTTTTACAATTTAAAGTAATTTTTGAACAATATTTTAAAATATAATTTATTCCTGTGATGACAAACTTCAGAAATAATTCTAATATGATGATATGCTGCTCAAGAAATATTTCTTATTATTATCAATGTTGAAAACAGTTGTGCTGCTTAATATTTTTGTGGAAACCTTTTTCAGGACTCTTTGATAAAAAGTTAAAAAGAAAAATAAATATTTTGTAACATTATAAACGCATCTACTGTCACTTTTGATCAATGCAATGCATCCTTGCTGAATATAAGTATTATTTTTTTTCAAAAAACAAAATCTTATCTCTGACTGCTGAACTGCTACATACTGTTGTTTCACATAATCTTTTGATACATTCACAAAATATTAAACATATGTGCAGTATATAATATGATATGCACAGTATGAACAGCATGAATAATTTACAGCACAATAGACTTTATGCTAGAACTCCATTCTGAACGTGGCCTTGTTTAATGTAGAAAGCTCAGTTGTACTCACCACAGTGGGCAGGATGTTATTATGAACAGAGCCTGCTGGGTTACAGGTCCCGACTAGAGCACAGAGAGGAAAAGAAAACCATCAGAACTACTTTAAATGAATGTAATACACAACATTACACTGGTTTGAGCTAGATCACCTTGGCAGAGGGGGAAGCCGTATGATCCAGGACTGCAGTTATCACACCTCTGACCCACAATGTTTGGCAGACAAACACACTGACCAGACACTGGATCACAGGAGCTGAAGCGAGAGCCCTCCACTGAACAACGACATGCTGAAACAGAGAGATTTCAATTTCAAATCACCCGTTACCGCAGACAATCTCTCCCTTGGTAGTGTTGCACTGTGATGAGAGTCATGTGACTTACGTGTGCAGCTGGGATAGGAGTAATATCCGGGTGCACACTGGCCACATTTGGGGCCACTGTAGTTGGGTCTGCAGCTACACTGACCCGACAAGGTACAGCTGGAGTCCAAAGATGTGCGAGGGTCACAAATGCACACTGGGAAATAGAATCAAAAAAAGAGATAATACAGACACAGTGAGTCTGCAAACATCAGACTGAGCCTTTCTCGTGCTGTGTGTGTGTGTGTGTGTGTGGCGCGTTTTTGTGACAAATGAGGACATAAATGTGTATGATGACAAAGGTATGACATAGGTATTACAAGGAGAAGGTGACTTTTCAGGACATTACCCCATGTCCCCACTTTTCAAAAGGCTTATAAATAATTCAGAATGAGTTTTTTTTTGAAAATCTATAAATGCAGAAAGTTTCCTGTGAGGGGTAGGTTTAGGGGTAGGGTTGGTGTAGGGCAATAGAATATACGGTCTGTACAGTATAAAAACCATTACGCCTATGGGATGTCCCCACTTTTCACAAAAACAAACCTGTGTGTGTGTGTGTGTCTCACCCTGGCAGTTTGGATATGAGTGGAACCCTGAGCGACAGTGATCACAGCGAGGACCAGTGAACTCTGGCCTGCACAAACACTGACCGGCCGCATCACATATCTCAGTCATAGAGCCCACATCACTGCAACCGCAATCTACAGAGAGAGAGAGAGAGAATCAAATTGAATCAAATGTTAATCGTTTTGAAGTCAACAAGAAATGCTTTCGCAATCCATTTTACTTCTGTAATGTGACAAATGTCCAAGTGAAAAAGGACATTTAATGAGAATGTTAATAGTCAATATTGACGAGCTTGCATTGTAGACACAATTTTGCCTAAAAGATTCAGAGTTTTAAAGCAAACCAGTTGAGTAAAAAATTCAGTGACTTATAAAGACATTCTCTTGTTTGTTCCTGAATGATTGAGAGTTTTTTTAAATCAATTTGGATGAGTGAAAGATTCAATGACTCACTTATAAAGAAAGTCACTTTTTTTGTTCCTGAATGAAACAAATCTATTTGGTTGAGAGAATGATTCAATTGACTCACTCATAAAGACAGTCACTTGTTTTGTTTCAGAATAAATCAGTGTTTTCGAATGAATTAGTTCCTGAATGAATCAGTGTTTTTGTACAAATCTATTTGGTTGAGAGAACGATTCAAATGACTCCTTCATACAGATAGTCGCTTGACGCCACCTACTGGTGTAATGATGTAAACTGCAGAAAGAGTGACCGAAATGAAGAGGCACTGATGAATCAAACAATAAGACCAAGAGTGTGTGTTAAGAAAGTAAATAGGGTCGATTATAAATTCATACTGACCTTAAACAGAGCAGTAAAAGAGCAGGAAACAGTTATTGTGGCTGTAGTGTAAAGTTCACAGTTTGGCAGTAATCATGGGGGATTTTGAAGTTTAGTGAGATTAGAGTTGGTAAGCACTCACATTGGCACAGTGGATAGTTGAAGTAACCGACCGCACACTGCTCGCATGAATACCCCTGAAACCCGCTCCGACACACACACTGGCCCGTTACTGCATCACAGGACCCATCCAGACAGCCCTGGCCTAAACACTGACAGCCTGGGGGGAAGGGAGAAGAGCTAGAATGTGGGCATGTTTGCATTGCTTTTGTCATTGGGTGGTATACTGTGCTCCAAAACACTCCAACTATGCACAAGATCAACAGCAGTTCAGCAGACAGACAAACACTGATGCGACAATCTGCATGTGTTTGCTCAGATGTCACCTGCTGCAGTGGATTACACAGGAAAGACAAAAATGGGCAGAATGGGACAGCTGATCTGATCTGGGACTTAACAATGGACAGGCACACACATATACATAATAAAAAAACAAACAATGTACTAACATTCAAATATCACTGTAATTAACTCAGTGACAATTAGAGTCATAAAGGAGTAATAAAACATTTACTAAATATTATTTAGTGCATTCAGATATCTTTGTTTATTTATTTATTTAAAATATTATAATCTGTGCTGTATTGGCATACTTTTCAAGGGGCAAATCCTACGAGTAATGTGTGTGTGTGTGTGTGTGCACGTTTTTGTGACAAATGAGGACATACATTTGTATATAATGACATGGGTATGACATAGGTTTTACAAGGAGAAGGTGACTTTTCAGGACATTACCCCATGTCCCTACTTTTCAAACGCTTATAAATCACACAGAATGGAGTGTAATTTAAGAATCTGCAAATAGCACAAAGTTCTGTGAGGGTAGGTTTAGGGGTGGGTTTGGTGTAGGGCATGATAGAAATATGGTCTGTACAGTATAAAAACCATTACGCCTATGGGATGTCCCCACTTTTCACAAAAACAAACCTGTGTGTGTGTGTGGTGTGTCCTTACGCTGGCAGTTGAGGCCGAAGTGACCAGGAGCGCAGGTGTCACAGTGTTCTCCAGTGAATTCAGGTTTACACACACATGTATTGGTGCGAGGGTCTGGCCTGCAGGAGTTCCCTTCTGTACCTGCAGCACTGCACTCGCAATCTGCACAACACAAGAACGTAACATAAAATGTATGAGAAATCAATGAAAAAGAATTAGAATGAAATCAGGTTGAATCAAAAAAATTTGAATCAAGATGAATCAAACTGAATCAAATCAATGTCTTACTGATGATTTCCCCAGCAGGTCTGGCCTCTCCACTTATGTACCCCTCTGACAGTAATAAACACAAGCAAACCAACTGTATAATTAACAGTTTCTTTACACATATTTACACTAATTACTTGTTTGATAGCTGTTTAGAGACAATTTTCCACGCTGGATGAATTCAGCTGAAATATACTGCCTGAAACCTTCATGAAAGCTTTAAAGATACACAGAGACTTACGGTAGCATTCAGGGAAGCCTTTGTAGCCCTCCGCACACGTGTCACAGTTCTCGCCGGTGTAACTGGGTTTACAGTAACAGCGTCCGGTCAGATCCTCACATGTGCCATCAGTGAACTCAGACTCACACTGACACTCTGCAAAACACATGAGAGAATCATGGAAAAACAAGCAAAAGAAAGGAACATGCTTTATCAGTATCAGTATGCATGCATGCATGCAGTACAGTTCAATTTTCATTCATAGTTATGTATGACCAGAAATGTTGTTATTAACTAAAACTAAAATGATTAAAAATTAATTTTCATTAATGGAAGTAGATGAAAAATGTAAACAAACATTAATATTGTAATAAATATTGTTTTGGCAACATTTCAGAAATTAAACAACTTTAATAAGTTACAAACCAAATACTAAAATGACAAAAAAAATATATAAATAAATTACAAAAAAATAAATGAACATAATTACATAAACTAAAATGTAATAAATAAATAAATAAAAGTTAATAAAAAATAATATATATTATAACATTATATAAATAATACTAAAACAATACTGTGTTAAGTGTGTATGAGTGGAGACTCACTTGAACAGGCGAATGGGGACTCCAGAGGATGATCAGGTGATCTGTAGTACCCAGGAATGCAGCGCTCACAGTTGAAGCCTGTGGTGTGATGCTGTCAAAGAATAAAAATCATAGGATGTACTTGCAAAAACATCAACAGCTGTTTCCAAACCTAGTGAGTGTGTATTTGTCGGTCGCCCACAAATGTTGTATGCATTTATGTTGCCCATGCTGTCTAGGTAGGTTTTGAGCCACAGTCAATGTATCTGTACCCCTTTCGTGTTATTAGTGTGTTTGTACAGCTGAGCCCACCTGGCATTCAATGCACACTCCTCCGCCCCTGTGTTGTCCCTGCATGTTGAGACTGGCTCTCCGCTGGTCGATCTCTGGATCATAGTAGCACTCTGATGAGTGTCTGTGGCAGTTACATGCTGCAAACACACACACAACACAGTTACGCCACTATATAATCAGCCTGAAGATGAAACACGCTGAGGTTAATAACTCATCTGTCAGTGCAGAGATGTACAATATACAAGTAGGACAGATATAAAATACTCAAAGACACACACACACATTAGTGTCCACCTGAAGAGTTCAGACTGTCCCGAGAGGAATGACAGCAGAGAAGGGAAAAAGAAAGAGAAAAGAATCATTAGCAAGGAGAAAACGAGAGATCGTAGCTGGAAATACAAGTTAAAACATATTGACAAAATAAAATAATTGTGCATACACTTACACAAACGTACCATGGTGACCAAAACATTCGTTTTTACAGTTATTATCACTACAATAAAATTGGTAATTTGGTATTAGATGTAGGCTAGCAGATGATAAACAATACTAACGAAAAAATGCAGATTTGACACTCTTCTTAATATTGGTTGATGAATACAGTTACCAAAAAAAGTTTTAGAAAGATTTATTTATTTACATTAAAATAATTGGTAATTACTTCAAAGTAAGGCTAATTTCAGTTTCAGAATTTTGATTGCGGCTATGAATTTTTATTTAAGTCCATCAATAATATCCATAGACAAAATGTTAACAATTGAATCAGCTGTAATTGGCGAAATCTCACAGTATTACACTCTTAAAAATAAAGGTGCTTCAAAAGGTTCTTCAAGCGATGCCATAGAAGAACCATTTTTGGTTCCACAAAAAAACATTCAGTCAAAGGTTCTTAAAAGAACCATCTCTTTCTTACCTTTTTTATAATCTGAAGAACCTTTTCCCACTTTAAAGAACCTTTTGTGCAATGGAAATGTTCCATTGATGTTAAAGGTTCTTTATGGAACCATTTAGACAAAAAGGTTCTTCTATGGCATCGTGAAGCACCTTTTTTTTTTAAGAGTGTAGGACAAATTCACTATTTAAAAAATGAATACCAGCAGGCTATAAAAAGCTCTCAAAACTACTGATCATGTGTTTTTCCTGTCTCACAGAGGAGTCTTTGACAGGACAGGCGGTGTGGAATGGCTGTGCTTTGTTAGGGTCCAGTCCACTGACGGCAGGGTGAGGACACGGTGACCCGACTTGAGATTAAACAGTTCTGTCAGATGGGACAGTCTCTCAAGCCAACTCTGCTCACAGATGTGCCGTAAACCTCACTGAGGTCTCTCTCCACACAAAGGAGTGGTTATATATTTGGGAATTCAGAGATTAGATTAGCTAAAAAAACAGCGGATATCCAACAATGGCTCCCAATACAGAGAAAAACACCCAGAGAGTGAGTCTCTTAAAAGCACTGAGGGACTATTTTTACAGTGTGTGAGAGAAGGCAGACTGAACTAGCATCTGTATGAGCTCACAGCGGGCTGGACCGGTTCACATAGACTGCCAGCCTCTCTTATTCACACTGACTCTGATGTCTTACTAAAGCAGAGACTACACTGATCCTAAACTGAACCTATAAACATCATCGCATAATCAAGAATATCAACCAAAACATCCTCACACAACAAAACCAATCTGCGGTCTAAAAGGCTAATATGTATTTACATTTATAAAGGTATCAGGTAGCCAGTTTTACTTGGAGGACTAGGATTGCTCCTTAAAAAAATAGAATAAATGATCAGTGTAATAATTCAAACTAAAATATTTATCAAATAAAATACACACAAACACACACACACACACACACACACACTTTTAGACAAATTTTAAATGCTTTTAAATGTAGGTAAATACCACAATAAAATAACACACACATAGTTATATACATTTTGAAAGCCAACTTTTCAATTAAAATGTATAATAATCACTTTTTAAATAGACAAATCAAGACTGAATTGTTTTTAAAAATGTAGTTAAGTAACAATAAATTAATACATTATGTTTTTGATTTGACAAAAATAGATATATTTTAATTCATGTTTTAAAATGTAGTTAAATAAGACAATAAAATAATAAATAATACTTTTTTATTTTTGAAGTTTCAAAAAAAGCATTTGTCAGTTGTTTTACTGTTTTACTTTTGCTAAATGCTTTTCTTTATCCACTTGCCAATAGAGTTAAAATGCCCCTGGACAGTTCAGTAGAAATTCAAGAAAAATATATAATACCACAACAATGTGGAATATGAGTACAATGACACATAATGTCACATAGTCTTTTACATTTGTTAGAATGTCACAAGTTGAAATGATAAAAACTGGAGAATGTAGGTAGAGAAACTTGTGTGATTAAGTATGTGAAAGGATCACCAGACAAGACAGAGATCATGGACTAGGTTTGCATTTATTAAAAGATTCGTGTTTGTATTTCCCTGTGTGTTTTTATTAATATTCTCTGTTTTGTGCAAATGAGTTTATAGGCATCAGTTGCATGAATCATAATTATCTGTCTGGTGTCTATAAGCAGAGCATACAGTATATTTTTACATTTTCGAGAAATAATATATTTATTGATATTGATAGGTCAAGATAGGTTTACTTGTTTTAAAGGGGTCATATGACGTTGCTAAAGAACGTATTTGTTTTGGTGTAATGCAATGTGTTTATGTGTTTAAGGTTAAAAAAACACATTATTTTCCACATAATGTACATTATTGTTTCTCCTCTATGCCCCGCCTTTCTGAAACGCCTCGATTTTTACAAAGCTTATCGGTCTGAAAAGCGAGGTGTGCTCTGATTGGCCAGCTATCCAGTGTGTTGTGATTGGCCGAATACCTCAAGCGTGTGACGGAAATGTTACGCCCCTTACCATACTGTGTTTCCATCATACAGTCTATGGTTTCCTTGTGTCCGGCGCGACGAGACAAAACCAATAAAGCTCATTACAAACGAGGCATTTGTTGCATCCAGCGGGGACATAATTATTGATTGTAATGACTTATACTGTCTTTTTACGCTTCGCGTTGCGTATCGCGCTGCATAAACATAAAACCATGTCTGCATTTGTGATCGGAGAAATGACAAACAACAAGCCCTACTCTACACTGCTCAAAACTCGTGTTTGAATCATCAGTGCCAAATTCTTTAAATATAAAAAACGTATTTACAGGCTGTGAGTCAGAAGCACCATATTGTCCTTGCAAAGTTGGAACTGCCCCCACTTTATAGAAACTTTATGTCCTCTTTTCGAAGGCCAACAAAGTATTTTCGCTTTCAAACACGAAACACACGCGGCGGGTTTGAGAACGGCGCGGCCGGCGGATTCGAAGAGGGAGGCTTGCGGCAACCACATGTGACGACCCCGGGCTGGACTCTGCTTCGTCCGAAGTGCAAAGTTGATGTTTTTCCTCAGCAACCAGCACGGATCAGTTCCAGGCATGAGGAAGTGGATATCGTCCTCTTTTGGAAGACCAAACAAAGTAGTTTCGCTTTCACAATGAAACACAGTGCCTTCACGACATGGCGGCGGTGGCAACAACAATACTACAGTGAGAATAAAAGTTACGCCTTCTTTCTTTGCGTGAACATTTGGGTGGTGTTATGCAAATCTTCCCACATTGTGAGGTAGATATGTGGGGGCGTGTTAGAACGACCCGTTTTAGGTAGGCGTGGCTGACTCTTAACTTTTATAAAGAATATCTCTTTGGATTTGAGACTTTAGTCTTTGCAACTTTACAGATCTTCTTAATGCACCAAGAGCTTGTAACACTCCAAAGAGAAAGGAAAAATTTAAATCGCATCATATGACCCCTTTAAAGGCCAATATTGTCTAAAGTTATGTTTTGATTGTTTTCAAATGTTTTATATTTTAAAATGTGTTTAGTTATTTAGCATGTTTGTGTATTTATGATCATTTGTACAATTAATTGCTAAGGGAAAAAGACATTGTGTATGTGTACGCACCATGAATTCAAGGCAACTTTCATTTCGCGAACAGTATGGATTCGTGTATTTCATTACACAAGTTTTAAACGCCACTGGCTCAATTAACATATATAGTATAGTAATGATAGCAAAGTAGATCTTAGTTGTATTTTAAGTGATATTATAAATCCTGTAAACATATAAAAGTTAAGATTGGGGTTTCTCCGGCTCTCTGCGCTGGCGTTTAGGAAAACCGGACGTATCTCTACCCACTGTCTCTCGCTGATCGGAAATCCAGCATGGCGCCACATGCCACTAAGATTCTGAGCATTTCTGAAAGTCACACTCATACTTAGTGAATACATGTCATGTCTATTAATACATAAATACACAATACATAAATGTCATGTCTATTAATACATAAGAGCACTGTTAGAAAGAATAAAGAAAATGCTGTTCTGTCATCAAGAAAGGAAGAAAGAAAGAATCTCCCACAGGAGAAAAATCATGTTTTGTGAACAATGTGTCAAGGAGGGGCCCGGCAGGTACTATATCTTTGTTTTGTTGGCTCACTGGATGCAGAGAGAGGAAAACTCACGTTCACATTCATTGGCACTGTAAGTCGTGGCTGGTTTCCATGGAAACTGGTTGAAGCCGGGGCAACAGCGATCACATGATGGCCCGCAAGTGTTGTGCTGGCAGTCACACTGAAGCCTGACATAAAAGACAAATCACGGGTTAATGACCAAATCATGCAAATTTATACCTCAAAACCTAAAACTTGCTATATGCTTTTGATGCTATTTTGCATGCTATTTATATATTGCTTTTATATGCTATTTGAGTAATTTTCAAATAAAACTAATTATTTTGTTATTTATGTGAAGAAAATGTGTATATTAGTACATATGTATATATTATGTATATTTATTTTGTTCATGTTTCAGAACAGAATTTCCCACTGCCATGTTTGAAGGTTAGTTTCATGAGAATCACTCTTGTCCTCTTTCTGTCTCATTCTTGAGGGGCCACTATATGCAAATAAATACTAAAGTACTTAATGTCTATGGGCCTCAAATGAGCCACGTGAGAGCTTTTATTCAAGTGTCCAAACTTCTCACTGACCTTGCTGCTTCCAGGAAAAGGGTGAATTAGGGAGATCGAGAGAGTCTTTAAAACCTGAGAGTCTGAAAGGGTTCAATTCTTCCCGCTTGCTCAATTTTCCTCCATCATCTGAACAGCTAATAGAATTAACTGGGACTCAGCGGTCTGCTCATTGGTGGCTGCATTTACACACGTATCATCAAAAAGCTACACAGCAGACAGTAAAGAACTGCTACACACGTTACATACGCCATACTGAAATGATAATCATCAATAATGAGCATCGAATAAAAATAAAAAAGCATTTATAGATTTCTAATAATGAACCATGAATCAAAATAATACATCTAGATATCCTATAAATCTCTATATTCAATATACCTTGAACAAATCCATGGTGGATAATTCATACAATCTGCAAAATTTTTGCACAATTTTTTTACATGTTTGTATGAATCAAATGATAAAAATTCAATATCAAATCATAAAATAGTTAAATTTTCTCGGATCGGATTGAACAAATGCCACAGCTGGAACAGAAATGTTACAGTTGGTGTTTTTAAGGCCTTTTACATTTTTGTAATTGCTAAGATGTTCATAAAGCACCACGAATTACAAGATTAATAAGAGTCCATACTTGTCCTTTGCTATTCACCATCGCTCAGCAAAATAGTCTGTTTGTGAGCACCACTAAGTCATGGTTTCATGTAACAGCAGTGGCATGTGGCCAAAACGCCAGTTTTCTTTGCAGTGCAATGAAAAAGAGAGCAATATTTGGTTGCATTGACTGCAGGTGAATTTTTTTTATGTTTACATACAATTGTACACTTTACAATAAGGTTCCATTAGTTAATGTTAGTTAACATATTAACTAACATGAACAAACAACGAACAATACATTTATTACAGTATTTATTCATCTTTGTTAATGTTAGTAAAAATATTCAGGTTCATGTTAATTCACAGTGCATTAACTAATGTTAACTAGCACAACTTTTGATTTTAATAATGCATTAGTAAATGTTGAAATTAACATGAACTAAGATTAATAAATGCTGTTCATGCTTAGTTCATGTTAACTGAAGTAGTAGTAGTAACTAATGTTAACTACTGAACCTTATTGTAAAGTGTTACTGAATTTTCGCACTGACAGTCATCTCGGTGAGACGGGCCCCTTTGGCGTAACATCCCTAAGAAGTTTTAAAAATGTACACCAGATCCTAAAATAAAACTTTGACTAGGGCCTGTCAAATTATTAATCGCGATTAATCGCATCCAAATTAAGTTTTTGTTTACATAGTATGTGTGTGTACTGTGTATATTTATTATGTATATATAAATAAATACACACTCAAACAGTATATATTTCAGAAAAATATTTAATGTTTATATATTAAATATGTTTACTTAGAATATAAATGATATGACTATAATTATACTATGTAAATATTTTCAAAATATATACTATGTGTTTGTGTTTATATATACATAATAAATATACACAGTACACACACATATATTATGCAAACAAACACTATTTTGGATGCGATTAATCGCGATTAATCATTTGACAGCACTGCTTCTACACGTTCACGTCTCATCATTTTTTCTACAAGTTCCATCCAGTCCTGCACATAAACATATACAACACGCAGACTTTTCACGTTCACTCATTTGAGTAATACTGAGTGCACACATATGGAAGGAGCGGCAGTTTAATCCTTCATTAACACCCAGCCACAGTCAGAGCAAGTGTACCAGAGCCTCACTTCAAATGAGCTACAGCCAACCATACTAACCAACCCCATCCACAGTCTATTAACCCTCCGCTGCCCTCTAGATCTCCTCTAAGACTTTAACACACATGCCTGAACGTCTTAAGCTCCAAGTTCAGCTTAAGACATGGAAGAAGTTATGTCTCTACCCAAATCTCCCCATAAATCAACTCAACACTGACATCATTTTAACTCCTGGAATCTGTGGGGCAAACAGGTGCACCTGGGAGGCTTAGGTGGAGCACGCTTTAGCGATTGCCTTCTGATCTTCTGCATCTGACTCATTCTCTGGGTCATCCTCATTTAGCTCTGTCAGTCAAAACCCTCCACCCTTCACTAACTGTCTGTATTCAGTCAGCATTTATCGCGAAAAGTCTCTTGCTCACCAAAGCTGCATTTATTTGATCAAAAATACAGTAAATTGTGAAATATTATTACAATTAAAAATAACTGTTTACTATTTGAATATATTTTAAAATTAAATTTATTTCTTTGATGCAAAGCTGAATTTTCAGCCCCCTTACTCCAGTCTTCAGTGTCACATGGTCCTTCAGAAATCATTCGGATATACTGATTTGCAGCTCAGGAAACATGTATTATTAGTATCAATGTTAAAAACAGGTCTGCTGCTTGATATGCTTATGGAAACCATGATATTCTGAATAGTTTTTTTTTTTTTAAATCTGAGATGACTACATGTCACTCACAGAATTAAACAGGTGACAACCTTATATTGGATACAGTTATTGTCTTTTTAACTGAATACTTCGTTATTAACACTACTTTTAAAAATGTTTACCATTGTATAATGTCTATCAGTTCACATACTATTTAAAAAAATAAAAATTCAGTGTTTCAGTGTATATGGTGCAATATGCAGTAGGCTATTTAATTGCAAAGCACTAAGCTCCTTAACTCCACCCTTTGTACAATAAAAAAGTCACCACAGAGACACACAATTAAATTGCCCACACCTAGAAAAGATGTATGTTGTATGTTGAAATATACAGGTGTGACAGTCTCAGGGGGAAACATCTGGTCTCCTATATCCCCATTGCATGTATTTCAGTAAAACTCCACAATATCGGTTACACACACACACACACACTATATCTCCTATACAAAGGAAATCACAAAGAACAGCAGATTTAACAGAGATATATGAAGGTTATGAAAACTCTCCATCCTCTCCAAACGCAATGTTAGCATCTGTTTCTTGTTGCTATGATCTGTATTAACCCTCTGGGTTGTGATAAGTCCCACACAGGAGAGAGTTTCTTTTTTTCAAACTGACACATCTGACACCTTCCAGGTGGTTTATATTCCTGTTTGCTCACACTGAGCGCTGCAGGAATCTCTGGAATGACCGAATACACACACTATTTATCAGCAGGGACAAAAACTATGACCGGCGGATATATCTTGATTACGACATACAAAGAGCCAGGAAAATCTCTCAAGATTCCTGAAATATTACATAAACAGACTGATCTGCTTTATGTCCAAAGGTCTGCTGCACTAAAGGACCACATATTCGCTTGAATGCTTGTAAGATATTTTATTACGCTTTCAATTCTGGAACATGATCAAAGCAGCAAAATAAATGCAGCCACTGCATACGTTCAACAAAAACTTCTACAACAGGTTTTACAATGACTTGCGTGAATAAAACCTTTCCTAGATGTTTAGCCCATTGAAAGTGTGAACTGATCCAAGGCATTGGACAATTAGCAGGTTAAGAACAGAGAGACAGTTCACAGTGTGCTGTCTCATGATACACGGCTATCTTTAGACAAGCTAGTAAATCCAGACGCCTGCAGGGCCTCAGAACTGAAGAATGTCCCTCCCCAGCCACCATCACTCACTGTCCTGAGACACGCGCCTAGAGGAAGCGAGATGCCCTGACTATGAGCCTTCCAGCTAAAAACCTTAGTGGAAATATCCTAACGACCTGATCTAGCACTGGTTGCTTTGTGGTATTAGAGGCCCTGTGGCTATTTCCTAAAACTCTGCATTATGTATTAGCTCTTGTCAAAACATTGTGCTTGAGGGAAAATATTATTGTAGGGTGAAAACATGTGCAAAAAAGTTGATAATCAGGCAAGTGAAGACTCCTCAGAGCAGAGCGTCAGTGCAGCATGTATGTGCATGTGCTAGTGGTCTGCTGTGCAGGTGGAAACTAAGGGTAATTTTAACACCCTCTGGCTACAGGAAAGAGCAGATTATGAATGAGAATGATTTCAGCCTTCTTCTTTGGCACACAAGCACATTTACAGAAACAAATGGCCATCCGCTAGTAGTCATGCAAATATGAAGGTGTATGGATAAATCTGGGAAATATTTGAATATTGGCGACAGTGTAGCAACAACATATGCATATTGATGATGAAAGTATAATTGCATCTTACCTTTTATAATTTTAAATGACACATGTTCCATGCATAAGGCAAGAAAACACATTCTAAATGGAATTGTGTGGCAACTACAGGACAAAATACTTCTGATTGACTACACTACTGTTCAAAAGTTTGGGGAAGGTCAGATTTTTTGTAAAGTCTCTTATGTTCAACAAGGCTGCATTTATTTGATCAGAAACCGTAAAAACTGTAATATTGTGAAATAATAATACAATTTAAAAATGTAGGTTATAAAGCACTATTAAAACAACTACCATTGACCAATGGCTGTACAAACATAAAATATATTTTAAAGTCTAATTGATTCCTGTGATGCAAAACTGAATTTCAGCATCATTACTCCAGTCTTCAGTGTCACATGATCCTCCAGAAATCATTCTAATATGCTGATTTGCTGCTCAAAAAACATTTCTGATTATCTTGATCTTATTATTATTATTTATGTTGAAAACAAAAATAGTTTTTCAGGATTCTTTAAAGGGACTCAATTTTCAGAAATTTTCAGAGAACAGAATTTATTTGAAATGTTTTGTAACATTATAAATGTCTTTAGTCACTTTTGAACAATTTAATACATCCCTGCTTCATAAAAGTATTAACAATCTTTAAAAAAAAAAATAAAATAAAAAAAATACAGTACTGTCCCATGTACTGTACTGTTCTGTAGTAGTGCAAGTATGAGTACAGGAAAGTGAATAATTGTAAAGCTTCATGAAGTTTGTGGCACAGTGGCAGGATGTTCACATGCTCTGACACTCTGTTTGATGATGCTATGGTGCAAGTTCGGACTTGTGATATTTAAAGCCCATAAATAAAATCTAAATATTTTTAAAAGTCACTTACTTGTATGGGTCATTGGGGTCTTGGGCATTACAGGCCTCAGCATGGCCATTACACACACATCTCCCTCCAATACTGATGTCTTTAATACTGTAGTAATACTGAAGAAAAAATGCAGAGAATATCTTATAGGAATAATTTATACACCATTTTAAACATGAATGTGATAGCGTTTCATTTATAATTTCTGTCCATTAAAAAAATTGAATCTTACTCTTCGTGTGACCGTGGGGTCTCTCAGGGCTTTGCCCATCAGGTGACCCAGCAGCGTGTTGGTGTGCAGGAAGCGCAGGCGGATGTTGGTGGCCTTGGTGAACTCCCTCAGAACTGGAGAGTAAGAGAAGTTCATGGCGCCCGGACGTCCGTTCACCAGAGACACCACAATCTGAACGTGTGTGAGAGTGATTTAACAATCAAAAAAATACTTCACAATGATAGCTAAAGTATAAGTACTATAAGTATATAAGTGCACTGACAGAGATATAAGCAGGAGAGAAAGGTCAGTGGGCAGGAGCCAGTGTTGGGACAGAGTTTGTCTGTGTCTGTACCTCTCCATTCTCCAAAGGGACAATCCGTGAGTACTCAGTTGTGCAGATGATATCGTCATCACGGTTGATCCTCTCGGTAGTTCTCTGGCCAAACCGCTCGATACAGTCTCTCTTAGAGGCTGGAGCAAAAACAGATGCATGAACAAATCAGTTGAGAAAATGTAAACGTTTGATCAAAAAATAACTTCCCTTGCAACGATCACACGAGATCCAAAAATTAATTCCTGGACAAAGTCCTGCCATACATTTTTTTTTTCCCCCAAGAAGCTGCTTCACCTGGATATAGGTCATATTAGAAAAAAAATATGATCACAGCTTCTGTTTTATGTCGACTTTAAGTAAGTAAATTAGTGAACTTTAAATATTAATGGACTTTGATTTGATTATTAATATCTTTAATTACAATTCCATGTATCAATGTGAAAGTGAGAGGAAACACAAGTGATTTTATATTATGATGCTTGTACTGTAATAGTAACTAATAAAGATTTTTAAACATGTTATCTAAAGAAAATAACATTTTTAATAAACTTTTAAGGGAAAAACATAATAAAATGTATTTTCAATTATTATTAATAACCTATTAATAAATAGTGTAAAATCAGCTATGAACTATAATTTCATATAACATCTAATGATTACACTAGCGCGTGCACCGATACCGATACTGGTGTCGGTATCGGGTCCGATACTGAGCTTCTGTACTCGTACTTGTTAAAATTCCCCGATACCAAACGCCGATACCACACACCATGTGATGAGTGCCATATAAATAAAAATATTGGTATCGGCAAGTACCAAAATAAAAGTATCGGTATCGGCGAGTACTGGAAAAAGTGGTATTGGCATCCCTAATATACACATACCATAATAACATATATCAATAGATATACTTTAGATAAGTATGAATTAATTCAACAACATAAAGTGGTAAGTTTTTTCTACCAATATTTATATTTCAGTCTGATCTTACACCTCCGTGACCACTGAGTAGTTGCGGAAATAGGAAATGTAACCCACTGTTAACACTTCAAATAGCATTACTTTACTGAGAACACGGGAGTAGAACAACACATAACACAAGACAATAACCGACAAAGGATAGAACAGAATCAGGACTATAAATACACACATGGTAAATGAGGGAATTAAACAGGAACAGCTGGACAAGGATTTACTAATCAGAAACCATGGTAACTAATGAAAGCTCATAAAAGACATGACAGAAACTGAACTAAACTGAACATAACCGTGACACTCACAATATAGCACATCTTGTCATGATGCCAGTTTTTCCCCGACAAAATAAATAATTGATAAATAATAATTAATAATGAACTCAATGCTGACTCTAGACTGAATATTATCTCGAAAATCTGTCACTTATAAAGTATAAGTTAGGGCTGCACAATTAATCGAATTTCTAATCGCGATTATAATTATGGATGCCACAATTACGTATTCGTTCAAAGCGGCAATTAATCGTTCATTAAGTTTACTTATGTTATTCTGTGTGCTTAAGAGATGTTTTTTTTCTTTCTACATTTTATCTTAAGGGTTTTTCCATTGTTTTATTTTTGTTTTAGTATAACATTATAATTCCATTCATATTTTTACTTTTTTATAATTTAAAGAAGAAACCAATCCGATGTATATTTGACATTTGAGGCTTAATACTATAGAAAAGCACAACGTTTTTCAGTTAGAGTGTTTTCAGCTTGTTTATTTTCATATAAAAATACGGCATGCAGTTGCATCAAACAATGGTATAAACATCATTCAATGTAAATTTGTGATAATCGTGATATTTCAAGGGAATAATCGACAATTATGATTTTTGTCATAATTGTGCAGCCCTAGTATAAGTCACACAGTAATCTGTCACACAATGTTCTCTCTTCTCTCCATCTTTCTTTGTTTTGTACAGAGTCATGGAGGCAGCTGTGGGCTTGATGGATGTGAGCTGATGGAATATTACGTTTCATTATGGCGATAAAGCCAAACCTCCAAATGTCAACCAAGGACTGTAGTTATTGTTGACAGGATTGTGTTGCCACCTACAGTACCGATGGCCTTTAGTGACAAACAAAACAACCCAATATGTGTGAAAAAAACAGAGAAAACTGGCCAAAACCTGACTTTTCTCACTTAACCCACACTTTCATTCCCATTCCTAAAGGCCACACACTCTTCACAAAGTCGTTGCCAGTACATAACACATAAGTACAATGATAAAATGCTAATTTCAGTTATACTCACAGGCGAAGAACTGCCATGGCTTGTATGTTTTCCCAAAGTCAATGGAGTGCTCCAGCACCCACAGGTCCGGCCGGGGCGAGTTGGCAAATTTGATGAGCACATATGCAACATGGAAAAGCTGGGAAGAATAAAAAGAATTTCAAAGTAAGTTCACATATGAATAATGTTTTATATTATAGTATAGAATAATGAAGCTGATGAACTTCCACTTGCAGGAAGTTCATCGGCTTTATTATTCTATACTATAATGAAGCCAATGAACATCCTGCAACTTTTCACATGAAGTCATCACATACGAGCTCAAAAACAGATGAAATCTTCTGTCTCTCTCAGGCTGTCTGATGGGAGTGACCCTGCATTAATAAGCATCAGTTATGGCTGTGAGTTCATATTAATGCCAAAGCAATGCTGTTTTTAGGTGACTGATGGACTGATAAAGTCACTGAGGTTCACAGATGTTCTCCCACACTGACTTAATCAAAGACATGGACATAATTGGAGTCTTTTCCCTGAACTCACTCCATTAGCATGACTCAATCAACACACAGTCATTCTACCCCAGAGAGAAAGAAAGGAGGAAGTAATGACATTATGACTATTAAATGATGCGTGCCTAAGGTAATGTTGAAATGTCATTAATCATCCAGTGTGTGTGTGTGTTTATAGATATATATATATATATTTTTTTTTTTTTTTCATAAAAAATAAAATGTTCATCATAAAGAAAGTCATTATGTTCATCATAAGTAAAGGCATGTACTCATTATTAATTGCTTTCGAACATTTCTGAAAACACTTACCAGATACATAGAACTTCTGTCATTCTTCTCTAAGATACAGTGGGGAAAAAAAGTATTTAGTCAATTGTGCAAGTTCTCCCACTTAAAGATGAGAGAGGCCTGTAATTTTCTTCATATGTATACCTCAACTATGAGAGATAAAATGAGAAAAAAAAAATCCAGAAACTCACATTGTAGGATTTTTAAAGAATTTATACGCAAATTATGGTGGAAAATAAGTATTTGGTCATAACAAAATTTCATCTCAATACTTTGTGGGTTTTAAATAAATCCTTTGTGCAACTGGACAGATGGTTCCAAACGTTTGTTTCTGTAATTTCACACACTTTTGCTGGTATTTTGGCCCATTCCTCCAGGCAGATCTCCTCTAGAGCAGTAATGTTTTGGGGCTGTCGCTGGCAACACGGATTTTCAACTCCCTCCAAAGAGTTTTCTATGGGTTGAGATCTGGAGACTGGCTAGGCGACTCCAGGACCTTGAAATGCTTCTTACGAAGTCACTCCTTCGTTGCACGGGCGGTGTGTTTGGGATCATTTTTGCGAACCCCCAACGCCCGAAAGCCCCAAGCCCCCACGTTTTTCCCATCCTCTGTCCAAATGGCCCCCTTGGCCCCTGATGGAAAGAAGGGTTTTTTTTCCATGAGAAGAGGAAGAACCCGTCAAAATCCCCTTTCACGATTTACAATGGCCCATGGGCCCCCAATTTTCAATTTCCCTTTTCTTTTCTTTTTTACAAACGGGATCAGTCCGTCCCTTGGGTTCCCCCCCTTTTTGCAGAAAAAAAAATCAGCCCCCCAAAGTCCGAATGATTGTTTTCCCCCCCCCCCAATCGTGCACCCTTCACCAGTTTAGGTTATGGGTGTTTTCTTTTGGGGAAATTGCCCAACCCAGATTTCTTTTCCTCCTTCCTAAACCCCAAACGACAAAGTTTGAGTTGTTTTCTTTTTTTATTATTACCAAAAAAAGTTTTCTAGTTGTTAGTTCCAGTCTGCTCGTTTTCTGGATCAGCCCAAAATTCTTTCCCCCCTTCAGCAAACTTCCAAGAACCGGGCCCCCCCCCCCACCTGTGAACATTGGTAACTGTGGCCCTTTTAAGCAGGGGGACACAAATCCCTTGGCCAACGGCAGTATTGGAGTCCCCCCCCCCCTGGCCGGCCCCGCCAACCAAGGTGGGTTGTTTTTTTCACTTGGATTGTGTAAAAGTCCCTTTGGTTACCCTTTGGTCACCCCCCCGCCCCTCTCTGCATTTCGCCCCCCCATTATTCAATAGGTCCCCCCCCCCGTTTGTGGTGTTCTGGATTTTTTGGCTCACGGTGGTTTCCTTTGTGATCATTTTTGACCCCGTACTGGGTTTGGGCAGATCCCATTGGGCCGGGGTAGCCCCCAGAAAATCGGATGTGGAGAGGGTTAAAACCCAGTTGGGCTTTGGTAAATGTGTCCCTTTCCCATTTTTTTTTTCTTCTCAATAATTGGGCCCTTTCCCACAGTTGAAATTTTCTTTTTTTCCTTCCCACAACCAAGCGGCTTACCCTATGGCAAAGAGTCCACAGTCTCCCATTCCCCCAATCCTGGGGTTGTGCAGGTCCCTACAAGTTTTTTTTTGTTTCCTGGGTGTCCTTTTATGACAGCCCTCCCGTTGGTCCCCCCTTGGGCCCCCCCCCAATGTGTGGTTTTGGAGTTTGGGTGTGGGACTGTATTTTTTGAGGATTTTTGTATGGGGAACAGAGGTTGTCTTTTCAATACTGATAAGCAAGTTTTCCCAAAAATCGATGCCCCCATTTGTTAATACAAGGTAACCGAGTTTGGAGGAACAGAAGAAAACCCGGGCCTCTTTTAACAAGAAAAAATAAAGTTACAGGTCCCCCTTGTGTGTTGAGAGCGCCCCCAGAAAATCCCGTGGCGTTTTGGGTTTGGTTTAGGTGCCCACAACTTTTTTTTTAGTTGTTTCCGAGGAAAATTTTTTACCCAATTAATTCCTTTTAAAAAATTCCCCCGCACCAATGTGATTTTCCCTTGGAATGGTTTTTTTTTTCTCCATTTTGTGTCTCAATAGTTTTGATGTATAACCTTATTGAATTGGTAAAGTTTTTACAGGCCCCTCTCCTTTCATCCCCCTTTTTTTAAGTGGTTGAAGAAGCCGTGCCCACAATTGGTTTGGGGTTTGACTAACATCTTTTTTTTTTTTTTTGGCCCCCCACTATTGGTAGTTCATAAAAATCATGGCATTAGAATTAAAAAAAACCTTTTATTTTCAAAATTACTGTGGGTTTTTTTAAACTCGGCCCCAAACATTTTTGCCCCCCCCCCTGTAAAAAAACCCCCATTCTCTGATGAAGCTTAAAACACCTCCAAGCAGACGTCGAATTTTAAAGTTTCACCTGGCAATTCGGCAAGTTGTTTGGTTGGGGTTTCCGCGTTGTTTGCCCTATCTTCCCACTCCCTCCCAAAACACAAGGGCCCCACATGGGGGGGGTCGCTTCCAGCGGGAAACGGCTTTTGGTTGGTTTTATTCTTTTGTTTTTTTAAAGTTAAAGGCGGGGGGGCACCAGTAAAAATACCTTGGGGGATATAAAATGAAAAAAAAATCAATGTGTGAATTTGCACATCAACCCTCCGTATAAAAAAAAACTATAAGCAAAAAGCCAATCGATAAAAGTTGGAAAGCCCAATCCCTCAACATAAAATCATGCCAATTCCCTTTCCCCCTTTTTTCGCATCTAATCTCTCCGCCCTGAAATGGGTGTTACCCCCTTCCCCTTTAAGAGCCGAAGGCTTTTTAATTGAGTTGCTTAAAAATATCCCCCATTCCCACTTCCCCTCTCTAAAGCCCTCCCTCAAGCTCTGCACAACAACAGTAATCCCCCCTTCCCAACAAAACACACACACAAAAAAAAAACCCACACACCAGCCCATCCCCCTCCACCTTTCTTCTAACTAACTTCCACCACAACCCCTCCATGCAATGTGCAACCCCCCACTGTTCCCCCCCCTCCTTGCTACAAATAAGCCACTTTCAGCCCCCAGGGGGGTCCCCCACCAGTGGGCCCACCCCTTTGTCCCCCCCCCCCCAACGCAACGCCTTCCCCTTCAGACCAGATAACGCAGAACCAAAAACACATTCTGTGGAAATAAAATCCTGGAGGCCGGAAAGTCGAAGCGAGGGTGGAAAGGTTTGGGGCTCTTTTTTTGAAATGGGGCCCTCAGACATGGCCCTTTTTTTTTTTCCCCCCCCTTCCATCCCCTGTCCCCAGCACGGGGGCGGGCTTGGGTCCACCCCCCCCCCCACCAGGAGTGTGAGGAAAATGAAAAACCTGAACTTTCAGTACTTGCAACGGAGAAAATCTTCCCAAGCAAACCCCCCCTCCTTGTTGTGTAGTGGTGTGGTGTGTGGTGGTATGGTTGGGGGGTTGGTTGCAACTGCACGTCATTGTGTTTTTTAGGAAACTTTGACACAAAGAATGGCAAAACCCATGCCCTTTTGTTCCCAAAATAAGGCCAAAGGAAGTTCCTACGATGGAAGGACAATTTTTGGGGGGTTTTTTTGTGTTTAGATGGTTTTGTACTTTTATGGCCAAAAATAAGTTTTCCTTGGTGACTAGGGGTTTTGGTGCAAATTGACCCCCCCCCAAAAAAAATTGGCCACAATCCAGAACCTATGCCTAAACAGTAACAAACATATCGCGGATGAAATGATGGAACACCATTGTCGTTGGGGTGGGCCGAGGCCGTGAAGGGAAGGGGTTTGGGTGTGGGCCCCCGCGAAGAGTGTTGAAAATTCCCCTTATAAAGTGGAAAACACGATTTTCCTAACACCGGGGGGTTTTTCCTACCACCAACCCGGAACCGCCGACCAAGCCGGGAGGGGGAGGGCGGGCGCGAACAAAAGAACCTAATAAGAACCCCACTGAGTCCCTAACTAATTTAGAAAAGTTTTAATTTTTAATATATAGATTCAGTCCCCCCCCCCCCCTAATAGAACTCATTTATAACTCCATTGGATTGCCTGTCCCCCCATTACACACTGGATTTGCCCAAGGCGTTGAAAAAAAAACCACCGACCCACATTTCCCTTTCCCCGAACGTAAAAAAACTGCTTGCCGCGTTTTCCTATTATGAACGGCTGACACACAAAATTTTTCCAAGAATGGGAACTGTTTTTTCACGGTCCCCCCCCCCCCCCACTTAACTCTTTGTCCCCCCCGGCGTCCCCCAGTGGTTAGAAACCAAGACCTTTTTAGCTTCTGACGCCGGCCAACCGGCCGGTTGACCCACAACCTAACCCAACAAAAACACAACCGGCGCGGTTTCCATGTTGGTAGGACCACGGTTGGTAACCCGGTGTTGGGCCCTGGTTTGTACAAATGGTACCGTACACACAATAAAATGTTTTAACTTAAACCAACCCGAAACATAAGTAAGGAGATGAAAAATTGGAAAACTGGAGGAACCGGTGGGGGGCGAATTAAATTTGCCCAAGATCCCCTCCTAAGTACCACCCTGGGGGGGGGGGAAAGAAAAACAATATAAAAATTGTGGTGGCAAGTCAACAAAACTCTATACTTGCCGTCCCTCCATATTATCAAACAGATACCTTTGGGGCCTTCTATCGCTGAATTCCTCGAACAAGTGAAATGAAAACTAAAAGCGATTCGTGCATTTCCCAAAAGCCACGAAAAAGTGGGCCATTCAAATGCACCCATTGCCCCATAATAGCGCCCGTCTGTTCCCTTTAATGCCCCGGAAACCAATTATGCAAATTAAATATTAAACCAATTGATATTAACTTGCCAAGGAAAAAATAAATTGAAAAAAAAATATATTATTTTTTTCCCCCCCATACCTCCGAAGTTTATTTCCCCTTTTTTAGGGCTTTTTACCGCCCCTTACACGTAAATTTTTTTTCTCTTTTCTGACAACACGGTTTCATTGGGGATGCCCGGTGGGAAATTGTGGGGTGGGTACATCCCCGATTTTGCACCCGGGGGCCCCCTCCAAAAACATCGTGAAAAAATGGGTCCCCCCCCCTATCCAGCCCCCCCATCCGGCACGAATGGCACCGATTTGGCCAAAAAATCTCCCCCTTATCGACGCCCCCCAAACCCCCCCTAGCCTGTGGAACCCAAGGCCTTTGTTTCATTTGGTTTTGGGGGTTTTTTGGGTTTTGGTCTTTTTTTGAAATGCAGCATTTAAAAGTTTAATTTTGGTGGGTTTTGTTGAAAATTTTTTTCAAATAAAAAATCCCCAGTAATAAAAGTTCAGTAAGTTTAGTTAGTTTTAGTAAATAGTTTTTTTTTATCAAACATTATTCAATTTAACCCTTTTTTGTTTTCCGCAACCACAAGCCGTTTTGTTCCGAACTCCAAAAAATAATTGTCCCCCTGCTTTAATGAGGAAAAACACCAGAAGGAAAAGGAGGAATGTTTTCCCATGGCCAAATGGGGGGGGATTGCCCCGAAAACCAGCTGCGGAAGAGTCCCTGGTGCCAATGTCAATAAAATCCCTGTAAAACATGGGTTTTAGCTTGGTAAAAATGTAACCATGAGTGGGTGAAAAGTTGTTGGAAAAACCTGTGGAAATTGGGGTCACGTAACTCCCCCCGACTCCCCCCGAAGTTTGTCAAAGCTCACACACGCTTGTTTCGTCCACCCGCCCCCCCCCGCCCTCACGGCCCCCCCACCCGCCCCCCCCCTCCCCCAGAAAAAAACACAGATTGTGTATGGGGGCAACAGGAAATCCCCCACCCTTAACCAGCCCCCCCATGCCCATTCCACACATGCCTGTGAGAGCCGTGTTAACTGCCATCAATTCATAGCGACACATTTACAAAAAAACAGCACAGACACTAGAGGATCTTCTTACCGGTTCTCACCTCTCAAACAAATAAACACTACAACACCACCCCATGTAACCTCGGGACATGAGTCACTGGATACTTTTTCTCTTTCAAAACACAAAAATGTACCACAAGTTCCTTTTTTAAATTTTCTGATGAAAATACGACTGATACCTGCCCTGTGCCCCTGTGTGATTTCTAGAGTGTTTGATAGGGCATTTTGTTGCTCTAGATGTCGTTCTAAGTGGTTGCAACAGGATTTTTTTATACGTTTGTTTTTTGCATAGTCCAACAAAGGCTAAAATTGCACACATAATCGCTTACTTTCTTCAAATTCTTAAACCCAAGTACGAGTAATTGTAATAATGATACTTAGCAAACACCACTATTCATGCACATGAAAAATGTCTTAAAGAAAGAACATACAAATCAAGATTACAGCGTATATCAGCCTATAGAAGACCCACAAAAAACAAGTCAAGACTTGAAGAGGCACATGGGTACAGGTAAGGAATTTCTGGCTTTTCAAGGCAATGATGTCAGTAAGAGAAGACAAAATAATAAGTTAAGATAAGAGATAATGCAGAGCAGACAGAGGACAAGACAACTGAGACAGAATAAAGTAAGCTAACTATGTCTCCAAGCCAGGATGTGCGTCCTGACACACTGCGCTGTTGAATGCTCTTATTCATTGCTGAATTCTTGCTACTGTAAGCGTCTGAGCACGTGTGAACATGAGCAGACATTGGTAATCTGCACTCAAAATACCGCACCATGACAAAACATACAGCACTGAAGAAAAGGCCTGCATAGCTTTCTGCTACGCTGATCGGAAACTCTGCAGACTCTGCAGATTTATGCTTTTTTTTTCAAGCATTTAAGTAAAATACAAAAAAGCATTTTTAAAGAATCTTCAGAATTTTTATTTTAAGATGGACTTTCCAAAAGTTTCCAAAAAAAAAAAGTAAAAAAAAAACTTAAAAAAATACAAGTTAAAAAAAATAATAATAAAATACATATATTCAAGATTTATTTTTTTTGGTCACTGGCCACAACTTGCTCACTAGCATACTACTAAAATTTCACACTAATTAATGTAAATCTGCTTTGAAATATATTTATTATGAAAAGCGCCATATCAATACATTTTGAACTGAACTGAAAATGACACATTAACTTCACAGAAAATAAAATATTTTCCAATAAATATTCCAATATTATAAGACAGCATGTTGGAAAAAAACATGTTGTGTTCATAATATCACACTACTATTCTCCCCGACATTTTGGGACCCAAAAAAATAGATTTACATTGTTTCAAAAAGACGCAAAATGCTGTTTAATAAGCTAATAAAAGATTGATAAAATAAAACTTTAGGTTTCCACAAAAATATTAAGCAGTACAATTGTTTTCAACATTGATAATAATAAGAAATGTTTCTTGAGCAGCAAATCAGCATATCAGAATGATTTCTGAAGGATCATGTGACACTGAAGACTGGAGTAATGATGCTGATATGCATATAGTCCTTTCTATATTTTAAGAGGTCTGTGCCACTGACAAGTTTAAAATCCTACTTTAAGCCATGAGCATCTACGTAATGACCTATAAGCACACTTAGTCAAATGTAACAGTCGGCTCCAACATACTGCATCTAAACTACTAAACCACATGCTATAAAACTATCCAGAACTGCAAACATCTCATAAAAAATAACATTCACAAACAGGTGTGTCTCACCGTCCCTGTGCGGGAATGTTCGGAAAGCACAATGCCACTGAAAGGCATCTATACTGCCATAAGCTCTCACTGAAAAGAGAGCTCTTGTACTCATGTGAGCTTACATCATTCTTGCAGACAGTATGGAAAAACAACATGCTGTTCATCAGTTTTCACCTTGTAGACAGAGGGATGTCACCGATGACATGTATAATCACACTTAATTTCCTGGGAATGCTGGATGGTGCAGCTTAGAGATCGTGTGGTGTGTGGGGTGGTTGTGTGTGTGGTGTGGTGTGTTGTGTGTGTGTTGTGTGTGTTTTGTGTGTGTGTTATGATTATCACCAAAGCACAAAGGGGGTTTTAAGATGATTTTGAAGATGCTCATCTGTTTACACCTGCTCTGCTGCCTGTAATCCCATCCTCCCTTCCTGCAAAAGTACTACTATCAGTCTGGGATAATTTGAGCATTCCAGCAATATAGATTAGGGATTCCTCTGAGGACCACAACTGGATTTGGGAATGCTTGCTACAGGGTATGAGGGAGGGTTGAGGTGGTGGGATCTGTGCATTCCAAACATAATTAACCTTTAACCTCTACGAATCAGCTCTCAGACGCCGCTGTCCAAAGTCCTTTTAATAAGTCATTTCACTCGGCAGCCATCTTTGAAACGCCTCTCCAGCACGCAAGTGCAGCTCCTATCTCTTTGAATGGGGAAACATCAAATTCTCCAAAACTGTTCGCCAAGCTTAAGATTAAATTTCATATTTGAAAACGCCAATGAAATCTGACAACAACGGTCTTATAAATGTTGTTTCTTTTGCTCAAATATCGTTCAGGCTAGATCAGCCAGTGCACATGCGCAGTCCTGAGCGCACGTCACTGAACGCTGACTGTTTCTATAGCAACCGGGACTTCTAACGGCAGCTGCAGTGATGCGATGACTTTACCGATTAGCGATTGGCTCTTTTATTCAGAAGGTGGAACTTAGTGGCCATAATGAGCGTTGCATTTTTTCCCATTCAAAACTAAATGAGTGGAACGTCTTGGGTATTCTATAATCTTTGCATGGACTTAACCTGACTTTCTCGCTATGTTTTTACTAAACTTAACGCAAAATGAGTTTGCTGTATCCTACTTGCTTCCATCATCATTATCACTATCCTAAACGTTTTCCTGAACAGGCATTTTTCTAGTTCCTTTGACATGGGAAGATCAGAGGGAGTGGGCTATCTGTGTTTGTCTTTCATATACTGGGAGGTCAAGTGGATAATTGCTGCTAGTTCAGTGTTCAGCCTGATGGTTCTGCTCTTAGCTACTCCTGCGAGTCTCTGGGAAAGAGCGGTGGGTGTTTTCTGCGTCACAGATGCTGTCCAGACTCTAATTAGATATCACTGCCAGAGTGTCTTATCTGTGTTTGTCCCATCTGCGCTAACACACACACACACACATTGGACTCAAAGGGAGTTCTCATGGCTCTCCCAAACAAATGAAACAAAGTGAAACATGCCTCAGGTACTTCCATGAAGTTTTAGTATATGAAGATATCACAAAGGAAAAAGAATGAATGATTCAATGACTGAATCATAAAGACAATCACTTGTGTCATTCCAGAATAAATCATCAAACTAAAAAGGACAAGCTGAGATTGATAAATGATAAACTCATGAAGTCTCTCTCCCTGCCCTGCACAGTGAAGTGTTTAAATAAAAGTGAATGTATGGGCTCTGTGTATAGCCTTGATCAAGCATTAAGAGTCTTGAATCATTGGTGGACCACCAATTGAAGAGTCCTAAAAGAGGAAGCAGGAAACAAGAGCCATCGCCCTACAGCCCAGCGCAGTCGGAAAGCCTTTTGTGCTCCTCTGGGAACTCGCTGAGAGGTTAGATGTGGTGAAGGCAGGTGCCCTCTCATTCAGCACCATGAATCACCATAGTGCTATATTAGACATGGTTCAGTCTCAACTGCAACCAGTTTTAAATTGTGGTCTAGAGCCGCATCAAGAAGGAACAGCTGTGACTGACCACTGAAGTGATACAAGAAGATCATAAATCAGATGCAAGATCTTTATTCATTATTATCTCATAAAACTTATACAATTTAACAACAATTTATTACAAATTTAACAAAAAGGGCCGATTTCAATCGGATTTGTACAAAAATCAGATTTGGGCTGACAGTCTGAATGAGGCTATATAGAGACTCCAGCTCTGACCTCACTGTTGGCTCTCACAGAAGGTTCAGGCTGGTCATCATTTGAATCAGAACCAGAGCGGTGGTCTAATCTCTTTCTTTTACTTTCTCTACATTCAGAAGTCTTTCTTTTTCTTTTTAAACTGCGTCTCATCTCAATCTGACTGCCTGAGCTTTGGTCAGAAGGTGCTCTGGATCCTCCAGCTCTGACCTCACTGTTGTCTCTCACAGAAGGTTCAGGCTGGTCATGATAGGAAACAGAATCAGAGCAGAGGTCTAACCTCTTACTCTTACTTTCTCTACTTTTTGACCTGCCTGAAGTCTTTCTTTTTCTTTTTAAACCATGTCGCATCTCAACCTGACTGACTGAGCTTTGGTCAGAATGTGTTCTGGATCTTTCAGTTCTGGCCTCACTGTTGTCTTTGTGAGAAGGTTTAGGCTGGTCATCATCTCTGGATGTCTCTCCAAGTGAAGCTGGAGAAGAAAAGCCTGAGCTGAGGGATTCACTAGAAGAACCAGTATTGGAATCAGAATCAGACCAGCCATGCTCTCTTTTTCTTTTAACACCCGGTCTCATCTTAACCTGACTGCCTGAGCTTTGGTCAGAAGGTGCTCTGGATCCTCCAGGTCTGTCCTCACTGTTGTTGACCAGATCAGAAGGTCCAGGCTGTTCATCATCCATGCTGGACTCATTCATAGGTGATCCTCTCGCTCTGGCCTCACTGTTGCTGACCAGGTGAGAAGGTTCAGGCCGTTCATCATCTGTGCTGGACTCACTCACAGATGTCTCAGATGGGGTATTAATATACACGGGATAAAATGCAATTTCCAAGGCCTCACCTGATGCATAAAAAGCAATGGACCAGTAATCTGCATTCCAGGCCAGCATGGAGAGCAATGGATTGTGGTCAGGACCAGGAGTCAGAGGATACCACGAAAGTTGAGTGAGAGATCTTCGGAGCAAGTCTACAAAAAAACCTGCGTTGAGAGCAGTGAAGCGACGTGGTATGCGTATCTGTGGAAGAGTCCTCCAGATATCCCCGTCTATAACTGTTGCGTTAATCACATATTGTGTCCAAAATTCAATCAAGAGTAACTCATCGACATCATCTAACTGAATGACAACTGCAGGGAGGTTACCACCAAAAGGGTCACCTTCAGCCATCTCAACTAGATACTAATGTACTGAACTGCAAACTGCTATTTTATCTGTAAAAGTCACCTGCTCTGTTTATAGCATCTGCTTGGAATCCTGGCTGTGATGTCATCGGTGTGATCATTTGAACAATCTTCATTTAAAAAACAACAAATTCTGTACAGCTGTGAATGTTCTATAATGCTGAACTACAGCATTATAAATACAGATACAGATATTAAAACATGCTCCTATAGAAGAGCATTCAAGAGTGGATTGGGAGTGACTGGGAGTGACAACAATATTTAAATTCTGGATTGAAATTGTGATGACTGACACTGATAACCATAGAAATGTATTGGAAAAAATTCCATGATTCTCTTTTAATTTCCATCACAAAACTGCACCGAAACTGCCACCTAATCAGGCAGGAATTTTAGGCAGAATCTTAAGGTAGCTGCTCAGCCCTTTTTGTGGAAACTCAAGCAAAAAATACTCAAAATACAGTGTTTGAGGTGTGATGGGTATTTACAAGCAAGTACCCCCAAGCTGCTTCACATGATCTGTATTTGGAGCCCTCCTCTCTCATTTAACCTTTTATGGCCCTTCAAATGGAGGTCTTTTTTGGCTTGTTTATCTGCCCTGTTATCTCAGATGGCGAGAGGGATGGATTTATCACACTTTCTGTCATTCCTCTCCTGGGTTCTAATGCTTGGGGGCAGAGTTTAGAAATCCTTTTAAAGGGGTCATATGATGTGTTTTCAAGTTTTCCTTTCTCTTTGGAGTGTTACAAACTGTTCGTGAATAAATAAGACCCCTAAAGTTGCAAAGACTAAAGTCTCAAACCCAAAGAGATATTCTTTATAAAGGTTAAGACTGGTCCACGCCCTCCTAAAACGCCTCGTTTAAACACGCCCCCACTTCCCGTCACGATGTGGGAAGATTTGCATCACGCCGCATCAATTTTCCCGTAAATAAGAATACGTAACTTGTATTGTTGCCTGCCACGTCCATGTTTTTCAGACGCTGTGTTCATTGTGAAAGCGAAACTACTTTGTGTGGTCTTCCAAAAGAGGACCCCTAGAACTCAGGTTAGTTGTAATTACAACATGTCCAGAACAGTTCAACCCAAAGCTCAATGTGTGCAGTGCACATTTTACGGAGGACCTGTTCCCCGATCCTGGTAGAGTAGACTACAGTGCCGGCTGTTCTGACTCACAGACTGTTGAGTATGTTTTTTATATTTAAAGGATTTGATGATTCAAACGCGAGTTTTGGGCACTGTAGAGTAGCGCTTGTTGTTTTGTCATTTCTCCGATCACAAATGCAGACATGGTTTTATGTTTGCGCAGTGCGATGCAACGCAACGCATAAAAAGACAGTATAAGTCATTATAATCCGTAATTATGTCCCCACTGGATGCAACAAATGCCTCGTTTGTAATGGTCGCGCCGGGACACGGCATCACAATATGGTAAGGGGCGTAACATTTCCGTCAAACGCTTGAGGTATTCAGTCAATCCCAACGCACTGGATAGCTGGCCAATCAGAGCACACCTCGCTTCTCAGACCGATGCGCTTTGTAAAAATCGACGCGTATCAGAAAGGCGGGGCATAGGGAAACATAATGTACAGCATGTGGAAAATAATGTGTTTTTTGTACCTTAAACTGCATAAAAACATTTCATTACACCAAATACACAAAATAATGTTCTTTTTAGCAGCATCATATGACCCCTTTAAAGGACACCCTGAAAATGTTTATCAGAACTGCGGTGCCATGTTTTAACTCATCTACTGTATACTATACAGTATAGACGACATACAGAATATAGTCAATTTCATGGGCATCAGTGGCATGCTGAAATCTACTTGTAAGATTTTTAAAGTGCATCCTTCACAACTTTCTTGGCCAGTTTCTGTCTCTTGATTAAAAGTTGGGCCTAAAAAAAGGGGAAAAGCCAGTGAAAAAAGCCCCCTTCAGGGCAAAGGTAGGGGGGAATGGTATTTATATCCCTCTTAACCAAAGTGACCCCTCTCCACAACAAACACACTTCCCTTCCCTCTCAGGCCCAACCCAACCAATGAGCCACTGAATGGATGAAAGACTCCAACAACAGCTCTTGTTGACCCAACAAAAACAAACATTTACTCTCTCATTAACAAGGCCAGCGTTCTGTTCTCGCATTCACTCCGTCCTTTTCCATCTTTTCAGTAGCCTTTACTTTAAATTCCCCCCAAAAAAACACTATCATCTATCGATGTGGAGATGGAGGATTCAAGAACAAAAAAGGCAAAGAATGAGAGAAAGATGAAAGGAAAAGAATGGTCAGGAGGAACTAATAATTTTGCGCATTCAGGTTAATAATTCTATTTCTATGTAATGATTCACTGCATACTGTTACCGTCAGCAGCGATGGGTAAAGCTGCCAGTTCAACTGAGTGTGAATTCGCATCTATTCATCGGACGAAATACTATGAGACATCCACAGAGCCTAAACCACAGACTGAACTTTACGCCAATGTGCCCAAAATGTAGAAAGAAACTTTTGTGCATGAACCGATCACATTAGCATCAAACTATTAATAGCCCGACTTCATAATGTCAGCTCATTCAAATGACTAAGAGCTGCTGAGAAATGAAATATGGAAAATTCAGATAACATTCTGATTCAGTGCAATGCTAGATATCTCACTATATAAAGTCTAAAGGGGAATGTGCTCTGAGATGTTTGTTTATACCACTGGTCATCCTGGAAAATCCAGATAAAAACATGGTAGCTGGTTTTACACAGTTTTTAGTTGAACAATGACTATAAAGATAAATGTAACAATATAGCTATGACAAGTCTGACTGGCTATCAACATTTTTTATCATACATCACCCGGGAAAAAATCTTTCTGAAAGTGATTCCAATGATATCATTCCTCTGTGTCATTGTCGTTATACTTCCCTTTTCTCATAGAATTATAATGATTATTAAAACTTAATCGTTAAAGTTCATTTTAGTTACTGTCCTTAGTGTAAACAGGTCTTAAATGTTGTGTAAAATAAGTTCTACATCCTTGCTTTCTAGATCATAATGGCCTACAGCAGCCCCAAAAAAACTATTTAGACACTTCAGCCCCAATTAAAAATTAAAAAATGCATTTGCATTACATATCAAATAATCAAAACAAGACACATTTACTTTAAAGAAATATAGCACAAGCAACAGTTTTTAGTCAAAACACCTCACAAGTTTGTTAGACTCCAAAATATAAAACAAATATAAAGTTCAAGTGAATAAATATAAATATTTTGGACACTTTCCGGTTGCCAAACTTTGTGCAACATGTACATTTGTTAATATAATGAACTACATCAGTAGTTATTCTCTTCATACATCCATGAAAAATGAACTTGAGATCAAAATGTGGCTCAGAAAGTGAAGACAATTCAGAGAAAACTCTGTTAAGATCTTCCTCTAATGCCAGCCAGAACTTCCCTTTAAAGTAGATCCATCAATAAGCAGAAGATTTTACCTCGCCAAAATACCCTCATGCACATCACTCACCCTTATTCACAGCATAAAGGTGAGAAGTCACAGCTACAGTATATGCATTCATAAGCAGCTCCTAATGTGTGAACATGAGCTTGAATTGTGTTTATAGGAAACCAGCATCCTATATCTAAGAAACCAAAAATGTCAAGGCACATTTTAGATCTACATATTCCTTCACTCTTGATTGACCATTACATCAGCCAACTTTGGTTTGTCACTGATAGTTAATCAGCAGACTTATGAAGCAGCGATAGGTCTAATCTGTAGACATGTCGCCTGTGAATGAGTTATCTTGCACTCAAGAGTCAGATAAGCAAGGTCACGCTGCAGGTTTGTGTACCCATCCACAGAAAGGCTTCAGGACCTCCCTTTTGTTTCAGCTCCCAGACTGCGGTGTCTGAGAGGCCTTGGAGACATGGAGGTGGGTTTCTTTCTCTACTGCACGAAGGAACAGGTTTCGACAGGAATCTGCCACATTTCTGTTTGAAAACCACTACGACAGCCCCCACATGCCATTTCAAATTCTCCCGCCTCGTTTTGGGGGTCAATTGTTCATTCGGGTTTGACGTTTTTCTTGAAGGCTACCTCCTGGCCAGAAGGAGGAGAACGTGAGGATCCCTGAGGAGGTGTGAATTGTTCTCATTCATTCCTATGTGACATGAAACAACAGCTTCAAGTCCAACAGATCTACAAGCATGCTTTTGTTAAAAGTCAATGAATAAATTATTAAGAAAATGTACTGGGCATGGGTATAAAAGTACATGTAAATTTAATGTTACTAATTGTGAAAAATAATTAGTTTTTAAAAAGTAGTAAAATTAATCATGCTACTTGAAATGTCTGTTTTTTAATGTTTTGTCAGCCGATAATTTCATGTCTCTGAATTGTCTTCACTTAGGAATTGAAATAACATAAATACTGATAATTATGATTAATTGTGATTACTTAATTGTTGACTAAAAATTTCCAATCAACTTACAGTCCTAGTATTAAGCAATAACAACAAAAAACATTTCTAATTTCAAAGTGTTTCCTCACAATGCTTGGAATTTCTGAGTTAAATGAAAGTCAACAGAAATTAACTATGGACCCAGAAGTTCAAACAAAAATCAGCCAATCTTATCTTCAGTTTCCCTATTCCTGACTATTGTCACGTTAACCTCACTTTTATTTGTCAACATCCTCTACTCAGTTCATGGCTTCATTATGAAGATGACGAATCTAGATAGACAGATCTACTCCTTATCCTCTCTTTCTCCCTCAATGTCTCAAAAAATGTTGATGAAATGTGCCGCTAATATTTGAGAGGGGAGTGGAGGAAATGCTGAACTGCCCTGCAGCCAATAAAGGAGATAAGAGCAGTCTGTTTAAGCGTGAAATCAGGAAGGGAGGAGATAGAAAAAGAAAAAAAGCTAAATCAGTGCTACTAGTTACAGAATGCATGGTGAGATGAAGGCTGTGGACTATAGTGAACTGTAGATACACTGTGAGCGAAACCGGAAAACATGACTGAAGAATATGAACCGAACTTACAGAATGACTGTCAATAAGAAACTCACGTTGGTCAATTATATTCAAAGCAGGAATGTATATGTTCGTATCTGCTGATCCTTCTAGCAGAGAAGATCTTCCAGATCTCCAAAATGTCTTTACAAACAGCATCCTTCCCAAAAAGGGCAAACGCAGCTATTTTTGGATTTTAAAGGAAAAAGACTAAAGTTGAGATTGGATCATTCATGATTTCAGTTGAAAATGAATCCATACAGTGGCGAAACATCTATAAATAGGCAGTAAATTCTAACAGCATTAAATTCTATAAGATTCTGCACACACACACACATGCTCACTACCCAATGCAATAGAAATTAGACCTAGAGGATACGTAAACAACGGTTAGACTGGAAGTGCCTAATCTGTAGACCTTGCTTATGTAGTCCTTTATCCAGGAGAAATGAGGTGAACACAGGCTCAAAATCAAACACTTCTGCCACACAGGGAAGATGCAAAGTTCCCCCAGATGTTCAGAAGATCTATTTAGTGTTTCTTTGTAAAGAAAACCTAGCATTTGCGAAAAAAACCTATCATAAGTGATATTTTGAAAATAATGTAAAATTTAATGATAATAATATTATGCAAAAAAATAATACAAAATTATAAAACATACAATATTATTTTCAATGGTATTTTGAACCATGAAACCCATGACATCACAACATATGCCCCCCCCATTAAAGAACACTCCAACATTTTTTCAAAATATTTTCCAACTCCCCTAGATAAACAGTTGCGTTATGATATTGCTAGGAACTATACTTTCATTCCAGCGTAATAATCAAGGAACTTTGCTGCCGTACTATGGGTGCAGCAGGCGCAATTATATTTCGCAGCGCCTGAAAATAGGCTAACTTACATCAATATAACCAACGTGACCACCTGCTTGCAGGGAGCGTGCTGGGGACTATTTCAGGCGCTGCGTAATATCAGTGCGCCTGTTACCATCAAAGTTCCTTGCTTATTCGCCGGAATGAGGAGTATAGTTCCTAGCTAGATCGGCCTAGAAAATCGCAACTTTTCATTTTCCGTTGGTCTTAGTACATGATGCAACTACAGACTAGTCAAGTTTTAAATAGGAAAAATATAGAAACTCTTTGGTAATTTTTGAGTGAGATGCTAACGGTCTAATCAGATTTAATGATTTTTGCTAAGCTACAGCTAAAAGTGCTACTGTCAGATCCGTAGATCGGCTGAATGGATTCGAAAACGTAAAACTCAACTGTTTAACTCTAGGGGAGTTGGAAAATGAGCCTATTTTCAAAAATAGTGGAGTGTTCCTTTAACATATGACTGCTCAGGTTTATAGATTTACCCCTATTCAGTATTCAGCAACTTGACTAGCACTCATGAACAATTTTGTGAGCTACACTGATAAACAGAGATTAGCCAATCATAACAGACATTCAAAAAGGTACAGTACCAAAAGCAGTCTGTTTATTCTGTGGGTTAGCAAGAGGGTTTGCTCCTTTTTGGTCATGTACAACAACATTTTTGGCACCAGAAGCCTTTGCAAACATTAAAAGTGGATTTCTGGGGGAAAAAATAAAATGCTACAAAAGTGTAGAATATGGCCCCTTTAATAAATAATAGGAGGTGAGCAGAGGTCAGCAGTGTGTTCGGTGTCAGTGAAGATATATGCATCTGGGATTTAAATGGGGCCGCTGCCAACAGGGATGCTGGGGGAAAGGGGCTAAATTAAAGCCGCAGACAAAACCGTCCGTCATGATCGATGGCTAAAGTCGAGGTAGAGGGCTCCAATGAATCCAGGCCAGGAGTTCAGATCCCTGCTGTTTCTGAATTAATTACGGTTCACACTCATGCACAAGACACTCTCATGGACGTCTGTTATGTACAAGCCAGCTCATATTAAAGGGAAGGGCAACTAGGGCTCTGACTAACAGGAAAGATTGGATCATATAAAATTTTTCCTTGCGCCCTTGTCTCCATGGTTCCCTCCTATTACAGTCAGATTGTGCGGCATTGTCTTTTCTTCTCTCACCCATTAACAGGCCCATTTTCATGCTTGGTAAACAACATGAAAGCATGGGTGAGAAAAAGGGTGGACATTTGTATATGCATGCATGGGTGTGCATCTGTTAGCGTGTGTATTACTGGACATACAGGTGCATCTCAATAAATTAGAATGTTGTGGAAAAGTTCATTTATTTCAGTAATTCAACTCAAATTGTGAAACTCGTGTATTAAAATAAATTCAATGCACACAGACTGAAAAATCTTTGGTTCTTTTAATTGTGATTATTTTTGCTCACATTTAACAAAAACCAACCAATTAACTATCTCAACAAATTAGAATATGGTAACATGCCAATCGCTAATCAACTCAAAACTCCTGCAAAGGTTTCCTGAGCCTTTAAAATGGTATCTCAGTTTGGTTCACTATTGCTACACAATCATGGGTAAGACTGCTGATCTTACAGTTGTCCAGAAGGCAATCATTGACCCCTTCACAAGGAGGGTAAGCCACAACATTCATTGCAAAATACTCTTGCTTGTTCCCAGGGCTGTATCCAAGCATGTAACAGAAATTTGAGTGGAAAGGAAAAATTGTGCAGAAAAGATGCACAACCAGCCGAGAGAACCGCAGCCTTATGAGGATTGTCAAGCAAAATCTATTCAATAATTTGAGTGAACTTCACAAAGAATGGACTGAGGCTGGGTTCAAGGCAACAAGAGCCACCACACACAGACGTGTCAAGAATTTGGCTACAGGTGTCATATTCCTCTTGTTCAGCCACTCCTGAAACACAGACAACGTCAGAGCCAAATTCCTTACCTGGGCTAAGGAGAAGAAGAACTGGACTGTTGCCCAGTGGTCCAAAGTTCTCTTTTCAGATGAGAGCAAGTTTTGTATTTCATTTGGAAACCAAGGTCCTAGAGTCTGGAGAAAGGGTGGAGAAGCTCATAGCTCATAGTTGCTTGAAGTCCAGTGTTAAGTTCCACAGTCTGTGATGATTTGGGGTGCAGTGTCATCTGCTGGTGTTGGTCCATTGTGTTTTTTGAAAACCAATGTCACTGCATCCGTTTACCATGAAATTTTGGAGCACTTCATGCTTCCTTCTGCTGACCAGCTTTTTGAAGATACTGATTTTATTTTCCAGCAGGACTTGGCACCTGCCCACACTGCCAAAAGCACCAAAAGTTGGTTAAATGACCATGGTGTTGGTGTGCTTGACTGGCCAGCAAACTCACCAGACCTGAACCCCATAGAGATCATAGAGAATCTATGGGGTATTGTCAGAAGGAAAATGAGAAACAAGAGACCAAAAAATGCAGATGAGCTGAAGGCCACTGTCAAAGAAACCTGGGCTTCCATACCACCTCAGCAGTGCCACAGACTGATCACCTCCATGCCACGCCGAATTGAGGCAGTAATTAAAGCAAAAGGAGCCCCTACCAAGTATTGAGTACATGTACAGTAAATGAACATACTTTCCCGAATGCCAACATTCCACTAAAATGTTTTTTTATGGTCCTTATAGTTTCTAATTTGTTGAGATCGTGATTTGGTGGGTTTTTGTTAAATGTGAGCAATTAATCATCACAATTAAAAGAACCAAAGTTTTTAACTACTTCAGTCTGTGTGCATTGAATTTATTTAATACACGAGTTTCACAATTCGAGTTGAATTACTGAAATAAATGAACTTTTCCATGACATTCTAATTTATTGAGATGCACCTGTACATGAACAACACAACTTCAGTTTAAACAGAAAAAGAGTGAAGGAGGAGTGCAAGAGTATCTCAGAAGAGACATTTAAAATATCAGCTCTTTCTGGATATTGATCTACAGGTCTGACTTTTCAGTGGAAAAAGTAAGGAGAAAGCAAGGGAAGATGCTGAGAACTGCACAATGGGAACTTTGTTTGCCACGGTATGCAGGCCACACACTGGGATGTCCCATACATGGGATTATGGAAAACACACACACACAAACTTTGACAAGGTAGATCTTGTGCCTGAGGCATAATGCACTGTCAGTGGAAAATTTGTGTCATTGTATGTAAAAAATGTGTTAAAATTAATTAATTTTCCAAACCTGTATAACTTTCTATCATCTGTGAAAAGTGTGTTGTCCATACAGTGAAAGTCAATTTATTTTGGACCCCACTGACTTTCTTTATATGGACAAAAATAGCTGAAACATTCTTTAAAATTTCTTCTTTTGTGTTCCACAGAAGAAAGTAAATCATACAATTTTGGGTGAACTGTCGGTTTAAGCTAGTTCATGATCACATGGTCTCTACATAACGGCAGGAAAACTGATGCCAGGCAAGGATAGGGCGAGCAACTGACTATTTTAATAGACCAAGAGAGAGAAAAAATGAGTGAGCGATCAATACATCAAGCTCTATAGCCTTGCCATTGGATAAACTCAGTCCTTACTCGATGACAGGAAAACTTTAGTTCTGTCCGGCGCTCACGACTGGCATCATGCCCATCTCCGTGCATGGCACACAATGGGGCATTTTAGTCCCCATTGAGTCCCACTCAGCCTCCCCCACCCTCCCCCCAAAAAAGAAGTGTATTTTTAGGTATTCAAATGTGTAAATGGTTGCAATATACTTTAATCATAAAGTGCAAACTTGTGCACGAGCAATTTCACTTGTGTGAACGAGCATGCTTAAGAAATAGAAGGAAAAATAAGAAATAAACAACCCTGTATACTTAAAAGAGTGTTGAAAGTCTCAAGACAGGCTTGATTATTGTTTATGTGTAGGTGGGGGTGACTGAATGTACAGCGCTCTCTCCCACCTACAATACCACGACTGAGGTGCCCTTGAGCAAGGCACCCAACTGCTCCCCGGGCGCTGCAGCAAATAAATGGCTGCCCACTGTGTGTTCACGGTGTGTGTGTGTTCACTGCTGTGTGTGCACTTTGGATGGGATAAATGCAGAGCACTAATTCCGAGTATGGGTCACCATACTTGGCCACATGTCACGTCATCCATGATCTCCCTCAAATATCTGAATACTTCAGAAAATAGCTTAAGCAATGAATCATCAAGTTTAGGCTTAGATAAGTTATTTCCCATGGCATTTATGTGCTATTAGCAGCGAGACAGAGTTTGTTTTTGTCTTTAATACTAAACTCTGAGTGATATTAAACTAATGTGCCCTGAGGGATCACACACACAAACACCAACAATGGGTTACCTAACGTGACTCATCTGTCTAGGATAAGGTCCCACAGTAAAGTGGAAAACATTTTTAAATAAATGTTTATAGCTTAGCTTTTGCATCGGCTTTCATGCTATAGCCGATGGTTTTAAAATAAATATAATTTGCATTTAGATTAAGAAATACTACATTTACTCAGCTCACTTATCGATTCTCAGGTCACTATGAGAAAAAAAAGCATTAATCAGTTCAAATCATTTGGTTTATTGACACCAAACCCAAAACATGTTTCATTTAACTTTTACAGTATCTTGCTAACATGACTGCATAAACACTGGTTAATACTCGAATGCATCTAGAGGATTAATTCATGTGTGTCATGGCTGTTTACTCGAGATCCTCAGCACTCATGTTCACAGAATGCAGGAAAAATGTGCAAAAAGTGTCTAGGGTCATTCAACAGACAGAAAAAGAGAGCGAGAGAGAGAAGAGCGACATGAACTTTGGTTGTGATGGGGAGGGTCGTTTGGTCCCTGAACAAGTCGAGACAGATATTGAGTAACTAACATTCCAATCTAATTCATCTGCTCTGAGGGAGCCTCATACCTGTGTTAGAGGAAGCCTCCAAAGCAGCATCACTATCACTGCTCCTCATACTTCAGTTATAGGTCTGAACAAACCCCATTAAACCTTTGGTGTTTAACTCATCCCACACTGCTTGTGCTATTGGCATACAGTAAATGATTCCTCAAAGCATGTGGAATGATGAGGAGAGGTGTGCTATTACTCTTCTAAGAGACCTAACGTCTGTTTTAAACTTATGACATATTATAATGAGTGAAAAACCTGCCTGGGCCAAGCAACCATTATTCGTCAACTAGCATAACTACATAGCAACATGCCAAAAACCACCCAGACCACATAAGCAATGGCCTGAGGCCGGCCCACCTAAAACAACTGTGCACCTCACATTTTCTTCAGATGAAGTGTCGATGGCATTATATATATATAGCACATCTTCTCTCACTCTCTCTTCTCAGCGATTATGATATGTTTCTTTTACAAGCTGCTGTTATTATATGTGGTACTGACAAAACTACCAGTGCTGCGCTCCTTCTCTTACGAAATAACGCATACAGAAGTTCCATTTCACTGCTCTCTGTTTCCATTCAGAGAGAGAGAGAGAGAGGGGGGGGAGAGGGAGAGGGAGAGATTGAGAGAGAAAAGAAAGTAGGTTGTACAGGGCTTAGTCTGTCACATATTACAGCCATGTTCAGCTGAATGAGACCACAACTAAATATGCTGGAGCTTATATCATGAAGTCTAACATATATTAGCATACACGCGGAACTTCACGATGTTTCGATTCAGTAGAATTGTTTTTTTTTTCAGCAAGGAGAGATTGCATGCATTGAATAAAAGTGAGAGTAAAGGCTTATAAATGCTACAAAAAGTTTTAGCTATTTCAGATAAATCTCCTGTTTCTATTCTTAACTGTCTATCTCAGGGCCTCGAAAGATTCCTGGAAAAACACAAAAATATGAAACAGAACTGTTTTCAACATTGATAATAATACAAAGTGTTTCTCAAGCAGCAAATCAGCATATTAGAGTTATTTCTGAAGGCGTCTCCTTGTGACTCCTGAATTTTACCTGTGATGTATGCTGCTTGAAAATTCCAGCTTTGCCTTGCTGGGCACTAGCTAATAAAGTACATTCTTAAACTAATTATTTCCAATAGAAAACAAGTTATTTTATAATGATACACAGTTCGAAACAATAGCCTACCGGTACATTCACACGCCTATTTGGAAGGCATACGATATCGGCAATGCAGATTTGGTAAGCTTAAGAGACTTTAAAAATTATTTTTAAATCTTACCCACTCCAAACGTTCACAACGGTAGTGTCAAAACAATACACTTTCTGTTCTTGCATCACTTTGTTAACTTTTTCTGCTGACATAATAAAACAATTTCTCAAAATTACTAAATTACTGTTGTACATTTATTTAATCTGTGTTGGGGTTCTGCTCACTGTGCAGACTTTCCCCCAATTTCTACATTGATTTTGATGGAAATTTTGAAATATTGATTCAAGCATGGCAAAACATATTAAATGCAGCTGTAAGAATATGTAATAAATGAATATTGAATAGGGAATCTGCAGAACTTGACAGCTTTTCTGTTTTTTTTTTTTTTTTGTCAAGTGCTGTGTGTGCAGATTCTTTGTGGGCCACTGTAATAACTTCTCTTAACAAAAATACAATTATTTGAATCCATTCATAAAATAAGATGTGATCCAAGCTTCTCATAATAATGCCCTGTGGCCAGATCGGCAATTGCTTCCCATTAAATCCAGACAAGCCACTTTTTGAGACATGAGACTAGACTGTTTCTGAAGAGCCTGAAACTCAATAGAGTTCAATGGGAAACTTTAGTTGGTAGTTGTTGCTTCCCTTCCTCTCTTTCTCAATTGGGCAGCATAAAGCAATATTCAGCAGTGCTAACTGTTTATGTAGAAGTCACTGGGAATGCTGGGGGAGAATATGTGTGGGAGAGTATGATTAATGTTTATTTACCATTACAGTTTAGAAAGTAATAATCCTAAATGCCCCCTGGCTGTTCTGCTATTCACAAATAAGAACCTTCGATACACAAGTCCAAGTGTTCAATGTGAAGTGTTCAGAGCAAAAAAAAAAGAACCCCTCTAGATACTCCAGACTCATGTATGAATGGATGAGATTCAACTTAGGGTCCACCCTTGAAATTCTACACTCATGTGCAATCCACAACAGCGCCTGCTGTAGCCAAGTATCAGATGACTCTACTGTATGCTGAATAATCTGAACACGATACGTGCGTGTGGGTGGGGGTGTGATAGAGAATTAGACAAACGTAAGGAATGCACCGGTAACATACCTGTCCTAGGTCCAGGGTGACGTTGACCGCGTTGTATTTTGCACTGCGGGAGAGCGGAGGGCTTTGCCACCATCGTTCGGTGCCATCGATGGCATTGTTGATGGGATGCGCTCTGTTAGTGTCTTTGGAGGTGCAGATGTCACAGTACTGGCCCTGATAACACAGGAAGACACAACATTTAGCTGAAAGATATCGCTACAAGAACTTTAGTAAATCACACCTTTATGTAATGTGATCTACTTTTAGTTAAGTTCGAATTAGACAAATTAGACAAAAAGCTGAATGAGGAAACTAACCCCTCTGAGGTCAAAAAATTAGTTGACACTATACTGGGGTGAGTTCACGAAACAGTTAACACTTAACAGGTATTTCAGCACAGCCACTTTTTCACTACCCAACCACCCACAAAACCACAGTTTATCCAGACGCTACAATGCGCTCTAATCATGCAGTGCTGCTAAATTATCTGTAAATTATGTTCATGTCATAACGCCACAATTTAGATGTGTACATGTTCTAGCAATCATGACAATGACTCATCGAATTATGATGAAATAATGAAGAGTTATAACTCATCACTTAAAGCATTTTAAAGCGCTGATCCAGGTGCAAATCAGGTGATCTGCAAAATTAGAAATTGTGGCGTGCAAATTGAAACTCAGCACCAAAATTTTTGGGTGTGTCTGCGCCGCTACCTGATTTGCATAATTATTTTAGTGAATGCAGAGAGCATGTGCAAATAAACAACTTTCTATCTTGGAGAATTCCCCCTCCAATTCCTGCACCTTTTATCTGTTCATTTCTGATAATGCAGACTGGAGGACAACATGGAAACTTATATTCCATGATAAGCTGAGTTGTAGAAACTGACTGAAAAAGATGCACAGACTAGGCATAGTGAAACGTTATTTTGCTGCATAAATACCATACAGTAATCCTTTGAAACGGTGTTCAGCAAATCGTTTTAGACACTTGTTGCTTAGCTGGATTTGTAGGGGATTGCTCAGCAGGATATTTTAGTGAAAACATCAGAAAAGCACCACGCACCACTGAACTCTGACCCTCTGACAGACTCTCCCACTCCCCCCTCCCAAATACACACACACACTGTCACTTTAATCAGTCTGAATAAGCTCTTTTGCACTACAAATCATTATATCTGCACTGTTATTTACTTCACTGGTTTGCACTCTATCTGCCAGGTGCCCTTGTGCTGCTTTATATATTTTTTTATATTTTACCTTATTTGTATATTTGTATAGTTGTATTTTATATTTAATCTGTATCTATCTGTATTTATGTTCTACTGTTAGTGTTATCTGTATGCACCAAGGGTCTGAGAGTAACGCAATTTAAATTCTCTGTGTGTATGTGCTGTACATGTGGAAGAATTGACAATAAAGCAGACTTGACTTGAAAAACCAAGGAATTCCCTCCCTTCATTATCCAACTGCTGGCATCTCAAACCCCTTTTAATTATTATTTATAGCTATTGCCTAGGAAAATAGATTCATTTATAACAGTATAAACTAACTAATATGAGTGAACGTGATCAGAAATTTGCCAAATTATGTTGAGACCACCTATGTGTGAAGGTTTCAGAGACTGATGAGATTTCCTTTGACTAAAAGTCAAAGTTTAGGACAACTATGGATAAGCAAAATGTCTTAGAGGATACTGATAAGTATAAAATGATTACGAGTTAAAGTGCAGTAAAAAATGGACTGCAGGCATATGATATAGTGTCTCGAGAACCACAGGAGGTGCCTGCAACAATGGATCAGGTCGCAACATTTTATTAACATTCTTTGAAGTGTGCAAATCTGTGTGTCTGTCTCCCTCAAGGTCTTATATGAAATGCCACACATTCTTCAGGGAAAATCCAGTAACAGTGCTACACATGGGTTGCGTTTTACTCTTTACAATGTTTAAACATTTCACTCACTCGCCAACATGCTAAGTCGAGTCTCCTAAGCCTGCTTATGAAGCTTCAGTGGGGGTCTCTTATGAGGCACTAAAGCTCTATATAGGGATCTCTGGCCTTTTCACCTTAAGCAGGTGCTCTCAAAAACAGATCAAGATCTTGCACAGTTCCTCAAGCCCAAAGCACTGTCCTGACTTGTTTATACAGACGAACAAAAAAAGTTTAAAATATAAATATTACCATGTTTGGGTACTATGGAAATAAGTGCAATGTGGTAATAAATGTTTTGGACGTTTATCACGCCAGTTGAAATACCAAGTAAATTAACATGGCAATTATTCAGCACTATGGTAGCATCTGATATATTTACGTATAAAAACGATAAAAAGTGCATTTCACAAAGTCAAATACAATCCAATATTGTCTATAACTGAAACGAACTAACCCCAAAGTGTGCTTTTATTCATTTTTAGTAATGTAAACCTTAGAAAAGTAAGCATTTCCCATATCTTTACCTGAATAGTCTGACTCGGGTCCCCTGACACGGGGCCCCCGACCAGTTTGCAGTACAGGTCTTGAATCGGCTGCTCGTTCTCGTCCACTCCGCAGGTCGCCGTGGCCGTGATTTTCGTCCCCTCCGCTAGATTAAAATACGGTGGGTGCAGACTGAATCCGTTCACGCCGTTGGTGGGCAACTCCTGCGCCATTAGAGCGTCAATGAACAGCCGCGATAGAAACACAAGCACCGGTCCCCTCGCCATCTTCACCTGCCGCACACTCAACACTGTTACAGCTGGTCAAAACGTCCACGGAGAGCTAGCTGTGGTGTTAATCACGGACATCTGGAGAGACCGAGTACACGGAAAGTCGTTTCGGTTTCTTTCTGTGTGTAATACACAATAATAGGCGGATATGCAGTTCGGTGGGCACCTTCTCTCTCGGTCTCTGCCTCTGTGCTGCTGGGTTCAGTTCAGAGAGGGCAGTGCACTGTGTGTGTGTGTGTTGAGAGAGGGCAGTGCGTGTGTGTGTGTGTTGAGAGAGGGCAGTGCAGTGCGTGCGTGTGTGTGTGTGAGAGATGGCAGTGCAGTGCGTGTGGGTGTGTGTGTGATGAGAGGGGGCAGTGGTGTGTGTGTGTGTGTGTGTGTGTGTGTGTTTTTGTGTGTTGAAGAGAGTGCAGTGGGGCGTGTTTGTTGTGTGTGTGTGAGAGCTGGCGGCAGTGGCAAAGTGCGTGTGTGTGTGTGGTGGCCCTGTGTTGAGAGGAGGGCAGTGCAGTGCGTGGTGTGATGGGGGTTGGGTGGAGATATGGCAGGCAGTGCGTGTGTGTGTGTGAGAGAGGGCAGGCAGGCGTGTGTGTGTGTGTGTGTGTTGAGAGAGGGCAGTGCAGTGCGTGTGTGTGTGTGTGTGTGTGGTGTGGTGTTGAAAGGGTGCAGTTGGGCCCCCACGGGTGTGTGTGTTGGTGTGTGTGTGTGTGTTGAGAGAGGGCAGTGCACTGTCTGTGTGTGTGTGTTGAGAGAGGGCAGTGCACTGTCTGTGTGTGTGTGTGTGTTGAGAGAGGGCAGTGCAGTGCGTGTGTGTGGGTGTGTGTGTGTGTGTGTGTGTGTGTGTGTGTGTGTGTGTGTGTGTGTGTGGGTTGAGATAGGGCAGTGCAGTGCGTGTGTGTGTTGAGAGAGGGCAGTGCAGGGTGTGTGTGTGTGTGTGTGTTGAGAGAGGGCAGTGCAGTGCGTGTGTGTGTGTGTGTGTGAGAGGGTTTGTTTGTGTGTGTGTGTGTGTGTTGAGAGAGGGCAGTGCAGTGTGTGTGTGTGTGTGTGTGTGTGTGTGAGAAGAGTGAGGCAGTGCACTGTCTGTGTGTGTGTGTTGAGAGAGGGCAGTGCAGTGCGTGTGCAGTCCTGTCTCTCTCTCACACACTGCGGGACCCAATGAATAATCATTGCTGGGGACCCCATTCCTTCGCATTTATAAAACAAAAGATGCAAATACAGTCATTTATCCACCCATGTTGTTCCGTATGACAAAAAATTATACTTCATGTCTCTTTTAAATCAATGGACGCAATAACACCATAAAAGTATTATAAATGTGGCCTACACAACTCATTTTCTAAAGACAGTAGATAACTTTGTGTCAGGAAAAGACTTTATATCTTTATACGTGAGTTCATGAGAGAGGTGATGTATAATTCATGAATAACCGAGTCGATTCTTTTTAGTGAGCCAAAGAAACTCTGAATTGATTCTCATCCGGTCACAGCCATATTATTATTATTAGTGTAGAATATTAATATTAATATAGCCTTGACTCGAGTAGTCTACCGTATTACAAATGGATACCACTTAGTATATTAAAGGCAAAATATGTACTCTGTATGTGTGCACTGTCTTTTCAACACAGTATATGATATTTCCTCACACGTAGGCTACATATGTTTTCCCCCGCCTTTTAGTTTAAACCAGAACGATTCACAGCATAATGTACAGTACTAATACCTGAAAGTTTTAAATAATATTTCGGCAAATGTGAGCTTCCACACAAACAATGCAAGACGTTTTTGTCGGGGGAGGGGCGAGGCCTTAAAATTAAAGGTGAATGAAACAGTTAGGCCTAATTAAAAATCTACACAATGCGTGAAACAGTTTTGACAGTATACTGATAGAAATGCAACAAGAATACGAATATTAGAAATAAACATTAATGAAAAAAAAAACATTTATGTTGCTAAGTGTGGTTGCTAGGTAATACAGTTGCATTAACATAGTCACCAGTTAAGACTGTGTCTTAAGAACTAGTTTGACTAACTAGCAGTTAACCAAGTGGTTATCAGTCTTACTTTTCAGTTTTTTTTTAAGTTATGACAAGTCTAGCAGAAAAAAATAGGTGTCTAAATTTTAAGACTAGTCTAAGCAGTTAATGCACTTAAAGCAGTTAATGCACTCAGATCTGTTTGGGCAGTGTTTGTCGAAGCGGTCTGCAGCTATTGACTAATTACCATCAAGGGCCGCAACTATCAGTTTTATAACACTTAACTTTTCATTATGTTGCACATAAAAATATGAGATTTGACTGGTGGTGGTATTCTTAGGTAATACCATAATCCAAGAGATCAAGAAATTTCTGGTTAGTGTAACCCTGTTAACCCCTGCTGGTAGATGTCAGAACTACAACAACTAAACTCTGGTTACTACATAATCAGTATTGTGTATTTCACCATTATTTTGAATATATACAGGTGCATCTCAATAAATTAGAATGTTGTGGAAAAGTTCATTTATTTCAGTAATTCAACTCAAACTGTGAAACTCGTGTATTAAATAAATTCAATGCACACAGACTGAAGTAGTTTAAGTCTTTGGTTCTTTTAATTGTGATGATTTTGTCTCACATTTAACAAAAACCCACCAATTCACTATCTCAACAAATTAGAATATGGTGACATGCCAATCAGCTAATCAACTCAAAGAGCCTTCAAAGGGTCTATCAGTTTGGTTCACTAGGCTACACAATCAGGGGGAAGACTGCTGACTTGACAGATGTCCAGAAGACATTCATTGACACCCTTCACAAGGAGGGTAAGCCGCAAACATTCATTGCCAAAGAAGCTGGCTGTTCACAGAGGCTGTATCCAAGCATGTTAACAGAAAGTTGAGTGGAAGGAAAAAGTGTGGAAGAAAAAAAAGCACAACCAACCGAGAGAACCGCAACCTTATAATTTAATTACTTTTCTGACTTTATAAACACTGTATTTCAAGACGGTCTGAATTTTTTCTTGCATGACAGGTCGGTGTTACAACAATCAACATACTTAAACACACAACATGCACTGCATCCACACACACACAAAAACAAATACTTTACACGCCCTTAAACATTACATTAAACATTACCATCATACTACATCTACAACTACACCATGTTCTACTTACTCTTGATTTCTTATTAAGTGTCTTATTCAGCTCCAGGATCGCCTGATGCACAAAAGAATGTTTCAGCCTAACTTTATTAAATCTTGGGACTCTAAACCTCCGGTTTGATGGTAATAATTCAAACTCATTATGCAGAACATGATTAGGATCAGAAACTATCTTGTTAGCCAGTCCTAGCAAATTATTATAGTAAGCTAAATCATAGAGCTTCTCAAGGGGCTGACCTACAATCCTTGAGCAAATTTTTAATTGATTGAACAGCTTTGTTTTTAGCATAACAGACAGACTCCTATACCAAATGGATTACCAAATTAGGAGGATTGTCAAGCAAAATCGATTCAGGAATTTGAGTAAACTTCACAAGGAATGTACTGAGGCTGAGGTCAAGGCATCAAGAACCACCACACACAAACGTGTCAAGGAATTTGTCTACAGTTGCCATATTCCTCTTGTTAAGCCAATCCTGAACAACAGACAACGTCAGAGGCATCTTACCAGGGCTAAGGAGAAGAAGAACTGAACTGTTGACCAGTGGTCCAAAGTCCTCTTTTCAGATGAGAGCAAGTTTTGTATTTCATTTGGAAACCAAGGTCCTAGAGTCTGGAGGAAGGGTGGAGAAGCTCATAGCCCAAGTTGCTTGAAGTCCAGTGTTAAGTTTCCACAGTCTGTGAGGATTTGGGATGCAATGACATCTGCTGGTGTTGGTCCATTGTGTGTTTGAAAACCAACGTCACTGCACACGTTTACCAAGAAATTTTGGAGCACTAAATGCTTCCTTCTGCTGACCAGCTTTTTGAAGATGCTTATTTCATTTTCCAGCAGGCTTTGGCACCTGCCCACACTGCCAAAAAAAACAAAAGCTGGTTCAATGACCATGGTGCTACTGTGCTTGATTGGCCAGCAAACTCACCAAACCTGAACCCCATAGAGAATCTATGGAAGAATGGGGTATTGTCAAGCAGGGGAAATGAGAAACAAGAGACCAAAAAATGCAGATTAGTTGAAGGCCACTGTCAAAGAAACCTGGTTTTCCATACCACCTCAGCAGTGCCACAGACTGATCACCTCCATGCCATGCCGAAATGAGGCAGTAATTAAAGCAAAAGGAGCCCCTACCAAGTAATGAGTACATGTACAGTAAATGAACCTACTTTCCAGAAGGCCAACAAGTAACTAAAAATTGTTTTTGTTTTTTATTGGTCTTATGAAGTATTCTAATTTGTTGAGATAGTGAATTGGTGGGTTTTTTGTTAAATGTGAGCCAAAATAATCCCAATTAAAAGAACCAAAGACTTAAATACTTCAGTCTGTGTGCATTGAATTTATTTATTACATAAGTTTTACAATTTGTTTTGAATTACTGAAATAAATGAACTTTCCACAACATTCTAATTTATTGAGATGAACCTGTATATATATTTATATACAGTGGGGCAAAAAAGTATTAGTCAGCCACCAATGTGCAAGTTCTCCCACTTAAAAAGAAGAGAGAGGCCTGTAATTTTCATCATAGGTATACCTCAACTATGAGAGACAAAATGAGAAAAAAGGATTTTTAAAGAATTAATTGGTAAATTCCTCGGTAAAATAAGTATTTGGTAACATACAAACAAGAAAGATTTCTGGCTCTCACAGACCTGTAACTTCCTCTTTAAGAGGCTCCTCTGTCCTCCACTGGTAACCTGTATTAATGGCATCTGTTTGAACTCGTATCAGTATAAAAGACACCTGTCCACACCTCAAACAGTCACACTCCAAACTCAACCATGGCCAAGACCAAAGAGCTGTCAAAAAACACCAGAAACAAAATTGTAGACCTCCACCAGGCTGGGAAGACTGAATCTGCAAAAGGTAAGCAGCTTGGTGTGAAGAAATCAACTGTGGGAGCAATTATTAGAAAATGGAAGACATACAAGACACTGATAATCTCCCTCGATCTGGGGATCCACACAAGATCTCACCCCGTGGGGTCAAAATGATCACAAGAACTGTGAGCAAAAAATCCCAGAACCACAAGGGGGGACCTAATGAATGACCTGCAGAGAGCTGGGACCAAAAAGTAACAAAGGCTACCATCAGTAACACACTGCGCCGCCAGGGACTCAAATCCTGCAGTGCCAGACGTGTCCCCCTGCTTAAGCCAGTACATGTCCAGGCCCATCTGAAGTTTGCTAGAGAGCAATTGGATGATCCAGAAGAGGATTGGGAAAATGTCATATGGTCAGATGAAACCAAAAAAAAATTTTTTGGTAAAAACTCAACTTGTCGTATTTGGAGGAGAAAGAATGCTGAGTTGCATCCAAAGAACACATACCTACTGTGAAGCATGGGGGTGGAAACATCATGCTTTGGGAATGTTTTTCTGCAAAGGGACCAGGACGACTGATCCGTGTCAACGAAAGAATGAATGGGGCCATGTATCGTGAGATTTTGAGTGAAAACCTCCTTCCATCAGCAAGGGCATTGAAGATGAAACGTGGCTGGGTCTTTCAGCATGACAATGATCCCAAACACACCGCCCGGGCAACGAAGGAGTGGCTTCGTAAGAAGCATTTCAAGGTCCAGGAGTGGCCTAGCCAGTCTCCAGATCTCAACCCATAGAAAATCTTTGGAGGGAGTTGAAATCCGTGTTGCCCAGCGACAGCCCCAAAACATTACTGCTCTAGAGGAGATCTGCATGGAGGAATGGGCAAAAATACCAGCAACAGTGTGTGAAAACCTTGTGAAGACTTACAGAAAACGTTTGACCTCTGCCATTGCCAACAAAGGGTATATAACAAAGTATTGAGATGAAATTTTGTTATTGACCAAATACTTATTTTCCACCATAATTTGCAAATAAATTCTTAAAAAATCCTACAATGTGATTTTCTGGATTTTTTTTCTCATTTTGTCTCTCATAGTTGAGGTATACTTATGATGAAAATTACAGGCCTCTCTCATCTTTTTAAGTCGGAGAACTTGCACAATTGGTGGCTGACTAAATACTTTTTTTCCCCACTGTATATATATATATGCATGCGTATCGAGTGAACATAAATCCCAAGTATTTTACCGTTTTTGGAAGACTTTTGGGGCTTTTTTGTGGTGTTACAAATAGATCAGCTAAGTAGAAGATCATCTTGTTTGTTTCAATAATATAGGCCTACTGTATTAGATGAAACACTGTTGGGCGTAATCTTAATTTCTGTGCTTAAAAAACTCTCAGAGCCTATGCTGATACTTTAAAAGGATATTTTATTGCAACACAATACATGCTTTTGCAAAGGTTAAAAAGTTTCCAGTCAGTGCAGTATAAATCAAAGGTTACAACAGACCAGTAACATTTGTCATAGTGAGCAGCAACCCATCAGAGTGTGCAGTATACACCATCTAACACCGAGATTTCCCACTAGAGCTCATTCACATTCCTCCACACCTCATAGAGAGACTCAGGCTTTCCTTTTACAGTCTGCAGAACCTGATGTTTAATTAAATGGCAGCGCTCCAGAGAACAAAGTGAGAGAGAAGGGACAGAGGGAGGAGAGGAGCAGGTGTTTTCTTCACCAATCATTTTGGCCACCTGAAATGCAGTCCAGCAGAGGCGCCCGTCTGACTACGAGTCCTAAAACACACACACACACACACAATTATTCACACTCATATACAGTCCAGCAAGTTTATCTTTATTTGCTGCAGAATAATAAACTATGTCATATTTTGGTCAAAATGAAAACTGTCATCATTTAATCATCCTCATGTCATTTCAGACTCATATGACTTTATTTTTTTCTGTGGAACATGAAAAGGCGGGATGTCCAGGCCGATCTTTAACATGCAATCAAATTAGCCAGCAACGAGTGGCTGTCAAACTGTAAGGATAAGATTGCAACCAGATTTCTGAAGACATTTAGTAGCTCTCCGTTGACAAAAACAGACAAACATGCCTTGTTCTGAACTCCCCTGCTGATTCGTGTCACTTTTAATGAATGAAGCTCAAGGCTGACACACTAATATTTTCATCTGTTCTACACATGTTGACCTCTGAACTTTGCTCTCAGGGGAGAGTATCTCAACAAACTGGCTGGGGTTTGACTTTGGAAGTCTACAGTCCTCCTGCTAATGCAACCCAACTCTCATTCACTTCCAAACAAGAACACAGACCAAACTGAAAGAAGAGAGACAAATCTCACAACAGAAGGATGAAGGAAATGCCATCCAGCTGTCACATACTTCCTTTACGGACAAGAGAGTCAACTCGCAAGACAAGAGATGAAAGAGAGAGGGGGGGGTTGCTTCTTTTTGTTCGAAGGGTCTGTGTCAGTGTATTAGTCTCTAGTCTTCTTGACTGAGGCCTTAGTGACCTCCTGGTTGCCAGGGATTTCTTTTAAAGAGTGAGAATGATGTGGAAACGCCCCGTTACACCCTTACAGACTCGGCGCAGGTCAGTGACTAAACGAGGGTTGTTCTTTTTTTACAAGATGAACATGTTCCAGTCACATATCTTTTCTTTCAGATAATCTGTTGAGTGTCAGTGAGATTGTTTGATAAGTTCAGAGAAAGCTGTGGTGTGTCTAAAACACAGTTCTGATGTGGCATCTTCATCTACTTCAAACACAGACGTGACCAGACAGGCCTGATCTTAACTGTGATGTGGTTCTGAGCTCTTTTTCACCCGTCCAAGCTGGACTGTTCAGGACGAGCTGAGTCAATGCTTGTGTGCACATGAGAGATGGTGAATATAAAACTGTGAGTGATTCTTGACCATGCAAAACTCTTTATTGTGTGTGTTTTTTGTAGGCCCAAAATCAAAAGAATAGGAAAGGACGTTTTTGCCTTTGAGTGAAAAATAAAACCAGCAACTGTGAGCTAAAGTTTATAAGAAATAAAATAATATTTATGAGATATAAAGTCACATTGTGAGATATAAAGTCTCAATTATAAAAATTAAAGTTGTAATTACAAGATGAAGTCACATTTACGAGAAAGTCACAACTGTGAGAAATAGTCATAATTACTTAGATACTAATATGAGATATAAAGTTGCAATTATGAGACAAATAAAATTATGAGAAAAGTCACAATGTTGACAAAGTCGTAATTGAGATATAGTCACTTATTTATGATATACAGTTGCAATTATGAGAGATATGAAGGCAATTATTAGAAAGTCACAACTGTGAAAAATAGCCATATTGAGATAAGTCAATGGGATATAAAGTTGCAGATATGAAGACAATTATGAGATATGACGAGATAAGAAGAAAGTCACAACACAATTGAGATATTGCTTTACTACTTTTGCGATATAAAGTTTCAATAAATATAACATTATATAATGTGATTTTATTTCTCATAATAATAATGTGATATAATAATGGGATTTCATTTCTCATAATTGTCTTCATTATTATGAGAAATAGTCTCAGCTGTGAGAAATAGTTGTAATTAAGATATGAAGTCACTACCAGATAAAGTTGCAAACATGAGAATTGGGAGATATAGAGTCTTAAATATGAGAAATAGGTGCAAATTTGATATATAGTCATATTATATTACTATATGATTTTATATGATTAATTATGGTATTTATATCATTTTCATTCAGAATATATTCAAACTATGCTTTACATTTAATTACTGTATATATTTATATCTAGAACTTGTATTCTTTTTACTCTAGTGGAAATGGGCTTCCATAAAAGAGCCCAGCACTAAGCCTCTATGATATTCTGAATTCTATTGTCTATGAGATTTTCAGGTTTTTTTTTTTTTAATATGTGTGAGTTTTAAACCACACACCAATAATAGATTATGAGATAGTGAGGAGCATGTTGATGTGAAAGAGACAAAAGCACACTCAATGTTTGTGCTTCCCCCTTCACAAACACACCTCTTGCACGACGTGCCAGGCCCCTCAATCCACACGTTAATAATTACAGCAGGATCTCAACACCTCCGCATTAACACAGAGAAAGAGACAGATATCCTGTGCTAAACATCCACCAGCATCCTGCAGCACGAACAATAAAGAGCAGAAAAATCCTCTTGAAACCAAACTCATATTAAAGGAAATAGCAAAAGACAGGACCTCCGATTACATAGCCCCTAGCAAAGACACGAGTGAGGAGTGCGGCATTAAAGTTTCACCAACAAACCTGGCTCCAGTTGAAGCACAAAGTTTAAATCCTAATCCCTGAGTCAAACAGGCATGATGGGTACTAGATAAGTCTCTCCAGAGCCTAAGCCTTTCCACAAATATGTATTTTTAGCAAAGAGCGAATAGCTTGCACCAATGACATTCATAATCCAAACAAATTTCATCATAGGCACATATAGATATATATATATATATTATAATATATATATATATAATATATATATATAGTATATCATATATATATTATATGCGCAGGCATATAGTTCATATCTAGTTTTATTGGACTGGCATCTCTCCCAGAGAGGTTATTGTGTTAGCATGTGAGCGTCACGTCTGACTGGATGGCAAGTTCATACAGGTTTGAAGCATCTTTCACACTCCCTTCAACAACCGATTTAACAAAACAGTGGTTCATCTTGCTCTTCCCCAGTTTTGTTGAGATCACATGCTTTGAAGTTCAGTCTGCATGAAAGGAGAAAACCAGAGCGCTAACTGTGGATAAGGAACAAAGGGCCGGAGGTCTTGCTAAGTGAGCGGTGAAGCATTTCAGCCAGCCCTTATGATGATGAGAGAGTATATATCTTACAAAGAACATGCACACGCAACGGACGTGATAAACAAGACACGGATTTCCACTAGCATGCACACACCTAACAAAGTGATTAGCATTAGCGAGTGATTGTTTCGTTTTTTTCAGAAACAAGATGATAATGTTGAGGGGCTCTACTTAGATGGCTACAATGGATGCAGCTCTTTGGTGTTTGAGAGGAAGGAGGGTGAGTCTTTTGTTAGTGGTGTAACACATAAATTAATTAGGCAGAATAAAAAAGGCAAACTCTTTTCACCCCCTTCAGTGGTCACCCTTCACCCTGCTCTCTCACTGGAGCTATTGATGATCTGTACCACAAATTCTTACAGTGGTAACATGAAGAAAAAAAGAAAAGAAAAAGAAGGCCTCTTTAAACCAAGGATAATAATGACACTTTACAATGAGGTTCCATTTGTTTAACATTAACTGCATTAGAAAAATACTTCTAAAGCATTATTAATTAATCATAGTTGATGTTAATGTCACCATTTATTAATATATTATCAGTCAAAAGTTGTATCTGTTAATATTATTAATGCATTAACCAACGGAAACTTATTAACAAGATATTAGCACCTTCACACCAAAGGACGAATAACATTCTGTATTATGTTTTTTAGGTTTTATGATGCTGTGTTTTGTTAGTGTCTTTGTTTGGTTTTTTGATTGTACTGTACAACACTTTGGGCTGCTCACGTGGCAGTATGTGCTCTATAAGAAACTAAACTAAACTATAATTGTGTTCAAGTTTAACAAAGTGAAATTTTGAGATATCAAAAAATGTAGCAATTTTATAAAGATGCAAATGCATCATAATAATAAATCATCTGGTGACCTTTGGAACACTATTTTAAACGTACTATTACTTGGGATGCACTAATTGCAATCCTGCATACTAGGATATAATTCAGAAATGAAAGTATAAACTGACCGGTTAGTCTCCACTACATGATACCAGGATGTTGTGTATCTCCATGAAATGAGTCCAGTCATCACCTCATTGCAAGTTTAAGATCTTTCTGTCTTTTAGAGGAAAGGCCACAGGCGTTTTGAGACCTCTGTAATTGAAGGGAGATAAATAAGCTCTCTAAGAAAAGCTGTGTCCAGTGGCTCGGACAAAGCACTGACAGACATGTAAGAAAGATGGGAGACAGAAAACCCAAAGTGTTTGAAAATAACAGCATGTCTTTCTGATAAACAGCAGACTGTCAGCAGCTGTGTAACAGAAGTGAGAGACAGAGACTCAACTGAACAGGACAATGACTGCAGCAGGTGAAATCACATACAACAGCTGTCCCAAATACAAGGGTGTTAAATATACAGCAAAAATACAGACACTCTGTCAAAACTGTGCTCAAGGTAAAGTCACAGTATAGCCAAAAACACAACTGAGTGAATGTAACATTTTACACATTGCACCTATGTTGCTATTTACTAAAACCATTGAAAATATTTTTACATTTATATAAAGCTGAAATAATATAAAATATAAATATTAGATGAAAAATTAAAATGATAAATGAAAATTAGAAATATTGTCTTGGCATATAAAAAAAAAAATACTAATGCTAACCAGTAAAACTTAAAAACTGAAAATATGCACATAAAGCTAATAATATACAAGTACACAAATAATAATAAAGTAACACTGAATTGTACTTTGTATTAAAAGTAATCTTTTCCTTAAAAAGGAAGCAATCTTAGAAATAGCCCTAAATGTATAAAAACTAGACATAGCAGATTTTCTTGTTAAAGTAAATTGTAAAGCAAAGTGTGTAATAAAAACAAAACACCTGTAAGTTCAGTACCTCAGGAATTAATTTTACAGTCGTTTGCCATTTGAGCGTAGTTGTTTATAGTTTTATTTGAGATCATATGACCAGTTACACATTAATATAGATTTGAGGTTGTTTTAAATAAAACATGTTTATTATTACCCAAGTAAATGTGTACAAAAGTCTGAAAGCACAAGTTAAAATGATCTTATTTTGCTTATTTTTCTCATTTAAAAAAAGAAAAATTTGAAACGTAACTCTTAGCATTTAGTATGTCCCCCTAAAATATTATTTCCAGATAGAAATCAGAATTGCAATCTCAGATTTTCATGTGCTATCAGACTTTTGGATCTCATTGTATATGATATTAAGGCGAAAGTGTCATGGTGCAAAACATGGATTAAATATTAAAAGTAAAAAGCAAGTTTTACCGTGTCATTTATCCTCGTATGACATGTAGGAACAGGAAGTGACACAAGTTCTTCCAAGCTGTATTGTAGTATAGCAGCTAAATTTCAGCATTCCTGCAGAACAAACATGTGTTTTCAGACAGAGGCACATCTGTTTCAGAGGTGTGTGAAACACACGCTTGGTCCCACACAGTTATTACAGTTGAGAGAGTAAGCATTGATCACTACTGCTTCCTAGTGGTCATATGTTTCCTAGCCTGTATAGGGCTCAACAAGAACAATGAATCAGCGATTTCATCAATAATATGAAAACAGTAGAGCATTTAACCAAGTTATAAAGGGAAAAGCAACATGTCCAGTGTACAGACTCAAGTATTATTTAAAATGATTTCTTTTATATTTTTTTCTGACATACATTAATCATTCCAGTTGATGACTTTACTATTGTTCAGAAATGTGAGACACCAGAAATGAAGACACCAACAGAAAGACATGTAAATACTGTTTTATTGTAAGAAATGGACTTCAGTTAAAAATGTGGAACTCTTAACAGCCTGCAAGTACAAAAACAGGGAGAGGGCCCACAATGTACTGAGTACCTTCGCTACAGATTGTTCTTAAAGGCCACAGAGCATTGAAAGGAAGGTAGGAAAGGTCAATCACTGCCTTTAACAGACATCACCTGCTTCCAAACTACTTCCTTCCACATTTTTACTTGCATCCACCTTGTGCCAATATTTAGCAGTTCGGCTTGTGTGAAATTACAATGGGATATTTGTCAATGCAAGCCCAGAAATGTGAGTGTCACTTGTTTTCCTATTGTCTCCTATTTAGAACAGACCCAGCGCTGTTATATTTGCCCAACTGCAAAAATATTTCTAATCCAATGAACCAAAGCATCCAGCAAAAGGGCTTTTCTTGCACAAACAGGCAAGTTTTTAAGGGTCAAAGTATTTATAGCACCAATAACAACTCTGATTGCCGGTTTTGCATGTGCTATTGATGTCAAATGCAACATTGAGAACTACACACAGAAAAATTCATATTGTTTGAGAATGACCAGTGCACATGAAAACAATGAAGCTACACGTCGGAGAAAGTCAGAGCTGGCACAGTGATCTAAAGTCAGAATCATGTTGAATCTCCTAAAAATGACAAATGAATTGAGCAAGCATTGCCTGAAAAGGTAACTCGTATAGATCAAATTCAGAACTCAGGCTTTTAGAAAATGAGCGAGAAGTAAAACGTTCATCTAAAAAGCAAATGTAGTTTGGGGAATGGTCTTGAAAGAGTGCAATATTTTAAAATAACTCAAAAGATTTCATGTTCACATCTTGTGTATTTAAAAGATTTGTCTGAAAGAAACAATATTCTGCTGCTGCTACTACTACTTCTACAAAGAATAATTAAAAGAAACAAAAAATTTTTCATGTAAAACTTTAATAACTTGAATTACAAACATCTACCAAGAGACAGTGCGAATGAAAGGACAGAAAAACGCATTAAATATAAGGCAGTAAAAACAGCTAGAAAATGGGCAGTGTTTGTCGTGTCAACTCAAATTTTGGCTGAGTCCACCAACGTAGTGGCTACTAACTTCATACAAATAATTCTTTAAAATGAAAGCAATAAAATTATAATAAAAATATTTAAACCCGTGCAACCGTGACACCACAGTACATCAGCATCCTGTAGGCCAAAGCGCACGACTGAGTGTTAGTACAGGCGTCGACTCGAAAACGACACTTCACAACATCCATAAAACAAAGAAAAGACAAACGTCAGACTGGGTCCACTCCCTCCAGACAGTCTGTATAAGGCACAGTCACTGAGGATAGACTGGAGCGGTGGTGACTGCTACCTGCCTCATGCTAAAGCAAGCACCAAAACCATGAATGGAAACTAGGAAGTGAGAGGGTTTTTGCAATGAACTAATGCACGTTTGTCATTCCGTCCCTCGGTTTTGTGTCAGTAAGGTATGGTTCTGAATAAGACGTGATATGTACCACAGCAGTGAGGGGGGAGACACCACCTATAAACCACTACAGAGGATGTGTCCAAGACGTTTCAGAGACATTTCAAATAAGATAAATACATTTGCAGGTGTCTGAAGTTGCTGAAAGAGGAAAGCAATATTAGATCGTATATTACAGACAGGAAACACACTATTCCTCTAAGAGAAACAGGAGTATCGTGGCAGCCAGAGGTCTGAGGGCATTAAAACAGTTCTTTCAACATTAAGTGTGTCTGTGCATGCTTTTGCAGATGCAATGGGATTCAGTATGAAGTTTGTTCGGAAAAGACCAAATGCATAATATGATGTGTGGATGGCGGGGAAGTGACTGTGCGGAGAGGACAGGAATGAAAAAGGTGAGAGGAGGGTAAAACTGCAACGAATCACATGCATTAGAACTCCTCCTGGTCCTCTGACTCAGCATCTGGTATGACAAACCCGTCCTGAGAGAGCAACCGAGAGAGAAAGAGACAAGAGAGAGAGAGAGACAGACTGAGTCATCTGATAAGAAAAGTCTTGCCATTTAAAGATTGTTCCAGTTTTCCACAGCAGATGTTAACCAGGAAACATTCTCCAGAACAGCACAGTGTCTGAACCACTAGTCAGTGTTTACAAGTTCAGTAAATTAATGAACAAGACCGTCTAATGTGGATCTGCAACATGTCTACTCACTTTTTCTGCTACTTGGGAATACTATGATGTCCATAATTTATTATTATTTTTTTTTTAATTAATGAAGTAAAATTCAAAAAAAAATTCTGAATACGACTTTACTAATTTACCATTGACACTGGAGGCTTTCGATCGTGCAACAAATCACGGCTGACTACTAATAGCTCATTTCACCAATACAATCAATTTAAAGGGACAGTTCACCCAAAAATTACAATTCTGTCATCATTTCCTCATCCTCATACTGTCCCAAACCCATATGGCTTTTATTAGTCTTTTAGACATTAATGGAGATATATCTAATGAATCCTGAAAGATTTCTGTCCCTCCATTAAAAAGTCCATTTCACCAAAACTTTGCCGCTTCAAAGTTCACAAGGAGACTGGTAGAAGTCATAAAGCACATTCAAAATGGCAAACAGAAGCTCAAACATGCTTGCCCAACATCCAAGAACTAATGAGGTTGTATTACTATTATGCTTCCCTTATGCTTCTCATATTTGATGAGCTCTGTGTAAATAAAAGCAAATTAAATTGGTTCCTCTTATAAAATAAACATGCCTCTTCAGAAGACTTAATCTGCTTGATTCTTACTTTTACAATGTATTTATTTAGAAGAGTCCAGGTTTTGGTGGAATTGACTTTCAATGAAGTGGCAGAAATCGCTCAGGTTTGATGAAAATATCTTGTGAGTCTGGAATGGCATGAGGGTGGAAGAATTTTCATTCTAAAATTATACCAAATTGGCCAGGGATCATAACCATATATATTAATATATGAAAAGGTCATGGAATTCATTGGTCAATAAGTGTGGTAACACTGTTAATTACTAATATGGTCTATGTTGACTCACGTCTGTGGCATAGAGAATATCCACAATCTTCTGCAGGGTGGGGTCTCCCTCACCCTCCTTCTCTTGACAGATCAGCTCAATGTTCCTCAGTTTGCCAAAGTAAAAGTCCCGCTCCTTCTCCATGTCCTGGATCGTAGACTTCAAGATGTTTAACTGAAAACCACCAAATAAACATTTTAGTCATAAAGCTCAAAGCATACTTAGGTTTTATGCCTACGTTTGCATACCAAGTACTATGCTGATGACAAAATGTCCTACTTGTACTGTATGCATGTTGACAAGTGCAAATGATGGGTTTAAAAGATACCCGAAACTCTAGTTTAAACAAGTATAACATTTCATTGCTCTTAACTTCTGGAGAAAAATAGTGCAGACACTAGACATACTTTAAAGAGCAAGTTAAGCGCCTGTGTCCGTTTCACACTATTACATAGAATATAAAATTTTTAAATGGGGAAATCTTTTTACCCCTGCACAATTCCTGATTGTATAGATTCCTATTTAAACAACTTGATTTTGCTCACAAAAATTGTGACCGCACCTTAATACAATGTGAGTGTACACAGTATAACAAACCTCTTGAATAAGCTCCGCCCTTTCCTCATCCCCACCAGCACCAGGTCTCCTAGCAGAGCTAGGCGCCATCTTGGGTGTTACCTTGGCAACAGCTGCTCTCTGTGGTGCTGTTGGGAATAAGCAATAAGTAGTAAGAGACCAACAAATTAGTCTGAAATACAGGAAATAGCGATAAGCACTTAACATTCTGACAGTATAACAGAACATCACTGGACCTGTTATTGAAATGCACCGAAGTGCATTGAAAATAAAGTATTGTACTGCAGTGAAGTGAAAGCAACAAGCTGGCAATAAAATCAACATGAAATCATAATGGACCCACTTACTTCTGGTATGGTGATGCTCACTTTTCACAATTTAATCAATTCTGAATGAATTAAGTCAAGCACACCTTGTTTTTCTCCTTGAATATGCAGTTTAATTTGGAAACATGTCAGATTATGAAAGCAAGATGGGTTGTGAAGACCATTTCATGCAGCTTTTATGCCGGTCCATGAACATAACCATGAACAGTCTAAAATCATATCAGACCCATCACGTTCCCTTCTCTGAAAAGTTCCAGTCTAGCACTTTCCATGTGGGTGGGTTAGCTCACACTTAAAACTATTTAATGTTGTGACTTTTAAAAATCATTTAAACGTCCAATTTACTAGAATGACTGCAACAAGCTCAACTTTTCAGTGACAGTCAGCAACCATGTTACATGTGTATTTCTTAGCTGATACCTCTCATTGTCTATACTGACTAGACTTCAGTGAGCAGATGGTAAGTAGAGAGTGAGATGTATCAGCAGAAACGGGACCAGACTGAAACTGTTCCATAAACTAAAGTGTAGCAACTACATTCAAAGTGTTCCACCATTTGAATCCCCTTACAGACACTTAAAAGCCCAAAAACCCAAGACACATCTTCATACCAATTACAGCAGCTGGCGTGGCAGTCTTAACAGAAGAAGACTGATGGACTGCAGTAAGCCAATGAACATAGACGTTTTAGGCAAGTCAAACCAAGGGCAAGAACAGAATGATCAGTTCATGTATATCTTACTGAAGAATTCATGAACAATGTAATGCCTGCTGGATATTAGGGCTGGGTAAAAATTTCGATATTAATCAGTTCTAATTTTTACGGAACGATATTGATTCTTAAATCCCAATAATTGATTATTCTAGATTGTTTTCAGTTAATGGACGGAACATTGAAGGGTACTTCCCATCCAATATATCACAATAAGCATTGTGCTTTGGTACTTTTAATATGAAATAAAGTCTCAGATTTCAAATTATTTTCATTTTATTGCAGTATTCAAACAATAAATGCCAACGATCATCTCCTCCACATTAATACCAGCTTCAGCACAAAATAAATATGACTAAACATCCGAAGGCAAGTTAAAAGAAAGAGTATAACTTTAAAAGCCGTATCCTGTCTCATGTAATCGCTCAATCTGTGTTTCAGCCGCGCAAAGACGTCAATATAACGGCTTGTAAACAATATCACGTAACGTCACATTTACCTCAGAAAAACACATTCGGTGACCATAAACTCATTAATCAGATAGAAAAATAAACTGTAGAGACGGGCATTTTGCTAAATATATGCACCATATAACATATTCATTATAATTTTTACTGTTCTTCAATGTTTAATTTATGTTTGAATAAATCCATCAAGTTTTTATGACAGCCACCATTAGGTTTATGTAAAAAAACGAATTGAAGTAGAAATATTATTACCGGTATGTAATTGTAACTTTATTATTTTAAAAACTTCATTAAGTGTAATTTTAACAAATCAGTCAATTTTAACCTTCAATATTATAGTAATGTAGTACCAACTAGGGCTGCACGATAAATCGCATGCGATATTTAACACGCATCTTGTCAGAAAAGCCATTCTGTAATCAGCTGTAAATCTCCATCACATGCGTGCTTTCAAATGGAGCAGCATTTAATACACAGAGCAGTAGATCACTGACAAGCTACACAAAATCAAGTTCATATTCGCAATTGTTTGTGCCGCTAGGTCAGGAACAACCGGCTCTGTGTAGTCGCATGCATTTATGTGCAGCAGTACCAACTGACTCTCATGTATAATTTACAGCATTAGTTGAGAGATTTTTTTTTCCTTGAGAAAATTTGTCATGTACTGTACCTGATATATTCAAAATAATCGATATTGCATCGAAGCAACGGTAATCGAATCACAAGTTTGTGAATGAGAATCGAATTGAATCGTTAAATTTGTGTCAAAACCCAGCCCTACTGGATATCAATAAAATGGGAAAATAAAATAGAAAATACACTATCGTTCAAGATTTTGGGGTCAGTAAGATTTTTAAGGGATTTTTAGGGATAAGCACAAGTACCATTATGATAAATAATACAACACAGGTATGCTCTCTGTTCTAAATAAACACAGCGTCAGCTGACTTTTGAGTTTGCTCCTGCACATATATCATTATGCTACAGGAAGCTCATGCTCCAGACTCTGGTGAACACGCTCAGGACCGCTTGCCTGGGGCTATGAATTACAGGTAAAAATGTTGTAAATAATGTTGGGTTTCTTGCACAGACTGATTGTTTTGCTTTATAAGACCTTAATATATAGTAAGGAGCCATGAATCTTAATTCTGTGCTGCCTGATATACTTTTTTTGAACTTCAAAGTGACAGTAGCCATTGACTTGCATTTAATAAATCACCAAGGACTACGGTTTCAGCTAAAAGTCTTCTTCACTGTTCTCCTGAAGAAAAAAATAATCATCTACATCTTGGATGGCCTGAAGGTGAGCAAATTAAGAGCAAATTTTCATTTTCGGGAGAACTATCCCTTTAATTTCTTTAAAAAAACAAACCAAACAAACATCTATATTACTGACCCCAAACTTTTGAATGCGTTTTGGGCAGATGTATAAAACATTAAAAATATATGTTTAATCCTAAATGCTGAGATCAAACTACAAGGTGCAAACAATCGGTGAAATGTAACCAACCTGCATTCATGATCTTTTTGGGCTTGCTGAGGACAGACATGGAGGGGTTGGGTGGAGGCATGGTGTCCTGGCCCTGTCGCGCTTCCACTGGGTCATAGTCTTTTCCGTCATAGTTGGCATCAAAGAACTTCTTAAACCACTGAACAAATTCAAAATTGTCTTGAAATTTGCCCTTCACCAACTTGTCAACCGGGATAATCTGAAGGGGAAAGCACATTCAAATATTATTTAATGGATTTATTAGGGTCATTGTTTTAGTAGTGAAATCAAAGAACAAAAAACTAAATTGTCTACAAGGTATAATTGGATCCAAACTCCAATAATGAAAGCATACTCTAGTGAATATAATTTTAGTGATAAAATGGAAATTGATTAACCTAAGTGGCTTGTTGCTAAATCTCTAAAGAGTCTCTCAAAACTCTTGTTTTGCTCAACTTGACCAGACAAACACTACGTGTGCAGATAAGCTAGAGGAAAAAAAAATTAAGCAACTCACTTTGTCAACGCCCATCCTCTTGAAGGCGGCCTGCAATATCTTAAAATTGTGAAGGTATTCATGCTCTAACTTAGCACCAAATTTAACTTTCTTCAAAGGTATGCAGCCTGGAAACAGCATGTCCATGAACTGGCAGTAGGCTGCACCTGTCAAGAAAATCAGATTAAAAACTGTTGATAAAATTCTTCCATTACTCCAAAACATACCCATTATTATAAAGTGCATTAGTGCACACCGTTAGAAGCGTTGGTTCCGGAAATACTTTTTCCATTCATTTTCTTACAGGGATTGAAAAAAAGTCTTCAAAGCGATATAAGCCATAAACCAAGCCAACCAGCTATTTCCTTAAATTTCCATAAATTTCCTTATGAAAAAAATGGACTTTTTACTTCCAGAACCCAACTGTTGCACTTTATACTACAAAGCAGCATACATTACAACTCACCTGAACATAAAAGCTCGATCTTGGTAAAGTTCATCTGTAGAGACTCGTTGATCCACGCGAGCATGTCATGGCGACTCAGATTGTCGCTAGTCACTGAAGTGGAATGTACGTTCACAGCCATGTCCTAGAATGAAGCAAGAGATAAACGAGACATCGTGATGAGTAACCATGTGCTGACGTAGACTGAAAATTAATAATTACTTAATTATTAGTTAATACTGATGAACGTAATATTTAGACTTATTCTGTCAAAATCTCAATTTTACTATAAAGCATGCTCAATTATCATACATTAACCTTGACAGAGTATAAAGAAACACAAACACTGCAATGAACGAATTTGACCACATGGGTGACTCTTAAGGGAGTGTACCACGGATGATAAATCTCAGATTTCCTCTTTGAACATTGTGTTTGGTTTATGTATATTATGTTTATGTGGTTGGTTTTGTATAGGCGGATCAAAAACCAACCACATAAATATAATATACATAAACCAAACACAATGTTCTTGCTTTTAAGAAATAGTCTTTATAGTCACCAAAAGCATTGACATCCAACAGAATGAGCACTATGAAGATGTGCCTCTGGGTGAACCCACATTGTGTGATGTACACTATGAAGAAAAACGGATTTGTAATGTATCGTAATGGCATTAAGCCAGCCAGAGTCTCCAGACAGCTAAGCAAATGTTAAGAAATTGACAGCAGTAATGTCAGTCACTTTGTCTGTGCCCTAAAACCTAATAAGCTGCCCTACCTAGACAGCATTCTATTCGAAGTCATTTTAATTTGATTATAATGCGCATTTGACGGCCAAAATGCTTTCTTTTTAGGCAGCTCGCAGGGCTTTGAGACACAGCCCTCCAGGCACACACCGCCTCAGCTGCTCATGATCTGCATCAGGCCTCGCCTTCCCCTCTATAACCCTGATAACAGACGAGCTACGGATACTTATTTCAACAAGGAGGCTAAAATTAATATACGTATTTATTCAAACCTCAAACACCGGCCTCATAGACCAGAGTACTGAACGAAATACAAGACAAGCCCAGCTAATTCTTTGTCCCATACAACAGCAGCAGCAGCTTCCTTTAGCGGCCGGGGCTAACCGTTCATTTCAGCGCACTCGTTCAAATGAAAACCATTCACGATGGGTATATAACGCTTTAACGACGTTGTCACGACATAAGCTATCTCTCCGTGTCATTAATGTACAGATAAAAGCAACGGACGAATATCTAACGGTATCTGAGGTTTCTCAGCCGAGCTTTACCTCTTGTTCGCCGGCGTCTCTTTCTCTCAGATCATGCGTCGGTTTGTTCTTTGGGCGACTTGCGTGTTGCGTCATCACGTACAGATACGTAGGGAAAATATTGTGGCAAAATACTTGACAAAATAAGAGTCTTTGCGTCTCATTGCTTTTATTTGGTAATATATTGACGGAATTGTATTTATGCTAAAATAAGAGTTTATTGATGCAAGCTAAATAATTTTTTTTTTAAATAATAAATAATTATTAAATTAAATTTGATGTAGAAAGATAGAACTGATGAACATCACTAAGTAGTGAAGTGACGTGTGGCCAAGTATGGTGAACCATACTCGGAATTAGTGCTCTGCATATAAGCCATCCAAAGTGCACACACACCCGGAGCAGTTGAAACACACACACACAACACACGGAACACCACACAAGGAGACAGGGGCAGCCATTTTTTTGCTGCGGCACCCTGGGAGCAGTTGGGGGTTCGGTGCCTTTCTCAAGGGTACCTCAGTCGTGGTATTGAAGGTAGGAGCGCTGTACATTCACTCCCCCCACCTACCATCCCTGCCGGTACGAGACTCGAACCCACACCCTTTGGGTTACAAGTCCAACTCTCTAACCAATAGGCCACGACCTCTTAAGAAATGACCTGCCCAAAAAATCGAGCTACGGCGGAGTCCTTACCCATCTTCAAGAAATGACTAAAAAAACATCTGTTCCATCTTTATTTGACCCTGTAACTCTAGCATTTTCTATTCTATTTTAATTCTACTTTATCCTTATTTATCTTCTTTGTGTGTGTGTGTCAGTTTTTCTTTTTTAATAAATCTGCAACAATGTCACCAATTCTGTTTTTTTCTGGCAATATGGGGTGCTGTGTGTACATAATGAGGAAAAAAAATTAACTTAAATGAGTTTAGCAAATGGCTGCAATCACTGTATATATATAGTGGGTGTGTCGTTGGGTGTATAAAATGTATGTTGTGTGTATGCTATAGGTATAGTATAAATTATATAGATATATATATATATATATAGATATATATATATCATATATATATCTATATACAGGGGGTACGGAAGTATTAAGAACCCCTTAAATTTTTCACTCTTTGTTAGATTGCAGCCATTTGCTAAAATAATTTAAGTTATTTTTTTTTTCCTCATTATTGTACACACAGCACTCCATATTGACAGGAAAAACACAGAATTGTTGACATTTTGCAAATTTATTAAAAAAGAAAAAACTGAAATATCACATGGTCCTAAAGTATTCAGACCCTTTGCTGTGACACTATTATATTTAACTCAGGTGCTGTCCATTCTTCTGATCATCCTTGAGATGGTTTACACCTTCATTTGAGTCCAGCTGTGATTGATTATACAGATTGGACTTGATTAGTAAAGCCACACACCTGTCTAAATAAGACCTTACAGCTCACAGTGCATATCAGAGAAAATGAGAATCATGAGGTCAAAGGAAATGCCTGAAGACCTCAGAGACAGAATTGTGACAAGGCACAGATCTAGCCAAGGTTACAAAAAAAATTCTGCTACACTTAAGGTTCCTAAGAGCACAGTGACCTCCATAATCCATAAATGGAAGACGTTTTGGGACGACCAGAACCCTTCCTAGAGCTGCCGTCCGGCCAAACTGAGCTATCGGGGAGAAGAGCCTTGGTGAGAGAGCTAAAGAAGAACCCAAAGATCACTGTGGATGAGCTCCAGAGATGCAGTCGGGAGATGGGAGAAAGTTGTAGAAAGTCAACCATCACTGCAGCCCTCCACCAGTCGGGGCTTTATGGCAGAGTGGCCCGACGGAAGCCTCTCCTCAGTGCAAGACACATGAAGGCCTGCATGGAGTTTGCTAAAAAAACCCTGAAGGACTCCAAGATGGTGAGAAAAAAAGATTCTCTGGTCTGATGAGAACTTTCTGGCCTTAATTCTAAGCTGTATGTGTGGAAAAAACCAGGCACTGCTCATCACCTGTCCAATACAGTCACAACAGTGAAACATGGTGGTGGCAGCATCATGCTGTGGGGGTGTTTTTCAGCTGCAGGGACAGGACGATGGTTGCAACCGAGGGAAATGTATTGGCCAAGTACAGGGATATCCTGGACGAAAACCTTCTAAAGAGTGCTCAGGACCTCAGACTGGGCCGAAGGTTTACCTTCCAACAAGACAATGACCCTAAGCACACAGCTAAAATAACGAAGGGAGTGGCTTCACAACAACTCTGTTACTGTTCTTGAATGGCCCAGCCAGAACCCTAACTTAAACCCAATTGAGCATCTCTGGAAAGACCTAAAAATGGCTGTCCACCAACGTTTACCATCCAACTGACAGAACTGGAGAGGATCGGCAAGGAGGAATGGCAGAGGACCCCCAAACCCAGGTGTGAAAAACTTGTTGCACCTTTCCCAAAAATACTCATGGCTGTATTAGATCAAAAGGGTGCTTCTACTAAATACTGAGCAAAGGGTCTGAATACTTAGGACCATGTGATATTTCAGTTTTTCTTTTTTAATAAATCTGCAAAAATGTCAACAATTCTGTGTTTTCTGTCAATATTGGGTGCTGTGTGTACATTAATGAGGAAAAAAAAAATTACTTAAATGATTTTAGCAAATGGCTGCAATCCAGCTGTTATATATATATGTGTGTGTGTGTGTGGTGTGTGTGTGTTGGGTGTGTGTGTGTTTGTGTGTATGGTGATAGGATTAGGTGTGTGGATATATATAATAATATATATATATATATCTATCAATTTTTTATATATATATAAGATATATTATATAAGATATATACACACCTTGGCATGTACTGAGTTAGGCTAACCGAGACTTGTCATTTGCACTATATTGTTGCTCTTTTGTTAGTTTTTGATTGCTTCTGTTGTCCTCATTTTTAAGTCGTTTTGGATAAAAGCGTCTGCGAAATGACTAAATAAATAATAAATAATAAATAAATGGTCAAATGAGCAAAGAATGTAATAAGGGAGGGTCACGATTTAATTTGGGGGACAGATTTTGCATTTTACTAACTTTAACGACTTGGTCTCATAAACTGAACTTAGCGCTTATTAAATTAGTAAGGTAGGTGTTAGGTTTGGAATAGGTAGGATAAGGGAGCTAAAATATGGTTCATGCAAATAAGGCAATATAAATGCTTGCAAAGTTACTAATAAACAGCCCAGATGCATTAATATGTTGCCGAATAAGCAATAGTTGAATGGTCACTAAACTAAAAGTCGTTACCTCATGCATTCACAGCGATTCTTGACACAAATGTATAAAAACCACAAAGAGAGTGTCTAATTGAAGACTTTATTTTCTACAGCTGTTGCATCTCGCTTATTCTTTTGTATTTACAGTATGTTAACAAGAGAGTCCACAAGACAAGAGAAAAAAGAAACATGCCCACAATAAGTATAATCTTTTCCTTTACTCCTCTAGACTTTTGCTCGTTTTTGTTTATTTATTTGTCAAGAAGCTTTTCGTGGGTGAAAGATATTAAAGAATTAAATCTTTGAATCTTTCAATAAAAAATAAAAAAAAACGTAGTGACAATCCATTAGTACTAACAATCATATTCCGTATGTTTTTGACCTTGTACAAACACGCTCTTCATTTGATCAAATGAACTTACTCTTTCTCTGAAACTTCTAAGTGCATCTTTTACATTAAGAGAAAAAAAATGATATTGATCAAACACATTTGTTGAAGTTTACAAAAGTTGATATGTGTATATAAAAAAAGGACAACAGTTTTACAGCTGCATATTTTATATCAAAGGGTGTTTCTGTCTTTGTACTAAACAAGTCACAAATTCAAATACGAAATGTACGTAGAAATGAATCAAACTTTTATAGGCATTATCCGAATGTTGTGTTGGATGTAGTGAACAGGAAGTGACATCATGTCATGATCACACTGAACAAGAAACAAGTCTGTTTGAAATGAGTCAAGGTCCTTTGGTGTTAACATCTGACTCTCTTTGAATGGCACCGTTCTAATGATAAAAAAAGATTTCACACCCGGGTTATGAGACCGCCATGGAGGAGCTGCCTTTATTGTTGTCTGTGAAAGGGGAGGGTCCTCGGTTTGGGGGTGATGTTCTTTCTCCGGTTGGTGAAGGCTGGGTTTTAGGGGACTGTCCTACAGGTTTTCCAGCTGCGTCCGAACTAGCTTCTGTTTCAGCTTCCTGCTGAGTTGCGGTAGCTAAGGAGATAAAAACAAGAAAATTATTAAAACAATTGCTATTCAGTAATAAATGCAAAAGAAAACAAAGAGTGGCTATGTTCAGAATGGAATATTATCTTACTATATACTGATAACTGCACAGTACTGTATACTGCCTACTAGTCTAAAAACGACCCTTTTCACAGACTGTTCTGATGTGTTTTCAGTTATTAACATTGTAAATCCAGCAGGTTATTTTAATTTTTAACAATGTAATGTACATTTATAACACTATATTTTTGTGTTTTATTACCTTGCTATTAAATTACAAAAATAATGAAATGAATAAAAAAGGGTTAACGCTGTTGCATGAGTGTTTCTAATACAACAGCTGAGAGAGTGACGGCAAATTTGACAGCTTTCTCTCTTATGACCAACAGTTTCTCAATATTTTTTTTCTTCTTTTGGAAAAAGTCATAGAAACGCCATTGTGGATTTTTTTTTCTTTCGTTATTGGGGTAAAACAGAATGCAAAAATCATATTTGTTGAAGTTTCTATTCACCATTATAGAAGTTTACCCAAATATGACGATTGTTTCCAAGAAACCCCCTAACTTGAAAAGGGTCTATAGTAAATGGTAAATAAAATGGGGGAAAAAAGTAAAATAGTAGACATTCTATCTACGATGTTAGTGCCATCCAGTTATCATTTTGGAATTAAAAAACTTTTTTTTTTTAGTATTTTAAGTCAAATGTTTTAACATCACAGACTATAAAACGTAAAATAAAAAGAAAAAAAAAAAGACAAAATTACCCGTGGAAATTAAAATGATGTATCTGCATTTTTTTGCTTTGTTGTATACTGCACTTTTTGCCATATATATTCCATGTATACAAAAATCGCATACTGTGCACAGTATACACTATATACACTGAAGAAATAGTGCAGAAGTGGTATGTTAGTTTCTGAACATAGCCATTCAGAGTTGTGGTCTTGCATTTGGTACGTACTGACACACTGAGCTTTGGTGCTATTTTGGGCAATGAAAGTTTGAATCTGGCCTGTAAGACTTCTTGATCCCTGTCATTTCCTGTCTTCTCTCTTCTAGTCTTTTGGTAAAAGTGGCACACTCTTGGAAATAAAAGTTCCAAAAGCAGGTTTTTATAGCAATGCGATTGAAACAAACAATTAGTGTGAAGAACCTTTTGTACAATAGAAAGTTTTCATTGATGATAAAGGTTCTTCATGGAACCATTGACTCCAATAAAGAACCTTTATTATTAAGAGTGTAAAAGGCCAAAAACAGAAAAAGAGAGCAAGGTGTAGAACTGGTTACCTGACTGTGTGCAGGATTTCATGTGTTCGGGCCAGTGTGCCTGCTGGCAGGGGTAGTCGCAGTAACTTGTGTTCCAGCAGCAGTAGAAAATGGCCTCTTTCTTGCAGTTGGCACACCACTGCTTCTTCTTGGTCTCGTCCACCGCCTGCTGTTTCTCCATCTCCATCTGTTTCTTCACCTCTGACACCAGCCGCTCTCTCTCCTGTTCCAGACTCTGCCTCATTTCAGCCATGGTCAGCTTCGACACACACAACACACACACACCACACACACCACACACACACACCACACACAAACCCACGATAGTGATATATTAGTGGTTGAAGCTCTGGCTTGCTCATCCAGAACTTGTAGGAAAGGAGTTTAGTGATCTATTCTCTGTAAATGTTATCTAACGAAAGCATTGGCTATCACAAAACTCCCATAATGCAGTTTGCAGTGCTATTGTAAGTCATAAAGGAGAGTTACCAAGGTTATGTTTCATCTCTGACAGCTCCTGCTGATGCAACCACTGGAGTTTCTCAATCTCAATCCGCAAGCGCCGGATCTGCAACAAAATCCACAGAGAATGTCACCCAAGAGAACCATAACAAAGTATTGCCATTATAGAAATTAAATCTGTCAGCCTGCAACCTATAAATGTAATTTTTTATAAAATACATATTAAGAGTGTGAATGGTGGAATAAAATCAAGCAGAAGTGACATAAAAGCACAAACCTCTGCAATGGTGTTCCCCGTCGTGCTCTTAGAGAGGTCATTGTATATCTCTGTCATTGTTCCCTTAATCACATCCATCATCTGCCATTATGATGGGAAACAGACAACAGTCAAATTCATCATCGATTTTAAAATTATTTAGGCAAAATTGAAGTACTAGTAATTCAACAGTAGAATTGATCAAGGATCAATTCAGTTAAATATCCACAAACCATCATAATTCATTCCATATAATGAATTTACCTACTAGAACTACATCTATATAGTTTTACTTTTTAAAATAATTTTCTTAAGGTCTTATAAATTTGCAGCTGTAGCTGTGGCCTGCAATCAAGGCTTTGCATTTGAAAACATACTACTTAAAAAATTCAGATTTAAAAAATGCTCTATTGCTTTTTGGAGGTGTTCATTGTACTAATGTGCTTATTTAACTGAATAGTTTGATTGAACAATATTTAGATCAGAAGTGAGTGAATATCTGACTCACCTTAGTGGTGTACTTGGCGATGTCTGCGGCAACATCAGCAGAGGCCGGAGGGGTGAGGAAGTCTCCAGCCGGACTGGAGGTGGACGCACCAGAACCCATGTTAACAGGTGAGGTGTCTTTGTGTTGAACAGCTGGTGAAACAACAGGAAGCATTAATGCCACCTTGAAACAACGTTATGGGCTCAATATAAATTGAGCTGCATAATGTTAATCACCATAGAAAATACATTTGTCTCATCCTTTAGTTTTGTAGTTTTTTTTTTTTTGTAGAAGTAGAGGTCGCTTTTGGATGAATATGAAGCTGTAATGTGAAACTCTTTTTGTGTGTGTGTGTGTGTGTGTGTGTGAAAGCACTTAATTTTTCCATAAAAGAGTGTATTAGTTTGAGCTTTAAAACTGTCATCAGCCTCACAAGGATGGACAGATGATGAGCCATGGCGTGCAAATAAATGTATGTGATTTATTTTATATGGTGTGCTGACACTAGCATCCAGTCGCCCTAGGGATCTCAATGTTTTTGTCAGTTCTGTAGAGCAAAGCATTCTGGGTAGTATATTATAGCAAAAATCTATTTGTTTTAGATATACATTTTTATATCTGATTTTTAAAATTCTAATTAAACAGATTATTCATCTAAAAAGTATTATACAAATTATAGTCATTAAATAAAAACAGATATATTTACATATCCACACCTAGATTACAACAACAATCCAAGACAATTTTTATTTATTTATTTTCATTTTTCCTTAAAATAGATGTATGTTTATATAGATTATTTCAGGGCAGGTTTTTTAAAATATTTTTTGTCTAGATCAGAATAATTTTTTTTAAAATTCCAAATCTATTGAGACCCTGGACCACAAAACCAGTCACAAGGGTCAATTTTTTGAAAATGGGATTTATATATCACCAGAAAGCTGAATAAATAAGCTTTCCATTGATGTATGGTTTGTAATATAGGACAATATCTGGCCGAGATACAACTATTTGAAAATCTGGAATCTGAGGGTGCAAAAAAATCTAAATACTGAGAAAATCGCCTTTAAAGTTGCCCAAATGAAGTCCTTAGCAATGCATATTACTAATCAACAATTAAGTTTTGATATATTTACAGTAGGAAATTTACAAAATATCTTCATGGAACATAATCTTTATTTAATAAAATCCTAATGATTTTTGGCATAAAAGAAAAATCGATAATTTTGACCCATACAATGCATTTTTGGCTATTTCTACAAATATATCCCAGCGACTTAAGACTGGTTTTGTGGTCCAGGGTCATATATTTAAAAAAACATAAAAGTTGAATTCCCATAAAATAAAAAAATTTTCAATTATTCTGCACTGAGAATCGGTCATGTATTTACCTTTGACGGACTGTCTGGTCTGGTAGCGTGTGCTGGAGTTGTTGGCTGAGGTCTGGGGCTGTGCTTGGCTCTGAGGAGCCGTCTCACCTTGTTGTTGTTGCTGTCTCTGCACCTTCTGAGATGATGTCTGGAATTTACCGCCAGCCGGGTTCAATGTTGCAGGCCGCTGGGCCGGCTGTGTGTTCTCCTTGGGCAGCAGAGGGCGCTGTTTTTTCCCCACATTGGAAGCAACAGGGACAGCAGACATGGGTTGAACAGCCGAGGTGGAGGTGGCTTGAGTGGTAGATGCAGTTGTGACGGTGGCTGGAGGCTTGATGGTTGATTCGGCTGCATCTTTTGGACCAGGATTGATGGAAGATGAAGTGTTATCTGTAGAAGAAGAAGCTGATGTGCTGGTAGATGCAGACGTTTTACCTAAACAAAAGGAAGAACACAATGTAGACAAAAAAATTTAAGATTCAGAGTAGAAATTCTAAAACAATGCATTTACAGAAACAAAATCCAAACTGTTAGGTACCTACCATCTGTTTTAATGCCTGTCTGATCTTTAGTTGTGGAGATGGGGGCTGATGGGGTCTCTCGCTTGGCTTTCTTCTTTTCCCTCCCACCTGGTTCTTCACCGAGGTCTATCACCAGCTCCCGCTCGGAGTCAGAGTCTAAATCCAGCTCTGATCCAGCAGGCCGAGCGTCCTGCCCCGACTGTGACCTCTCCTTCTGGGTCTGCTGCAGGGGTTTGCTCTTCTCCTGAGAGTCTTTCTCCACGCCACTGCTTAACTTCTCTTTGGTCTGGGGATCTGAGGATTTCTTGTCTCCACCTGGTGTTCCTCCAGCTGTTGATGGGACAGCGTCTTGTTCTTGTGCTTGAGCGGATGGGGGTCTGGCTCTCTTTTTGGAGTCTTTATGGGCACTGTTGTTGTGGTTAGTGTTCTTGGGCTTCTGTTCGTCCTCAGACATGTATTCACTGTCGCTGGAGTCAGATTTGTCAGAGTCGTCTGAGTCACTGTGCTCAACACCGTGGAACACATTATCTGAGATCTCATTGATTCCTGTGGATAGAAAACTATTTAATTTTCTGTTCTAAAATGTACAGGCTGCATATCTGGGTACATAAAGGAGCTCAAAAGCAGGGTTTCAGACATACAACACCATTCAAAAGTCTAAGGTTTTTCAAAATTTTTGAAAGAAGCCTCATGCTCACCTAGCCTACATTTATTTGATCAAAAAGGCAGTAATATTGTAAAATATTATTAGAATCAACAGTGTTCCATTGCCTGTGAAGTGCAAGATTACTAGTAATACATCAAGCACAATTCTTCAAGCAAGATCCACCAATCACCAATAAGTTAAATAAAAATCTAGGCAAAATTTGCAGGTTACCTACATAACTTTAGCTAATAGTAGCTAGTAGTAGAGTTGTTTACAACCAACAGGAAGTTGAACTGGAATGACAGGAAGAGGAACTTACTGAACTACAAATTAAAGAAACTCAAGGGCAGTTAATGGCATTCTGGGAAATTAATATTTCTTCTACCCTGATCTATAAATCAGTTTGTCCATCTGTCTGTTAGGCCTGTAAAATCATCTAGTTTCTTTTGAACTTGCAAGCAATGCTATTAAGCAAACATTCAAAAGCTTTCCCTTTTCTTGTTAATATTACACTTATTGTATAGGATTCATTTGAAGTTAAATTAATTTTAATTCTACATCTTTATATTTAAATTTCAATTCTAGCTCTTTTTGCTACCTCAAATTGAGGAACTGAATTGGAATTGAAAACACAATTGAATACAGTATTCATATTTTTGCTGCTTGAAATCAAATACTGTCATTTTGTGATTCATCTTAAAGCAGGTTGGTTTGGTTCAAGGCTCTTTATGATATATGAACTTTATGATATTCACTTATCAATGATTATTCACAACCAAAGTTGCCAAAAAAGTGGACGGCCATCGTTTGAGGTCTATTGTTAATCATCATTTGTGTGTGTTCACATGTTCATTACCCAGCTGAGCCTTGCAGCTCTCTATAGTTTTATCCAAACTCCTAGTAGGTTTTTTAGGAGAGGCGAGGAGAACCGACGTCCCTTGCTGCTGCTGCTGTTGCTGTACAGTTTCACTCAACTCCTTCAGGTCCATTTCAGCTTTAATTCGATCTGAGGGATCACATCCAACACAAATATTCAGCATAAATGGAGAAATAAAGGATCAGAGTGCAGTGGACATTTCTGTGGGCCTCTGGTTGATTTGAGACTCACCCAAATTGAGGTTGAGGATGCCTCCCGTGCCTGAACTCCTTTCCTGTTTAACTGGCGTGGGTAGGAGAGGCTTGGGGCTGTTGCTTGTCTTTAGAGATGCAGGGGACGCTGTGGGCAAAACTTAAAAACTTTAATCATCCACTATTAATCATAAAATAAAACACTAGCCATTTTAAGGCATTAAATGGAATGAATCACCTGTATAATCCATTGAGTCTTCCCCGCCGCTATAGTGACTCGATGACACTCTCGCCCCTCTTTCGTCCTGCTCGAGGTCGGACCCCGTGTGGACTGAGGAGTTGGTGCTCATTGGCGATCTGGGTACGTCCATCACAGAGATCCGCCGCCCCGGCCCTCCTGACATCACTGTCTTACTCAAGAGCATCTTGGGGGATGCGGTCATATCGAAGCTGAACTTGACTTTGTCCGGTTTCTCAGGCTTCACCGTGCCTTTTTTAGGGTTATTAGGGTCCTGCAGCATTTGGAACTGGTTGTTAGGTGTGAAAGGTGTCCGGAACGGGGCGTAGTTGAACACGCCGTATTTCTTGCGCACGTTTTCCACGTAGACCTCCATTTCTTGCATGGCGCTGTTGAAGATGCTTTTGGTCTTCTTCACAGAGAAGGGGATCTCCTTAGACATGAGGTAACAGTTGTTTATGGGCACCCAGGCTCTGAGAGGCAAATGAGGGTGAAGTACATATTTTAGTATATAGAAAAAATTGTGTATGGCAGAAAAACTCCATGATAATATTGATATTGTTGTAAATATACAGTTCCTTGATACAATAACCATTAGGATTTATTAAATTGGAATGCACATATAGATATAGATGATGAACAAAATACTTAATTTAGAATTTTTTAAAGCATTTTTTTGATAATATTCTTGAGATTTATGCATTTTCCCTGAAAATTTTGTCTAAAATGAATCAATTATTTATTTGTTTTTCATTTTTACCAATACAATAACACAGTACTATTAACCCATTTTTAAAACGTAAAACTATGCAGACTTACATAACTAAACACATTGTAGCAATTGTAGCCAAATTGAAAAATTTGAATTGGAAAGAACTAATCCACTAAAATGAAACAAACTTCCCAAATGTATTTGCTACTACGTTTAAATCACAGATGCTATTAAAACTAAGCAAATTAAGTTCAATATCTGATTGGCTGGATCTTAGTATTTTTCATATATTTTTATATTTTGTAAATATTCAATATATTGTTTATGTCTAAGATTAACAGTCTCACCGGTCATGCTGGCCAAAGAACCGTGCATCCACCTGACCTTCCTTGTCCCTCAAGGCTTTAGCGGGCCAGAAGGGAAAACCTTTCAGTTTGGCCCACACCAAAGGATGAGGCTGAGACTGCATGAAAGCAACAAACATGACCATTAGCCACCGATTAAATACCGCCCAGATATTTAACTAGATGATTTTTTAAAAACATAATTACTAATATAAGATTAAAAATGGCCATCCTCTTACACAAGGTTCACAGAACCAATTGTCCCTCTTCTGACAGGCGGACAGGTAGCACTCTGGACAAACCTCAATTTCATTCATCTGTGGATGATTTATAGAAACTGTAATTCTTTCCTTAGACCACCTTGGATGGATGCATTCATTTGATCAAAACTGACAGTAATTACATCTATAATGTTTTTTCCCCCCAAATAAATGTGCTTATTTTGAACTTTCTATTCATGAAAGAATCCTGAAAAAAATGGATCATGGTTTTCACAAAAATACCAAGCAGCACAACTGTTTTCAACATTGATAATAATAATAAGAAATGTTTCTTGAGCAGCAAATCAGCATATTAGAATGATTTCTGAAGGATCATGTGACACTGAAGACTGGAGTAATGATGCTGAAAATTCAGCTTTGCCAAATAAAACTAATATCTCTGGTTTTACTATATTTTTGATCAAAATAAATGGAGCATTTCTGAGCATAAGAGACATCTTTCACCATTAAGAAACAAACTTCTGAATGGAAGTATTTGGTTTATATATATAACACGTATTGCATGCAATGTATTGTAAGGATATTACAGTACTCACTTCATGTTCACAGATCTTGACAATAACTTTAGCAGTTGCTGTTAGCTTATGGTTTCCTGAAATAGACCCATTGAAATTTCATGAATGTACAGATATGAGTCATGATACATGCGCACTGATTTCACAGACCAGCACTAACCTCCATTATATATGATACAGTTGTGTAGAATCCATTTCATGTCAGCCAAAAATGCTTCTGTGCATCCGTACATTTTCTTCTTGATATTCTACAAACACACATATTTCTCTGTTACAGTTTTTATTTTTATTTATTATCTTTAGGCACATACAGTGGCCTCAAAATCTAAACTTAAAAAAAAAAAAGACAAAAAGATGTTTATTGGTTTTACATGATAAAACAGTAGATACACTTTTCAAAACGAACACATAAAGTACCTGGACACTTGTAATGCAGAAAACCTGATCTACCTTCTCTAGAGTGCACAGGTCCATGGGGTGAAATATATACTCGGCATAATCCGGGTGCTGTTCAAGTGACACTGGCTTCTGAAACGGTTCGGTCTGCAAGATAAATCATTCATAATGATACAACGCAAGGGTCAATGTATCAATGTATCAATGTAATGTAATCACATAAAAACTGAGACCATCAAAATGAAACTATGGAGTGATTAAATCAATTGTGAGGATTTAATGTGGCATGGCTGACTCACCCCTGGCTGTTTCATTTTCTGCAAAGCGAACTTCAGCAGGTAGGACAGCTGTTCCAAGTTCAGCATGGTCATAGCTTTACTCTGAGTCTCTATGCATTCAGCCACTGTTATTTTCTGAAGCAGAGAGTGAAATGACTGTACTATATTCATAAATCACATACATACAGTTTATAACCATTCATGTGCTCTCAAACATTCTCAAAGTGACTGCTGATTCAGTTACTGTCTATTTAACTTGATGTAATAAAATGTATTAAAATAAATTCTTTCTACTGTTGGTAAGAATGAACAACTGAATGACATCTGCTCTGAATTAAGGATGTAGAAATGCATTGATGCTACTTTCAGCTGAATTGTACCAGAATAAATTGATTTGTGAGCAAATTTCAGATTTAATGATACACGACAAGATTTGGCAAAAATTGTGAGCAAAATATATTGTTGTCAGAGCAAATACACCCTATACACAGCGAATTCAACCTGTTTAACCAGTTTCTAAATTGTCTAGTTCATTCTAGTCCAAACAAAAGCATAAAACTCTTAAGTAAGGAGTGCTGAAGCACCTGTATGTCATACTTAGTGTTCCAAAACCTAGTGAGTCTACTGCCTAGACAGCATCTTAATTGTTATGGAACCTCATAATTCAAAAGAAGATAAAAAAAATTGCGCTCACTCAAAGCACTCGTCGCTAAGCTAAAAACACAATACTGATATGTGATAACACGATAAGCATAAAAATATATAATACACTCAAATATTGGTCAAAACAGTCAATTTAATTATACTGGTAAATGACTTTTAATCAACACTTTTTAGTACTGATTGAAATGCTAATTTATAATCAACATTTATTGCGACTCATCTGCTATTTTGGATAAAAACATTCAGGGATTCTCCACAAAAGATACTGCGATATTTTGGCCAAAATAATGCATCTTTAAAGGGATAGTTTACCCTTCGGGAACACAAAAGAAGATATTTTGAAGAATGTTGGGAATCAAACAACATTCAAGCCTGTTGACTTCCATTGTATCATCACCGAGACAATTCTCAAAATATCTTTTATGTTCCACAGCAGAAAGTCATGTCAGAAAATTCTATTTTAGTTTTATTTACATACTTTTATAGTACTTATTATATTTGGATTTTTTTTTATTTAATTTTTTTTTTATTAATACTTTTAAATTAATATAATACATTTTAGGTTGAAGTTTTAGTAAATTTTGTTACATCTTTTGGCCATTTGATTATTTAAAAAAAAATATATATATTTTATTACATTTTCTTTATTTTTTATTAAGCGTTAGTAACTTTAGTACTTTCCACTGGTTTACTATTTCACTTGTTTTTATATTTCTATATAGCGTTTTACTTATATTTCCACTTATTTAACAAAAAACATATTAGATTATAGATATTAGTTAACATACATAATATCAGTTTTTGCAATTACATGTAATATGAGTAAATGACTATTTAAATTTTTAGGTGAACTATCCCTTTAAGTTAATTTTGCCTAGTTTTTGAAACAGTCTTCACATCAGAACTGTGCCTGTCCCTCAAAATAAGTAGGCAGCTCACTAGGTTTTGGAACAGATCTTAAATTTCCATATGACTGATTATGGCCAGTACTTATCGCTATAAAGTGCTTCATGCTCTGAACATATTTAAAATGCCAGAAGGAGAGTCCCATGACATAACAGCCAACATATACAGTCAGTACCTCGCACTCTGGACAGAACCAGTCGCCTTCAGGCTCTGCGGCCAGTTTGAGGCACTTGGCGTGGTAGACGCGCGGGCAGAGCTCACAGCAGAGCACCTGGCCCTCGCGGTGACACACCCAGCAGTAGAAGTCATTCCGCCCGTCCTGCGGTACAACATCAACAGGGTCTGTGGTGAGTGCGGGCTGCTTGACATAGTAAAAGGGACCATGTCTAAGCTCACACTGAAATGCAGGCAAGAGAGACAGGGCAAGGGGTCAAATCACAAGCCACAACACTCGCAGGGGAAACGTAGCAAGGCACTGCAATAAATCAAGCACGGACAGGTAAGCAGTCACATGACCACTGGGTCAAAAGCGGCACACTGGGAAGATACTATGGATTTCATTTCAAATTTTCCTAAACACACTGCATGACCCATGTGTGATCTAAGAAACACGTGGTGTCTGAGATCAAGTGTGTTTCGCCAGGATTTGAACGAAATCTTAAATTACTATCAGATGCCAAATACAGATTAGCAGGATCAAGAGAGAGTGGCAAAATATACTTTAGACCAAGTTGTAATTTAATGGAACTATATTAAACATAATCACAAAAATTGACAGCTAATAATTAGTTTTCAATACCTGTAAGGTATCAAAAGAAATCAATTAATATAAATTTGCTTAGTATTTTTTTTTTTAAATAAGGCCAATAAGCAAATCCACATTTGGCATCTTTCATGAAACATTGTTCATATGCATTGCAACACACCACCACAACGACAGCACAAGATTCAATAAAATCAGTGCACTTGATCTTTATCTGTAATAAAGTGAGCACACAGTGGTCCCTAAAAGAAGCATTTGGACACTTGCCAGCTGCAAACAAATGTTTAGTAACAAAAGCAACAGCTTTTCTCAGAACTAACTTCCCTTTAAGCTATTTTTGCAGTGGATTTAACCAGCTGGTAACCACAGGTGCAGTTCATCACATTAAGTATATACGCCAACCGTTCAAAAGTTTGAGGTCAGTAAGATTTTTTTAAATAAATGAATGCTTTTATATAATGTTTCTTGAGCAAATTTCTGAAGGATCGTGTGACACTGAAGACTGGAGTAATGGTGCTGAAAATTCAGCTTTACATCACAGGAATAAATTACATTTTAAAACCTTACATTTTTTAAATTGTAAGGTTACACTTTATTTTAAGGTGTCCTTGTTACAGTGTATTTATACATTTAAGTACTGAGTGATATTAATTAATTACATATACTTACTATATGGTTAGGGTTAGGATTAGGGTTTGGCTTAGGGTTACTTGCATGTAATTATGCATAATTAATTGTTATTACAATAATAAGTACATGTAACGTGTCACAAAGTCACCTTAAAATAAAGTGTTACCAGTTGTCATTGTACTTTAAAATATTAAAGTTTTATTGTATTTTTGATCAAATACATGCGCCTTGGCGTTCATAAAAGACTTCTTTCAAAAACATAAAAAAATCGTATCAAATATCAACCCCAAACCTCTGAACGGTGTGGAACATGTTACACAAATATTAGATAACCAGAAATACATTTTGCCTTCATCATAAACAGTACATCATTAAAATATGTATAACAGTATGTCAACTAAATATTAATTTTACTATCTAATGCAATGACATAAATTCATCAAAGTGAAAGCTCCCCCATAAACTAAACATTAACCCTTGTCTCTTTTCAAACCTGTATGACATTATTTCTTATGTGGAACAGAAAGAAATGTCTCAGTGTTTTTTGTCCATATGTTGTTTGGACACCATTGGCTTTCACTGTATGGACAAAAACATGTTCCACTAAAGAAGATAATATTTGGAATGACATGAGTTGGAGTAAATGATGTTTTGGGTTGAACTATATCCTTTAAATATGCCTGCAGTGGCCAAATGTTTTTTTTGAGGACACCCCCTAGCTTACAGGACAGAAATCCCCACAAGTGGTCGACTTTGTTCATGCAAATCAGTAAAAGCATTCGGCCCTTTCAGAGACCAGTGTTTTATCATTAAAAACTGCACATTGAATGGAAATGAAAGTCAAACACACACATATTTACAAGCCACAATCAATCCTGATTATTTCGATTGGCCGTTTGAATAGAAAAATGCCACAAAAATGCAAATGGACACAGGAAGAGACAAGAGTTTGACTTACAAACCAAAGGTCTGTTTTAGATACTACAAATGTTTTTCAATTAATCTGAGCAGGAATTATCAGCTCAAACCAATTACAATTCAACAAAAGAGAGAAGCCAAGGAGGGGACATACTTGGTCTTTGTTGTTGACTAATCCCGGTTTCTTCTTCTTCTTTGTGGGACTGGGTGACGTTTCAGAGGGTGAGTGTCCGTTTGAGGAATGTGGAGGACTGGGTGCTTTCCTCTTCTGCACAGTCAGCACCTGCTCCGCTGATCCTAGATCAGGGACCGCTGATGAAAGAACCACAGCTCCTTTACTATGCAAGGCATGGTTAATACAACACCTCACCCAGCTGGGCCTGTGATTGTGACCTTTCAAAGCATCGACCTCCACATGCACAAAAAGGGTTGCCTTTTATGCACATCTTCAAGACTAAAACAAAAGATGTCGTATCAAATGTCTGACTAACCTACTAACACGAAGTACCAGATAGCAACAACCAGTCGGCATAATGAAAGACAAAATTAGGTTGCATGCCACATTAGATGTGGTTCAGATTAAAAGCGTGACTCGCTTTTTATTCATTTCAGCTCATGAACTGAACTCTCACAATCTGACAATCTATATTTGGAGTCTGATTGCATGAACTGAGAAGCTAAAGCAAAATGATACAACAAAAGTGTCACATTGGAATCAAAGAAAAAAAAATACCTTTGGGTGGCATGGACACCTCCATCCCATCAACAGCATCAGACTCCGTCTTTATTTCCTCCACAGCCAAACTAAATGAAGTAGAGAGAGAGCAAAATAAAACGCTGGAATAAGACGCTGGAAATCTCGTGAGGTCTCCCCCTGAGATAAAAGACTTGGGTGATGCAATCTAATCTCCAGAGTTATGTTGTTGTTGTTCATTGCAATCGTCCTCCATTCCACATCTAGTGCAAGGAGACCCTTGCGTGAGTATTGCTTTGTCTGAACTGTGCTGTAACCAATCATGGGCCTGTAGAGTGAACTTACAAGATGATATTAAGTGGTCTAACCTTACTCGTCTGATTGAGACATGCGAGACGTAAACTCTCTCTCGCTCTGGGTCTAGTAATAGATCAGCACCTCCTTCAAATGAAGCAATCATTTTTGTGGGGAACACCGCCGTGAGCAAGTCCACTCACAAGGGATTACGAAGTAGACGTCTGCTGAGCACTGGAGAGTGTCTTTAATTCAGTCTCATTAGTCTACTTCTTGTCTGAGAGGATTTGATCTCGTCCAAGTTCAGGCATAATCGGTACGAAAATACCATCAGCTACTGTCATGGATACATTCAAAATGTGGTCTATAAAGCATCAAATTTACACTAGGCTGTCAAGATTACATGAATTTTTCTAAGTTCAATTCAATTCACGTTCATTTGTAAAGCACTTTTCGCGATGCAAATCGTTGCAAAGCAGCTTTACAGAAAATGTACGTTTCTACATTATATTTAGTAATAGCTTATCAGTGGTGAGGCGCTTCAAGTCCATATGGCAGAAACGTACGGTAAAAATCGAGCAGTTAGTTAATGTCATGTAATCAAACAGACGATATTAACACTATTAACAGCAATGATTATATGTTGCGATCAAACTTATAGCAAAATTTGGTAGTCTTAGTATGCTTTACATTATGTAATTTAGTAAAAACCAAAGAAATTATATGACTAATAAGGACAAAGATGTTAAAACAAAACATTGCATTATTTTGAAACCCTTCACACAATGTGTGAAAAAAAAATTCCTTCACATTAATATGTAATTCGCTTAGAAAATAAAATAGATGCAGGCCTTAAAATAACCCATACTATCATACAGTGCCCTGACCAGTCACTAAAAAAACCAAAAACCGGGAAGCGCTAAAGTGTGAATTTTCTGTGCCAAAAACAGTGCATGGGCATCATAAAAGGTTAAAAAACATTATTAAAAAGATGCAGTTTGAAGAAAACCATTTTCAGTGAACAGGTGATTTCTGGTGACATTAGCATCAGAGACCACTGATGTTGCAATCAGTTTGCGCAAATAAATAGCGACAACCAATAGGAGCAATTCGCCACATGATACATTTGAATATTAATGCAGATTAGGAATGACTAGAAACCAACAGCTCAGAGATTTGAAGATCTCCAATGAGTCAATCATTGTCAGCATAAATGCCATTTAACCAGCCACGACTGCAACGAGTGACAGCACATTTTTATTCGTCCCATTTTTCATTGTAGGTAGCCCAACCTACAATCGGACAGATGAAAATTTTGGTCGTTTGCAGTTCAAATTTTCACATTACATTGCTCTTGGCAAGCGAAGGCCTTTAGTATGTGCTGCTGAAAAAATATTATTTGCACAACACAACAAATTTGACGTTTAATATATCCAACAGTTTTGTGAAATGGTATTTCTATCCAGTGATAATTCAGTGGACAAGACTACCCAAAACAAATTTGCGTAAAATACTTTGAGTCTTACACGATTAATGTGACAGTTTTAAGAAAGATTTCTATAAAAATTTGTTCTGCTCGAGTTTCTGAGCTGAAGAAATTAACAACAACAAAAAGAGGTGACTACTCTACTTAACACTCAACCACACGTATCCTGACCACAATGAGGCCTTATTTAACCTCGTACAGAGGAAACCCACTACGGTCAATCAATCAACCGCAAGGGCAGGACAGAAATGGTGGGTACCAAAAAGAAACTCGTAAATGACAGGTGAAAGAGAAGAGGCGGTACAAGGCCAATGGCACAAACAAAATCCTATAACGACAAGGCCTTGATCCCAGTCTTTGTGCAAAAGAAAAGACCAGAAAAGATTAGAAGCTGGCAACGGTTCTCCATTACATGAGCTCAGAATTAGGACCAGTGTTGAGAACGACGAGCACGATTGAGAGGATTGATCATTAGGCCACAATGAGGCCTTAGTCTTTTAACTAATTCTCATTGACAGGGCCACGGCTTGACGATTAAAAATCATGTACTTTTAGATATTCAGAGACATCCTTCAAGAGGACAATATAAAGGAAGAAATCCATCAAAAAATCCAAAATGGCACATAATCCTCCATGGCGATGAATAAAACTCACCTTTCTCACAAGAAAATATTCCAGGTTGTTCTGAAAAATCAGTGATTATGTGTCAGAAACGACAATAATGACATAAGTCTGGAGAAAGAATATCCGTTCCAGCAAACTTAAATAAGACATGCAATGTCTGAGGTGGGAAATGCACATCTAAGCGTGTAGCCCAGGGCCTGAGGGCACTCCATTTTTGACTTTAATGCGAGGCCGTAAGGAGCCGCATGGATGTTATGTCACATTAGGGCCATGTCACATCAAAAACTCCCATCCACCAGGCCTCTCTTTTCCTGCTCGCTTCAGAAAAGTTAAACAATGTCAAGCCAATTGCGTGGCTGAAAATCCAAATCTCTACACTGAAATCAAAGAAACAGGAAGTCCTGAAGCTGATCCAATGAAGAGAAAGAAAACCACCGCTCTGCAAGCAAACCGGCCTCCAAAACAGGATCTTCTAGAACCATCTGAGAAGAGAGACAATCAGAGGTCCTCGCTAACAGACCAAATAAAGAGAAGAGCTGTGAATGTGGAGATAACTGGTCAGAGAGTGAGCCGAGGTCTTTTTTTCTCTCTTTGCAGGAAATGAGAGTGCCTCCCTTCCCCCACCGCTCTGCTTGAGCTCCCCTTCCCCCTCCCTCTAGGCCAGAGACACGGGCTCTGGCACGTCCATGGCACAGGAGCTTACAGTAAACAGAGAGAACCAGAGAAACCCGTGCATATAGGTCAGTCTCAAGAGCCACAGCTGAGAAAAACAAGTGAAGCGGTAATGCACTTGAGTATCAACATGCAAACAAACGTTTTGCCTTTCAGACAAGGCAAACCTTTCTACCAGATTGTAATCTTGAGCTGTTAAAAAGAGCAGCTTTGTGGTTCACGGTGACTTTACGAATCATTTCAAGCGCAAGCAGTGACTTTACAAGCACACAGTTGTTTCCTGTCACAGATGTCGTTGTTGATACGATTTTACTTTTTTTGTTGCTCTTTGCTGATATAACGCAGGCAAAATAGCCTTGTCAGACCACTACTGGTCATTTCCTCCAAATGGCAGAAAGCCAGTCATCACAATCCTTTATAACGTTGTTTCCTTGACAGGAATCCCAATCGCAGTGGCATAATCTCCCTGGGAACACACAAAACATGAGCTGCACCTTACCGACGTAAAACCCTCCAGTCATTTTCTCATAAAGAGTAGCTAGGCTAACAATATACAAAGGTCTAGCCGACTGTATTGTGATTGTAATTAAATTAATTGTTCATAATTACAACAACTAACTCACAAGCCATTTGTTGTTGATAAACAGGTGAAATATGATATGTATTGAATGGGTTTTTTTTTTAAACGCAGCCATAAATATCATTAGAAAGGCCAAGGATCCGTTGGGAATGCGGCAGGAGGCTTTTGGTCCCGTGTGGTTTGTGCTCGCTTGTTTTGTCTTTGGGAGCAGCTGTGTGTGTGTGTGGCAGTGCTATTTTATTGTTAACTTCACCATAAATCTCTAAAGACACTTAAAGGAGATGAATAATAATATGTAAACGCCATCCAAATAATCTTTTTAAAAATGCTGTTTTACACTACAGGCTAGTCTATGACAGGAATCTGTTTTGTTTTTACATTAAGTTTAAAAAGGAACTGAATTCAACCTTTTAATTTCACATTATTTTAGCTGTGCTAATGCTAACTTTGCAATAAAGCAATGGAAACAATTCCTGCTCAAAGAAAATGAAAGTCAACCATAATTCTGATTAACTCGATGTTTTTTTTGCCATGTGGCTGTCTGCAGGCATTACATTGTAGAGTATGCATGCTGATTATTGGCCTTGGGAAAATAAATTATAATTATAAAGTCTTTGCATGATTTGTATGAATCAGATCAAATCCTTATTCAAGAGTAATCAATGCTTGAAAAAAATGGTGTCTCAGACTATTTTTAAACTCATACTTGCAATGTGACTGACAGTAAAAAATACTAGCAAAAATGCAAATGCCCATTTATTTTCTTAAGGATGTGTTCAAAAACAGCACAAAAAATAGCTTTACCGCCCACTAAATGAAGAATGAACTAGAATGTCATCTAACATCCCTCCTGAAACTAAAAGTATAACCTGAAAACATAAAACAAACATTTGCATAAAATGGAATACATATTTAAAAAAAAAAAAGTTTCGAATTTAACTCTCCGCCCCTCATTGGTAGCTCACGTCCTGAATTTCCTATCCTGCGCCTGTGTAAAATGACCACAGCTGGGGCTCTCAGCTCTCTAATAAGGCCCTAACAGATGCCTCCATTTTCTATGGCGGGCCTTGAGACACAAACAGACGATGGGACAGGCAATCAGCTTACAAAAGTGCATCACCCGAACACCCCACCCCCCTGATCCTCCACCCCCTACGTGGGGCAGATCAACAGAGGGCCCTACATATACAGAAATGACTGTCACTGAGCTGTTTGTCACTACAGCAATGAGTGATAGCTGACTTCGTCTGCCGTGTAACCATGTGACCGAGCAGCACACGGGCCAAAGCTCAGGAGAGTGAGAGGGAGAGCCTGACCCCCCTTCTCTGGCCCTCTCCCCCACCTCCTTCCTCCTCTGCCCTGTTTTTCTGAGAGACAGGCCTTTGCTAGGCCTCCCCAGTCACTGGAGAGTCAAATCTGCAATTCACAGTGTTAGCAGTGGATGAAAACAGTACAATGACAAGAAAACATAGTTCCACAATTATACGACAAGAACGGACCGAGACCGGTAAGAAAGAAAACATCAGGCTTACCTCTGTGGATGCATGGCTGAAACAGTGTAATGTCAATGCTTCTAAAACATGGAGGACAGCCTCAGCCTTTAGACAAGGGAGGGCAACCATAACTCCTCTCCACTAACATCTAGAAGACCTTCATGCCTTTCTGTGAGGTCAGAAAAAGGCAGATGTCCGTAACTGGCTCCCCGCTTAAAATAACGCAGCCAAATAGCAGGATGTAAGGCTTCGTCTGATTGGCCGAAGCGCTTCCTGAGTAATCATCTTTGTTCGGCACTGGCAGGATCAGCAGTGAGTGCGGGAAAGAGCACAGAGGAGAGGGAGAGAGAGAACTAGGCCTCACTTGCTCAAAAAACCTGCTTGCTTGCGCAGAGCCACTGCGAACTGGCAGCTAAATGTCGGTTAGCTGTGGATGTGGAGGAAATTTCGTAGGATTTCGCACTTAAATTCTTTTGTTTGTCTCAAGTCCGTGTGGAGCCGTGGGCCTTTGTTTAATCCCTCCCCCCACACGGTTGAGAAATAGGAGACACTCCTTTAGTGAAAATGAGCCCTAGGCAAAAATAGTGCAGCCACCATAACTTCCTGTGCATGAACTGCAACTGATTCATGAGCAATATGTAAAGCAGATATAATATTCAACCTAAAATGTGAAAACACACAATGTACTATGCCACGATTATATCAGTAATCGGTGCAAATCCAAATGAAATGCACTTGGACATTACGTAATGAGTAAAGTAACAAAACAGATTACATTCAATAAAACCTGAAGCACTTAAAAAAAACTATTATTATATTTAATGAAAACAGTTTTCTAGAAAAAGCATATATCATGAAAAATATATTTGACTGGATTCACAAAGCAGAAGAGCAAGACAGATGCCATAGATTCATAACAATATTGATGCTGTTCAAGTAAAATTCTCTGAATTGTTACTGCATGAAGACATTGTTACATTTTTAGGTGATTGCATTAGTAGAAATGCGTTTAGGCCTTTACAGCAAAAGCTTCCACTAGGCCGCAAGCGGTGCGACCTGCTGTGTGACATTTACACAACACTGATATCTACTGGAGAGACAGGAGATAGACTTTCGTCTGAAATCACCATTAGGATTTAGATATGAAATAATAACACATCGATGAATTCCCATACCTGCTAGGTGAAAGTTTCTCTTAGCATAGAGAAAAGTCACTGTCTGCAATCAGTGTGTAGTTTGTTGTTAACATAGACCTATTAACTTTAATTTTTTTGCATTTAAAAAAAGGTTAAAAAATTTTTTTAAAGTAAAAACATAAACTAAAAAAGGTAAATAAATGTTGGTTTGGCAACTGAATGAAATCATAAGTTTCTGAGTCAATGTCACGGAACTACTAAACATTATTAAATAAATACTAAGTAATTGATATCTAAAAATAAAGTGCTATATATGTGACAAAATAAATAGTAAAACAATATCAAATATGAAGAAAAACTTCTTTTAGTCAATTAATTGTAAATTACTAAATATTGGCGAATAGTGGCAACTACTTTAAATAAATAATAGGTTCTTATTTACTAAAATCGAAACTACAACTTGAGACTTTAGCTACTCTCATAAACTAATACTAAAACTTGTATAACTATTAATAAAGGACAAAAGCACAGCACAACATGACAATCCAGAAATGTAAAAAATAAAGCGTATTCAAAATTTAATAAAGTATATAAATAATGCTAAAACCACCCTGGTCTGCAAGTCTTCCTATTAATAGTTTATTTAATATTTCTATTATTTAATTTATTTCTTAATTTAGTTACATTTTAGATTTGCTTATGTGGCTGTGTAAAATGCTTCATGATATTAATGCTACTTAATTCTATAATGTTCATAAAAACTTGTATTAGCAAAAAATCTCCATTTATTGATACCAGTGCACTGATAATGTACATCAGTAGCGAACGAGATTCAGTAAAATGTCTCCACGCCTTCAGTCTCTCTCTCTCTCTCTCTCTCTGTTTAAAAAAAGGGCAAGGCATTTCACGTGATATGGAGAACCACAAAAAAGAGACCTGATAAGAAAATGAAGAAGAAGAAAAAAAGATAGCAGGGCACGAACATGTAGCCATCTGGAAGCTTTGCCAGTTGTCTCTCAACTCCTAGAGAGGTAAGCTCACTAATCCTGTCTCTTATACTTTGCAGATATTTATATACTTTTCCTAGAAAGTTTTTAGTTAGTGGAAATGTAGATATATTGATATATTGATAAATAAATGTGGACAAAGATTTTCAATCAACTAGAAAGTTTCTAAATGATTTCTGAGTGAATGTAGATAAGTGTTCTGTACTTTTATTGAAAAATACTGATGAAATCATACTTTTTTTATTATTATTATTTTAGAGAGGAACTAAAGCAAATATGCCCCAATCAGCTACCACAAACCTGGGCTACACTCCTCCAGATGGAGGCTGGGGCTGGGCTGTGGTGTTTGGATCCTTCATCTCCATCGGCTGCTCTTACGCCTTTCCCAAGTCCCTTACCATCTACTTCAAGGAAATCCAGGAGTATTTCTCCATCTCCTACAGTGAGATAGCCTGGGTCTCCTCCATCATGCTGGCTACCATGTATGCAGGAGGTTAGAAAGCATATTACTCAACTTTGCATGGTAATATATACATGTCATTTTTGGAAAGCTGCGCCATTTCTTGGCATTCTAGGTGCTCCCACAATCAGGCAGAGCCGTTCAATATGTGCTAGAAATAACCAAAATGACTTTGTCCCCATGGTTGCATAATGAGCCAGAGCTGTGATCCTGTTTAGTCTAATTTTGCATAGTCACATCCAAATCAGGTTTAGATTTACAAGTCAAGGTTTTAGTATTACTTTTAATATGAGCATTGCATCATTTTTCTGTGTCACCTTACAGGACCTGTGAGCAGTATTTTGGTGAACCGCTATGGGAGCCGCCCAGTGGTGATAGTTGGTGGGCTAATGGTTGGGGTTGCTATGGTAGCGGCTTCTTTTGGCACCACAATTTTTCATTTGTATTTATGCGTGGGAGTCATTGGAGGTACATATTTCAACGTTTATAACATTTATATACATTTTCTTGCTTGTCCTATTGTTCTTCTGCTAATAATAATCATCATGTGTGCTCAATATATGTGATTGATCGCTAACCGGTGCACAGTGCGTTGGAATTCCTCCCTGCTTGCATGTGTGTGTGTGTGTGTGTGTGCATGTGTGTGTGATCAAAGATTACAACTGCAAGGTCAAATCTGTCTGTTTGATCTCCATGTTTAAATTAATATTCTGGGTTTTAGAAAAACATGCCATTCCTTGTTATTTTGAGGTGAAGTGACTGATCCAAGACGTAATAGAGATTTTGAATGAATCATTCTTTAGAATCAATTTGTTCATGTGTTCTTTTATTATGCATTTGTAAAACTGTGAGTTTCAGTGGCAGCACTCACTAATTCAATAATCACTTGAAGAAAGTCTCAAATTAATAAATCACTGAATCTGTCTTGTTCAAAAATAGGGAGTAAAATGATTCACAGCACTCCAGTGTGCTGACTGCTAAATAGTATTAGATCAGACTCTAAACTGTTTAACATCATATCTACACTACCGTTCAAAAGTTTCTTCACAAAGACTGCATTTATTGGATGAAATATACGGTAAAGACAGTAATACTTTTATTTTCAAATATATTCAGCATTATTACTCCGATGATCGACCAGACAGATCTTCTCAACGGGCGCGCGCGAGTTCTGTCTTCTGGCTCTTTAATCTTTCAAGGGTCATTGAATGCAATGTCAGGTTTCCTTTCTCTTTGGAGTGTTTTACAGAGCCACTTCGTGGCTTCAGTGCACATGATCCTTCAGAAATCATTCTAATATGTCTGATTTACTGCTCAAGAAATATTTCTCATTAGTATCATCATCCATCATGTTGAAGACAGGAGTGCCACAAATTTCTTTTGTGGCACACTGTATACATTTTTTTAATGATCGTATATGTACTTTTTAAAAGAACAGCTTTTATTTTAAATAGAAATCTTTTGAAACATTAATCGTCTTTTCTGTCACTTTTGATCAATGTAATGTGTCCTTGCTGAATAAAAGTATTCATTATTTAAAAAATTATAGTCTACAAAAAAGAAAATCTTCCCATACACTATTGTACAATCGTTGGTGTTGATCAGATGGTGACTGCGACATTAGTACCACTTACTCATCAAAGCAGGAACTCTATGACACGGGCTGGTGGGTATTGCGTAGTGTCAAATCTATTTACTTTTGATAGCCTACAATGCTGGGTTAATTATTTTACTCTCTGTGCCCATTTCCGCTAGTAGCTTAATTTAGAGTTTGTTTCAAAATGCTTCTCGTGGGGCTGTTTGTGCGTCCACTCCTCTAAAGGAGAAAGCGGTTCTCAGCACCGCCACCGCCGATTTGGTGCACTTCTTCAGTGAAATAAAGGTTTGTATATGTTTTATTTAATCTATAAAGTCTTTACTGTGCTGTAAAAGATTTATTTTACACAAGGCAACATACAGGTTCGAGATGCCAGTCAGGTGACTGCACCAGCAGCGGTTGTTTTGCATGAGAGAAACACCTTTTGCCTTGCATAACATAAACTGATTTTATTCATTATAATACTGAATTTAATTTAATTTGATGTTTAAATATGTTCTCTAATCTCAGTACTGGTTGTTTATGGGCAGGTTATGGAGTCAGTCACGGCATCTTTCAGCTACGAGTGAAACGCGAGGCAGCGGTCTGAGGTTCGCAGTTTCCCCGCCGAACAGCAGCCCATCCCCGGCTCAGATTTCAGCGACACACCAGCACGAGAATCAGCACTATTTTGGTTAAAAAGCATAACAGAGAACAGTTTAATACACTTGAATTAAAATGTTACTTTTAAATATGACATTTTTATTTCTAAAATGCTTGTTAACCGAGTTAAAATGTATGCAGTTAACATCAGAAAATTGAGTGTAAAGCTATGCTGTATGTCCACGCCAAAGTCGGTAATTCAATCATATGGTCTATAGTGTTCTTGCTTATAAATGAATGTTCACCTTTTGATTATTACTGTTGCCGCTAGTAATTCTGAGTGTGTGATTTCTAGTTTCCAACCCATTTTTAGCCAGCAATTATATAGTAATTTTTAAACAAATAATACAACCCAACATGTAGGGTCAAACATTTAACCCAACCAGTCAAAATAACCCAGCATGTGTTCTGTCCAATATTTAACCAGCGCTGGGTTGCCAAATAGCCCAAGTTGGGTTGTTTTTAACCCAGCATGAGTACTTGATATTTGGAGTGATGTGTCCTCAGGACATCTGTACTTCTCAAGTACAGGATTTATTTACTTTGTCAAATGTTAACTCGTTGAAAATTCACATAAAATGCTTTTGTTTTACAGGCTTTGGCTTAGCTTTTAACCTGCAACCATCTCTTACGATAATCGGTAAATACTTCCTTGTGAAAAGGCCAATAGCAAATGGCCTGGCAATGGCGGGTAGCCCGGTCTTCCTGTCCACCCTGGCTCCCCTCAACCAGTTTCTCTTTGACCATTTTGGATGGCGAGGAAGCTTCCTCATCCTCGGAGGAGTGCTGCTCAACTGCTGCGTGGCAGGATCCCTTATGAGACCCATCAAGATAAAAACAAAACTGCCAGTGAGGAAAACCACTGATGAGAATGACACAGGAAAACTGGACGTCACCTCTCAGACAGCTGGACAAGACGAGTCCAAGCAGTCAGTCTGTGCCACGAAAGTCAACCAATTCATTGATGTCTCCCTCTTCAAGCACAGAGGTTTCCTTATCTATCTGGTGGGGAATGTGCTCATGTTCTTTGGATTTTTTGCTCCAGTGGTCTTCCTGGCACCATATGCCAAGCATCAGGGGATAGATGAGTACTCCGCAGCATTCCTGCTCTCCATACGATCGCACCTTTAGAGAGGACACTATGTATTGCGACGCCAGGAACCGGGTTTTGGTTCACGCCAACACACAACAGATTGGGACCTAGGACGCAAGATACCGTATTTCTTTCAGTTCTTTCGCATGTAGGACATAATATTATGGCCTTGTGACCACAGAATTGATGTATCCGTCTCTTTAACGACAGTGTTACAGACGTAGGGCCTATGAACTGTGGTGTACTCCGTGTTTTCTTGAATTGTGGGCCGTCATTGTCTTATTTTATGATTAGAAGTGTGGTGCTGGCTTCTCCATGTTTATCTTTGAGTGTGTCTACTCATTTGGTGTCATTTGGGTGTGGTATACGGCTACCAGCGGAACATTCTCCGTGGGTTGGGCTTGCTACCCATTTAGACAGTGCGTGGTTCCTGTCCTGCGTGTGTGTGAGTACCACCAAATCTCCTGTGACAGTTGTATGTCCAAAGTATGAGATATTCAGACCTGTGCACTTAAGAGACATAAAAGCGAATCCATGCTGTGTGGTGAGTGAGCATATCGCTCTCAGGATGTTTATTGTCACACGATTGGGGTCTGTTACTGTCAAGTGCCTATGTACTAGACAGTGGGAGGAACAGAGGACATCCATCCCTGAACGTAGAGACACCATACAATCATGTACGTTTTGCCTTGGGGCAATGATGAGGCTGCTTGGAGGTATCTTTCCTTTTCAATCATTGAACTATTACAACTACTATGGTTGGAAAAGAAGGGAAACAGAGAAAGGTGGTAGAGCTAGAGATCGGCTCAGCCAAAGTGCTTGCTGCTAATGAGGAGGACAAAGACAACGAGGAAGAGATCAAACTCAACACAGAGGAAGCAGCAGACTCCACCAGCAAAGAGCCCTGAATCTGTCTGTCCATTTTTATCTATCTATCTATCTATCTTTTTTGTTGTTCTCTCTGTCTTACTGATGTTCTGAATATCATTCTATCTATGTCGTTCTGTCCACATGTCTATTGAAGTAATTCTGTCACATATAATATATATAATTATATATATATATACCTGTATGTTTACTGGTTAATTCTCTTCTTTCTCTTGTTCTACCCTTTCTGTTCTATCCATATGTCTATCCATCTGCCATTCTTGTCTTAATATCTGTTTCTTGTCCGTCAGCCACTATCGTTTGTCTGTCCATTTATGTTGTTCTGTCTACTTATTTATTGTTCTGTCATTGTATTTATACGTCTGTATATCTAGTCTGTCGTTCTGTCTTCTGTTGTCTGATATGTAGATTTCTTCTACCTATCTATGTATATCTGTCGTTCTATCTATATGTCTGTCTGTCTATATCTATCGAGTGAGAGGCAGAAACTAGTTTGTGCAAAGATTTGATACTGTTCCTGTTATATCATTTTAAAGCTTCCACTGTGATATAGAACTAAAGTAGTAACCTGGCCCGGCTTTACAAATATATCTGACTGCAGAAAGCTGTGATTGACCAATCAGAATCAAGTATTCCAGAAATCTGCATTTTGTAATTTATTCAGATTTATTGCTTTAATTGTAGAGTTTTCATTGTATATTATTACTTTAAAAATTATATAGGTTTAATTTTAATCTAAAGAAGGTTATGCAGATTGGCAAACAGATGATGAAAAACAGATGAGTGTACATTATTATAACGGACATTAAAATTCACAGTGACAAATGAATACAGTGAAGTGTCTTAAGAAAAAAAAAACATTTATCTATAAACACATAACACTCATTGTAGGTTCATTCTTTACACTTTGATTAAAAAACAGTGATTTGTTTAATATATCTCAGGGTTCCTCAAATCTTACCCTGGAGGTCCAATGCACTGCAGATTTTAACTCCAACCCTGATCAAACTCAGCTACCTGTGATTTTCTGATGATCCTGAAGACATTGGTTAGCATGCTCAGGTGTGTTTGAAAAGGGTTACAGCTAAACTCTGCAGGAAAGTGGATCTCGTGGGCCAGATTTGAGGATCCCTGGTATATCTAAACTCAGAAACATTACTTACATCTCAGAGCACCAATATTACTCAATGGTCATCATAGCTTTTAGTCGCTGATCTATGCATTGAAACACTACAGGCCTTATTGAAGAGTGGAATGTATGTACCAGACGATTAAACACATTCCAAAGCTTTAAATATATTTGCTATGCAAGCTTTGCTATATGTACAAATCTATGTTACAGACCCAGCCATCCTTGTTTAAAGCGATAGTTCACCCAAAAATGACTATTCTGTCATTGTTTACTTGCCCTAATGTTACCTGTATGCATTTCTTTCTCTGGATCACAAACAAATATATTTTGAAGAATGTTGTGCCCAAAAAACATTGGACCCCATTGACCCTCAATACAGAGACATTTATCAAAGTATCTTGTTTGCGTTTTCCACAGAGGAAAGAAAGTCTTACAGATTTGGAACAGTCCCATTTAGAAAAAAAACACTTTGGAGCCATGGCCTTTTCATTCGACACACACAAAACAGACATGAACAGAAACTTATTCAAGTAAAAAAAGCTAGAGAGGGTTACAGCTTTAGCCAGGGATGTTTGAGACACTGAGCTGTTGTTGCCCTCCGTTCTGGCAGGAAGTCCAACATCTGTAACAGGAAATCAGAGAAAAGTGAGGCCTCTCTGAGGAGAAAGTGATATTTCTCTACCAGCACTTCGTACAGCCCCCATACACGGAGGACAGCTATTCGCCGCAGGTCACCTGTGCAACAACAAACGTAGTTAAAGCAATGAAACCACTGCAAGAATTCTTTTGGAGAATAACATTAATTTTACTTTGGTAAACATACACATCTTTCTTGCACTAAAATTATGAATTTGACCTGTCTCCACACCAAGATGAATAAGGAAAGACAAATCTAATATTGTACTTACCTTTGCGGTTGAAATACTGATAGGAATATTTCCCAGACAGAGCCACTGACACTGGGATCTTACCCAGGAGCTCAATAATATGAGCCAGGTGGTCTAAAAATAATAGAAATGGTGAACCCCACAAATCTACACTTCTCTATTAAAAATATTGTTGATGGCTATTAAATAGTTTACCTTCCTCTAAGGAGAAATTATGCCCTGCTTTGGGTTCAAATAAGGAATCACCAGTAACAAGCTCAAATGCCTATTGAAAAATAATACAGATAAAAAGAAACAGTGTTGGGTAGAAACTGATTACATGTAATCTGGATTACATGATCAGATTTAAAAAAGATTACATAATTTGTCAATTATTCTTTTTTTCTCTTTTAAATTTACCTTCCTAAAAATCCTACTGTCATGCTTTGACTATACTCACAAATGTTTTGTAAATAGCTTTTGCAAACCATGCTTCTATTCGTAAAAATTATCTTAAAAAAAGTAGCCAGATTATGTTACCTAAAAATGAGTAACCTAGATTGTTACAAACTACAGTTTTCATAAAGTAATCTGTAATTTGTATAATCTACTCAGCGCTGAAAAGAAATGATTAATATACATTAAAATTATAAAATACATTTATATTAAGATAAACTTAGATTTATAGTAAAGGGGTAATATGATGCTGTTAAATAAGAACATTCTTTGTTGTATTTGGGTGTATGCAATGTGTTTATGTTTTTTACAGTTAAAAAACATTATTTTCCACATAGTGTACATTTTTGTTTCTCCTCTATGCCCTGCCTTTTTTTTTACATAGCTCATCGTTCTGAAAAGCGAGGTGCTGTGATTGGCCAGCTATCCAGTTTGTTGTGATTGGCTGAATACCTCAAGCTTGTGACAGAAATGTTACGCCCCTTACCATATTTTGATGCCGTGTCCCGGCCGGAGCGAAGAGACCACTTTGAAACCCATTATAAACGAGGCATTTTTTGTATCCAGTGGGGACATAATTACTAATTTTATAATGACTTATACTGTCTTTTTACCGTTGCGTTGCATCACGCCGCATAAAAATAAAACCATGTCTGCACTTGTGATCAGAGAAATGACAAAAAACAAGTGCTACTCCACACTGCCCAAAACTCGCTGTTTGAATCATCATTAGGCAATCCTTTAAAATGAAAACATATTACGTGTAGTCTAACTGCTGGCCGGCCATTTTAGTCTAAACGTCTACTCTACCAGGATCAGGAAGCGCCTTCCATAAAATGTGCTGCACACTTCTGGATATTTGGGTTTAACTGTTCTGGAACATTGTTGTAAATACAACTTAACCACTGATTTGTATTCGTGTCCTCTTTTGGAAGACCAAACAAAGTAGTTTCGCTTTCACAACGCACAACACAGCGGCCTAGCGTGAGGGGAAGCCCCGGCTTAGCGTGCGCTGAGGCCGGGATAGAGTGAGCTGAGGCGGCGGGGTTGAGAACGGCGCGGCTGGCGGATTCGACGAAGGAGCAACCACATGTGACGACCCCGGGCTGGACTCCGCTTCGTCCACGGTGCAAAGTTGTTGTATTTCCTCAGCGACAATCACGGATCAGCTCTAGGCATAACGAAACGGATATCGTCCTCTTTTGGAAGACCACACAGTAGTTTCGCTTTCACAACGAAGCACACAGCGTCTTCACGACATGGCTGCAGCGTCAACAATACTACAGTGAGAAAAAAAGTTATGCCTTCTTTCTTTGCGTGAACATTTGGGCGGCGTTATGCAAATCTTCCCACATAGTGACCTAGATATGTGGGGGCGTGTTAGACGAGCCGTTTTAGGCAGGGCGTAGCTGACTCTTAACTTTTATAAGAATATCTCTTTGGATTTGAGACTTATTCTTTGCAACTTACAGATCTTCTTTAGGATGCCCGCAAGAGCTTGTAACACACAGAGAAAGGAAAAATTAAATCGCATCATATGACCCTTTATATATTTATTTAATAAAATATAGTTTTTTATATATTTTAATCATTCTAATGCATCAAAACTGAAGCAAATGTTTTAAACAATTAACTTTTTCCCCCCAATAAATATGGCTTAAAACTACAAACAACAAGATCAATGCCTGCTTACAATTAAGTAATCCAAGTAATCCAGTCATGTGCTAAACAGTAGACTAAACTAAATTTTCTAGTAGGATGGCTCTATTTCGTCAAACACTGTCGACAGCTGTAGACTCACCAAGCAGGCCACACTCCAGATGTCAGCTGGAGGACCATATTCAGAGCCTAGAAGAACCTCCAGAGAGCGATACTGTCTGGTCTGGATCTCTTGACAAAAGTGTTTGTACTATAACAACAAGAAAAGAGGTTAAGTAATCTAATCAGGTATACACATCAAGTGATTTCATTGATCCATATGCTTCCACAAGAGCATGCTGTGCATTCTTTGACATTGAGGAAAGCATTATATGAATTCACTGAATGTGTCACACCACCCAACATGAGCTGCCAAGATCTGCAATTTTCACTGTGATATTATCCAAGTTTCCAGGCTTTGCAGCTGCTTCTGTGTGAAAGTAGTAGATGATTAATTAATGCTACATATATTACAGTGATACAATGTAATGATTTACTTCATTCACATTTAATTATTTTCCTACCGGGATCCTGGAGGATTGTGGTTTTAATGGCTGAAGTGTAAGTTTGTTTCGCGCCCCCTGGAGGATGAGATGAGGACTGCGGTGTGAGACACAGCAGGATGTTCTCAGGCTTGATGTCTGTGTGAATGATCTTGCAGTGGCTGTGAAGATACTCCAGACCTTCAAGAACCTGAGACAGATACAGTTTTTCAGGTCTTGTGCTGATTTATACGGTCTTTCTTTTTTAGACACCAGGTCTACATGAAACTTTACACACATTAGAAGTGTCTCACCTGAGTGATGACGTGTTTGACACAGGTGAGAGAGAGACCTGGATTCCCAAAACACACTTGCCAACAGTGCAAGTCTGGTCCCAGCAGCTCCAACACCAGACAAATATCTACATAGTGGTCAAGAATCAACTAACAACTCTCAATATGTATTTCTGTATTATATAAAGACTAAAATACCATAAAAGTATACCCCAAATTTCCCACAGAACAGATCTGAAATGTTGAGAATTTTATACAACAGTTAGTTTGTCTTTGAATTTGAAAATATGGGACTTTTAAACTGTAGCGTTCCACATGCAGTCACATTTATTGTTATTATAAACTGTTGAAATCCAGTAATTTTATATGGTTCAAGCTCAAATTTCACTCAGGTTCAAGCTGCTTGGTTTCAAAGGGCTTTGTTAGCAGGGCTTAATAGATCGCAAAGCTATACCTTTTTTGCCTACAAATTTTGGCTGAAATTCTGCAAATGAAGGTCCACCTAGAATACTTATTAGTGTGTTGGGGATTTTTAGTGACTCAGCATTATGTCAGTGTGTGGCAACAAGTGACAGTCTTAAAGGGATAGTTCACCCAAAAATGAAAATTACCCCATGATTTACTCACCCTCAAGCCATCCTAGGTTTATGACTTTATTCTTTCAGATGAATACAATGGGAGTTCTATTAAAGGGGTGGTTGATTGCGATTTCACTTTTTTAACGTTAGTTAGTGTGTAATGTTGCTGTTTGAGCATAAACAATATCTGCAAAGTTACGAAGCTGTAAGTTCAATGCTTCAATGATTACAATGAGTTACTTCCTGGGTTCGTGACGTCACAAACCCAGATAAACCCCGCCCTCGGGAAAAGGCAGCAAAGGGGGCAAGGTCATGCTTTGCTGCTTTAGAGAAGAGGAAGAGAAAACTAGAGGTGCACGTAAAAATCTGTTTATATGAATCGCGATTCTGTCTTCTAAAGATTCTAATGGATTCACAAGTTTCAAAATCAATGTTCAAAAGCAGCGGTTCTTAATACTGTTCCTCGCGTCCCCCTGCTCTGCATCTCTCTCTCTCTCTCTCTCATTCAGCTCAGCTCCAACAATGAACTGGTCCAATTATACACTTATTTTCACATAGCTATTAGAAGTGTTAAACATGGGCGCGCGTGCAGTTGCCTTACTGTAGTAAAGCTTTAATCAGGATAAAACCATATATTAAAAGCTAACAGAAGCATTAGCATTTACAAATAACAGCATATCTAAAAGTATGAGAACAACAAACAAAAAAAATAGGCCTACCATTAAAAGCCATGTGCAGCCAGGTTCTGCACGATCCTCTTCAATAATATCCTCTGCTTCTCAATCGAGCTCAAACTGATAAGCGATATTAATGACGCCTTTGTTTTCAATACAGCCGGAGCACATGCCGCTGAGGAGAGGAGCGGGACATTTAGACGCGTACTAGAGGCGGTTTAGCCAATCACAAAACACTGAGCCAGCTGACCAATCTGAGCCCATCGCCTATTTCTGAGGGAGGTGCTTCATAAAAACAGAAAAGATCAGCCCTTTCTCAGAGAAGGGACAGAGCTTTGTGGAATAAAGGTAAATTATGTGGAAAATAATGCGTTTTTTTTTTAAACGTAGCATTAATACATGTTAGACTGCACCCTATAAACACAATCAATCCTAGAAAAAAAACAGTCAACCACCCCTTTTGTACTTCTAATTTGTGACCGGTGTTTTGTTTTGCTCTCTCCTCTGCGCTTCCGCGTTCGTCACTTCTCACCAGAGCTTACGCTAAGCCTACATCCTACGCCATCCTCCGCACGCTACTCTCTCGTGAACGCGCGTACGACAGTAAGCAGAAGCTAGAAATGACAGTTTATAAAGTTTTAAATATGGAATTTTTTTTATTAACACAATTCATCCCTTCCAGAAGTGCTTTATTAACCCCCGGAGCTGTGTGGAGCACTTTTATGATGGATGGATGCACTTTTATTTGCTTCAAAATCTCGACCCCCATTCACTGCTATTATAAAGTTTGGAAGAGCCAGGACATTTTTTTATTTAATTCTGACTGTTTTCATCTGAAAGAAGAAAGTCATATAAATTTAGGATGCCAGAGAACAGTTTCAGAACTATTAATGTCAGATTTACAAATCGGTCAAACAGGTTTGTAAAACGGACTGAAATTGTTTATTAATTATGACAGTTCACACATGCACTGGATCGCTTGCAGTGGGTTCTCACACTGAAAAAATATTGGGATATTTTTTTTTTTTTTTAAAGCTCTGGGTGAGGTGGATAGTTACCTATAATTAATTGTAGGAAACAAACCTAGCAAATGTCTTCTATTGTTTTCAAATGATGAAGCAGCTCTTTATTGCATGTGCAGCTTGTGAATGACTCTGTACTGCAGGTAAAGATTATTTGTAAAAAAAATTAAAAAAAATAAATAAAAAAAAAAAAGAATAAGAAAATATGGCCACATTTTTTTTATGGGTTGCCTGTTACTGTTGAAAGGCTAGAAACACCCCTGAATTCAATCATAAAGGGGTGCTAATTTTACTGTGAAAATCAGATGAATATCATTTGTCAAGTGTTTATTATTGTTGTAGTGGTTCATTTTGCATAAATGATATTATGAAAGGATACGAATGCCGTTCACACCAGCTATCTTAAACTCATCCAGTAACTGCACTATACGTCCTTTGAGAGGGTTACGGGCTGTGGGACCAGTAGCCTGGAGAGAGGGAAAACTTTTGAGATTCAGTCCAAACACCACATGCAAGAAGACAAGAACCAGGGAGAGAGAGAGCGAGAGACACTCACACATCGCAGTAATGTCAGTTCATCTTGGCCAGCCTGAGTGAATCCAGCTCCGCTCTTCAACACCTTCACTGCCACATGCCTGCCTGAACGGCAAAACCACAACGGACACTTGAGAACTTTTAAACACACATGCACACTTCAATACACACATTTACACATGCAAGGCAACCCATAAAACACAAAGTTTCAGTACCTGAGGTCAATGCAGAGCCATACAGTAGAGAAATAACCCCAACCCAGCTTTGACAGAACCTTGTATCTCTTATTAAACACATCGCCCACCTGCACTGGGTGATACCCACCTATAGAGAGAGAAAGTCAATGAACTGTATACACTTATAAAAACAAAGGTTCTTAATTGGCCATGAAGAACCTTTAATATCCATGGAAACATTTTATTGCACAAAGGTTCTTTGTGTTCTTTACACTATGGGAAAAGGGGTTATTTTAAGAACTGTTCACTGGAGGTTCTCTGGGGAACCAGAAAAGGGCTTTCTATGGAATCACTGTATTGTATTAATGACCTTATTGACTATATGGCTCTTCAGTCTCTTTAATTTGATTACAGATTTAAAGGGGCTCACCGTAGCAGTAATCTCTTGGATCTTCATGTTCCTCTGTGTAATCAGATTCAAGATGTTCAAAATTCCTCAGTGTTTTCAGCTTAGAGTCCATAACTACATGAGACCTGCATTAGAACCCACCACTTGCGTATATTATAATTTAAAAGTGATATCTGACTATTCATACATTCATGCATAATCACACATATATGATGCATAAAGTATCATGAGAGTCATAAATCTTTGCAGATGTAAGCATAAATAATTCAGTGGTTGCTGATGTAATGGAGCATATACAAAAGACTAAATCTGTGCTGTGTATTCTTAGACAACCATAAACGTCCGGTAGAGGTGGAAGCGCAGCTCTTCTATCCTGACACATTTGGCTCACCAAGAGTCAGATAAGCCAGTACCGCATTTAGATCTCAACACCCGCTGCTGTGGGAGTTTACAGCAGGCTCTGAACCGTGACCTGAAAATATATCATGGCACTGTCTGTCTGTCACTCATGTCACATAAGACCTTGGAGGGCAACATGAGGGCATATTCCCACAGTCAAACTCACTGTTCAATTTTAGCTTGATTGCTAGTGAAATCAATTTTACTGACACATGCAAAAAAGTACCATGGTAATACCATTGTATGACTATGGTACTCGGTACCAGAGTATAAATCATTACCATGGTAATTCCACCTGATACCATCACTTCACCACTAAAAATATAGAATTGATTTTAAATCAGTACTTTTTTCTTACATTATGTATTTATAATTTCTGATTTTAAGCAGGATTGATATGTAACCAAGTGCTTCCAGACAGACAGGGAAAGTTTTTAAGATGGACTAGACTACAATTGACACATTATATTGTTTTCATAACATATTATTAAATGCATTAAAATATATATATAATTTATAATAGAGTATTTTACATTATACAGAAAATATTAGTGTTTGAATTGAAATTCAAAGTCTGCATATTAACACATGCAACAACATACTAACTAATTCATTAATTCTAAAATTATAATGATTGTGATGTATCTTAAACTAAAAGTACTTAAACTAAATCTCAAAGAAATGTCAATTAGGTGGATGTTCTTAAAGGATCAAAAAAGAGGTACATGACCAGAAGTCTGCTATAGACCAATAAAGCACATACTATATATAAAACAACATAACTCATCTAAATATAAAGCAGACATTTTCATTATATAAGGATTAACTTCTGCCAACACCAATTGGGCAGTACAGTATCCATGTCCTGAAGACCAGTGTTTACTGTCATACAACCGCAGTCAAACTCTGTCATTTCAACTTTTTATAGAAGAATTGAAAGATATTATTATATGGCTACCAAAGGCCACAAACAGAATCTCTGACCCAATCACAACAATCCAACAGCAGAAGCACATTTTAAATATTTTTGGTGAAAACCTTTATAGTAAAATATACATAGAAGCATGCGGAGTAAAGAGGTGTGTTGTACTCACGATTTGGTGCAGATCATGTCCTTTGTGTTTGTTTGCATGATTTCATCAGAGGTCTGGAGCTGCTTCTAGATGCTCATCCTGACTTTATGATTGGGGGGGGGGGATTTCCTCCAAATGCTCCACAACCCTCTCACTTTTCACCTCTCTCTCTCTCTCTCTCTCAGTTGAGAGATATTCTGAGGAGACAGGTGGCTGTGCTGCTCACTTTAACTAAAGCATACACTCTTAAAAATAAAGGTGCTTCACGATGCCATAGAAGAACCTTTTTGTCTAAATGGTTCCATAAAGAACCTTTAACATCTGAAGAACCTTTCTGTTTCACAAAAGGTTCTTTGTGGCGAAAAAAGGTTCTTGAGATTATAAAAAGGTAAGAAAGCGATGGTTCTTTAAAGAACCTATGACTGAATGGTTCTTTGTGGAACTAAAAATGGTTCTTCTATGGCATCGCTTGAAGAAACTTTTGTAGCACCTTTATTTTTAAGAGTGTAGGCAGAACAAACTTTCTGACACTGCAGAGAAAACACATTAACACGAAGCTGCTGATGGAACATCCGACTAAAATAAGCTGCACAAAGCCAAAAGAATCCAAGTGTTTATCTGTAGCATTTAGGGCAGTGAGTATTATGCAGTATCTGGAATGGAATGTAAAGCACATTATACTCACACATGATATCACCATCTACAAATTCGCAAAAACACATGCCGTGCAGTTTGGAGCATGAGTTGCTGTGGTTTCTGTGCATTGTATTTGTCTTGCAAATAGTGCTAAAAATAACCACCAGTCAACTGGGGAAGAGCGAGAGAGAGAGAGAGACAGAGAGATGCATTAGCTGTCTGCGGTTAATATGAGCTTGTTAACACTAACTAGTTACAGTGATAAATACTGTAGAAATGTTTATCAGGTTATGTATGGGTGTGCATGAAAGTAGAGGAATGAGGGATAGTAAATAGAAAAAGATCTAAATATTAGTTGTTACAAACTTTTTTTTACATTTTTAACCAAATGTATAGGAATGAGGGATAGCAAATATCACAAAATGCAAATAATAGTTGTGAACAAAATAAAATATTTTAAAATGTTAAATGAATGTAGAGATGTAGAGGAATGAGAGATAGTAAATAGCAAAAGGTGTAAATATTAGTTATAAAATGATACAAACATCAAACAAACAAATAAATAATTTATATTTAAACAAATATTGAGCAATGAGGGATAGCAAATAGAAAAACGTACACGTGAACAAAATAAAACAATAAAAGCCATTTAAAATGTGAACTCAAAACAAAATAGAGCAATGATTTAGCAAACTCATATTCATACTCATAGTGCCATTCAAGTCCCACAATTTTCTCAGGTGAATTCCCTGTTTGATTTGGAAATGCACTACATTATGGAAGCAAAATGTGTTGTGAATACTGTTTCATGTTTATTTGAAATACAGTCCCTTGTTAAATGTAGAATCATTTTATGGAAGCCACTGTGCTATTTCAGTCTGATCACAATCTGTTGATCAATGAACACTGATAATAATTAATAAAATCTGTATCTCAGAAAGCTTAATGGTAATTGTCTTCCTTCTTTTATCTAGCATTCTCCCCTGGGCTTTGTACTCTAAATGGGACATGTCTCAAAACTGCTTCGTGGGTCATAAATAGATCAGCTATTCTCAGACTGCCAACTGCCAAAGTGTCTGACTGTAACACAAATCAAAAGCAATTATCTGGATGAGAAAGCAGCTGAGGTCACATAATAATGAATGAAGAGTTCGTTAGAAATGAGAAGGATTCAGTAGGCCTTGAAAAGCTTGAAGTGAATGAGCTTATATGGGCTTGAGTTGAGGGTGTTTATATTCCATTAAAAGTCTATTGAGCTTTCCATCAGCCTCAGTAACATCAGCTGTTGATGCTTTTAGCTACTGTTCTGTGCTAAAACAGCCACCAACATATAATTGTACTACAAGAGTAATGTATGTTTAAAAGTCTTGATTTAATAGATTACTAGTAGTTATTTTTATCTTCATTTATATAAAAAAAATGGTTAGATAATGAACACACAGAATTATTCTACATTAATGTGACAAGCTGTTACATTGATTATTATGCTTGTAGTTAAAGCAACAACGTTATTTATTTATTATTCTTATCATCACTATTAGTATTTCACCTTTGAAATATCAGTTTCAAAATCATTCAGATGGTACACCGACTTTTTTTCCCACTCTCTCTCTAAATTCATAAGTTTAATGAGCGGGTATGAAATTCCGCGAAAGGTGATTTGCCTTACGGCAGTAACGAACAATGCATGCACTATCCGCTGTAATTCCACTCACTCAAAAATATACAAAACTACATACAGTTGCCTTTTAGGTTTGAAAACACTCCTTAATGCATTGCCTCTAGTTATTTTTGAGGATTAAGTCAATATTAAGTCCATTTAGCACTACTGGTGTTTGTGTAGGCCTATGCATTGATTGGAAATGAGATATCCCTGAAGGAACTTCTAAGGGTCAAAATGCTCTGACCTTCAGTCTCTGGATGGTTTCCAGACACACATGAAAGCACTTATCACTTAGTAACACTGACACACACACACTTCTGAGTGTCAGCGCTAGTGAGCGGTTCTGACCTGCCCTCATTTGAAACATCATAACATGAGAACCAAGTACTCAGAGTAAAAGATCAATATTTATTGACAATATACCATATTTGTTAGGATCACAGCACGATTAAAGCAATTTGTCAACAGATTAATGTATTATATGTGGTTTATAATGACTAACCACTTAGATTTCAGCTATTCGTGTTCACACAGGAAGCAGAAGTCTTGATGTTTGCCACCTAGAGAAGACACTCTTGAGGTCTCTTCTCTGACAGGGATTAGAGATATGAGGATAAATATATACGGTCTCTCTGCTGCTGTCCTGCAGAGGCTGGTTTTAGACCTGGCAGATGGGCAGATGCACATATCCTGGCTGGGGTGAATAAAAGTCTGTATAAGGTAAATCTACTTTACTATGTGTATGGAAGGATGTGATGGAGACATTTGTTTTCCAGAGATATCAAAGAAATTCATTCAAGCATTACTTAATTTATAATAACTGAATGGTATTTTGAATCTATTAAAAGTTGTAATGAAGACCCTAAAGACATATCTCACTAGGGTAAGTAAACAATTACAGAATGTTAATTTTGCATAAACCGTTCCTTTAATACAAAGATGCAATCACTCTGTTTTACAATGCAACTTTCTGAACGGTTCATTAAAGCAAAGCTGAACGTCCAACAAATTGTGAACCATTTTGAGTTATAGCAACATTTTATTTACAATAGAAATGCACAGGTAAAAGAACAGATGGTAGAAACAATTTACAGTCGCTTCAAATAGGCCAGCGCATCCTGTGCAAGACTTACAAAATTATCTATAGTGTATAACAGCCACACATACGTACAAAACAGTGAGCACAATAGTGAACTACAGCAAAAATAAGACCAGTATATTTGCATGAAGAGATCTGAACGAACACTGACAACTGCAGTCAGTTCACTGTAGATTACAAGCTAAAAAAAAAAAAAAGTTAATTTTAAATTTGGGAGGGGTGGATCATAATTACCAAATTTGGTCTGTACATTAATCGAACAAAATAAATAAATAAATACATAAAAATCAATAAAAGTAAAAGTGCGAGCAATGCACAGCACAACAGCTCACAAAAAAATGTGCAGAGTTCAGAAAACTTAAAAAAAAACGAAAAATCTAATTTATGTAAGCATGATCTGATCATCAAAAAAAAAAAAAAAAAAAATAATTAAGAGTGTGACAGCTGGAGAATAAATTAAAAAAATTGTTTTTGTGAAAATATATAAAACATTTGAAAGGATGGCCATGATCGCAAAAATATATATATATATATTATATATAAAAAAAAAACAGCATAAATTAAATACTTCCGGCATAACTATTTCAGCCAAGTGTGCAGGGATGTATCGCAGATATACACATGTGCAACAGCCACGGAAACTTTTTTTTTCTTTTACTGAAAGCCAACCAAAAACATTGAAAAGCACACTTTAACACTGAAGAAACAAACCTTTTTGACTAGAACAAATGCACAACTGAGAATTGTGAACGTTACATGAAACCTATTCACCTAAATCAAGTGTGTTAATCGGGTTAACCTGCCATTTACATAATCAGAATCGACAATAAAATGCACACGCGACATGCATGTGCCAACCTAAAATCTCTGAATTCACGGTGAGTATCCATGCATGTTAATGTATATAATACTGTAGCCTGTGCCACATGAAAATATCTCAAATGGCCCTGTTAGGGTGAGGTCCCTTAAACCAGTTTTTCATTTAAAGCAAAACAAAAATCTGGATAAAAACAGTTTTCAAGAGAACACTTAACAAAAGGTCTATGGGAGTGTTGAGCAAGAATTGGCATTTAGTTGTCCTTAGAAGGCATCCTTTGTTTGTTTTTTTTTCTTTTGAGTTCTTTTATTAAGTCACAGGCTGCAACATAAAGCACATCACACCAAATGCATGGATAAGCAGTTTATCAAGAATCCGCCAAACAGTAAGTCGGCCTTTGTAAGACTTCTTTTTTTAAATACAGAAATGCTTAAATGCTTGACATGCTGAAAACAACATTCTTTGCTTAGGGCCGCATGTCTCAATGCAAAAAACCCTGGAGGACTAGCGCATCAGATAAGGGACTTCTCTCAGAAATGCCCCGCCAACAACAGTAGTTTCACAGGCACTGTAGCGTGTTGGTGAGTGACTGCTGTTCAGATGAAACCGAGAGCAGCTCTACAGACCAGCAACAGTGTACGTGTAACATCTATGAGAGATTCACGCTTCTCGAATCTGTGAATGCTGTCTTTAATCGTAATCATCCGTCTCAAATATCCTCTGTTCTCCTCTGCTCTGGAGTCTTCAGGAAGTAAGAGTTCATATCTTTTGGCAAGGTCTCTGGTCTCTTTCTATAACCGGCTTTGTCTCTTTTACAGTCTTTTCAAGTGTCTGTCCGAGGTTACAGGTCAAAGGTCAGTGACTTTATTCTCCACAGCTGCAGCAATCTGTTGGAGTCTGTAGCCCAGCTGCATCTTTTGAGCAGTGGAGTCCTCCTCTAAAGCTGTGATGATCTGATGAAGAAAAAAAAACCTTATAGACATGAAAAGGATTGGGGATCTTTTCATTTCATGACATGTAAATCATCACCCTAACTTTAAGTTGGCTGTTTAGTTTCAGACAATGTAAAAATAAAATGTTAAATTTAATTTTCCTTTGAGTTCATTTCTAATGTTACTTAAGTTTAATGTAATGAATCTGCAGATTCTCTGGTGTTTAAGTATAACAGTATCTACAGGTGCATCTCAATAAATTAGATGTTGTGAAAAAGTTCATTCAGTAATTCAGCTCAAATGTGAAACTCGTGTATTAATAAATTCAATGCACACAGACTGAATTAAGTAGTTTAAGTCTTTGTTTCTTTTAATTGTGATGATTTTGGCATTTAACAAAAACCCCACCAATTCACTATCTCAACAAACTAGAATACTTCATAAGACCAATTAAAAAACATTTTTTTGTGAATTGTTGGTTTTCTGGAAAGTATGTTCATTTACTGTACTTGTACTCAATACTTGGTAGGGGCTCATTTTGTTTTAATTACTGCCTCAATTCAGCGTGTCATGGGGGTGATCAGTTTGTGGCACTGCTGAGGTGGTATAAAGCCCAGGTTTCTTTGACAGTGGCCTTCAGCTCATCTGCATTTTTCTTGTTTCTCATTTTCTTTTTGACAATACCCCATAGATTCTCTATGATATCTATGGGGTTCAGGTCTGGTGAGTTTTGCTGGCCAGTCAAGCACACCAACACGATGTTCATTTAACCAACTTTTGGTGCTTTGGCAGTGTGGGAAGGTGCCAAATCCTGCTGGAAATTTAAATCAGCATCTTCAAAAAGCTGGTCAGCAAGAAGGAAGCATGAAGTGCTCCAAAATCTCCTGCTAGACAGCTGCATTGACTTTGGACTTGATAAAACACAATGGACCAACACCAGCAGATGACATTGCACACCAAATCATCACAGACTGTGGAAACTAAACACTGGACTTCAAGCAACTTGGACTATGAGCTTCTCCACCCTTCCAGACTCTAGGACCTTGGTTTCCAAATGAATACAAAACTTGCTCTCATCTGAAGAGAGGTCTTTGGACCACTGGGCAAAAGTCCAGTTATTCTCCTTAGCCCAGGTAAGACGCTCTGACGTTGTCTCTGGTTCAGGAGTGACTTAACAAGAGGAATACGACAACTGTAGCCAAATTCATTGACACGTCTGTGTGTGGTTGCTCTTGATGCATTGACCCCAGCCTCAGTCCATTCATTGTGAAGTTCACTCAAATTCTTGATCGATTTTGCTTGACAATCCTCATAAGGTTGCGGTTCTCTGGTTGGTTGTGCATCTTTTTCTTCCACACTTTTTCCTTCCACTCAACTTTCTGTTAACATGCTTGGATACAGCACTCTGTAAACAGCCAGCTTCTTTGGCCATGAATGTTTGTGGCTTACCCTCCTTGTGAAGGGTGTCAATGATTGTCTTCTGGACAACTGTCAGATCAGCAGTCTTCCCCATGATTGTGTAGCCTAGTGAACCAAACTGAGAGGCCATTTTGAAGGCTCAGGAAACCTTTCCAGGTGTTTTGAGTTGATTAGCTGATCGGCATGTCCCATATTCTATTTTGTTGAGATAGTGAATTGGTGGGTTTTTGTTAAATGTGAGCCAAAATCATCACAATTAAAAGAACCAAAGACTTAAACTACTTCAGTCTGTGTGCATTGAATTTATTTAATACACGAGTTTCACAATTTTGAGTTGAATTACTGAAATAAATGAACTTTTCCACGACATTCTAATTTATTGAGATGCACCTGTATACTGCTTCCTCTGAATTAACTGACAATGTTCATATCCATCTGCCTGGCATCAGAAAAGACACAGAACAAGCTTTTATAAGAAAATGTCAGGTGTTTAACTGACTGAAAGTGCTGTATGTTCATAGCTCAACAAATACTTTATTCACAAAAAATCAAGAAAAATGTGATTCCTCATGATAAAACTTATGTCTACATGCAAATATTGTTCTACTTGTAAACATGGAGCAGTAGATGTATACAACATTAGCTCTTGTTACAACAGGAGTCTATTTTTGTCACTTTTAATACTGTGCATCATTGTTATTGTTACTAGGTTGCTATAAAACACTTGCTAAAGCATGAGTGCATGACAAGAACGTGCTGTCAAACCCCTTCGTCACTGTTCACAACAGAGCATGCAAATATGAATAACTCATCTGAAGGGCAAAGCACACAAAACAGACAAAAGAAGAGTTACTTTGAGTTAAAACATGATTTAATTTTAATAATCAAACAATTTAAAAAATAAACTTGCTGTTTGATAAAAAACGTTATATTTTTTTCAATGCTATTAATGCCATTTTAATGTACAACATAAACATACAAATATACAGAGAGAGAGAGAGAGAGAGAGAGAGAGAAATATATAGAATATATAAAAGTTCTCACCTGATCATAGTATTTGTTGATATACTTGTACAACTCATGCAATGCCACTAGATGATTAACTTCATTAGAGTAGTTCTGCAATGGAAGCATAACAGAGGATAAATATTATTATAATGAATTTATAATAATTAAAAAATGCATTTAATATTGGCATAACAAATTTGTTGTCTCACACTGTGGGGGGATGATTCACATAAAATAAATATATCGTAGCCTCATATATATGGCATTAATTAGGGTTTGACTGATTTTGCTGTAGTTTATGTGTATGGATCACACTAAAATTCCCATAATTCCCAAACACGACCTTTAAAATCAGAACAGATTTGAAAACACTAGGCATTACACGCTTGCCGGCTTTGTAAATAGTTACAGAGGAAAAAACTGGGCGTCATACACTAAATGACTGAGGATCATTTACCCACTACCAGACTTTCAAACTGTTCTGAACACGAACTCATGCAGAAAAATGTGCCTTGTTGCTAGGAGATGTGTGACAAAAGATAACAACATTGGCTCAAAATATCAAACTATATGTCTCATATCCTCTGAATGGATGGAATCAGAATCTGAAGCTAAAAACTCGGAGTATGTGACCCTCATACACTACGTAAACTCTGTCAACTCGAATCTGCAGACTGGCTCTCACTTTCGGCAACAAGCATCAACTTGTCCAGACTGTAAATGGGGTAAAAATCTGGCTAAAAGTCATGTAGTGTATTCAAGCCTTCCTTAAGGCGTACAGCGGTTGTGACTTTTACTCAAACTTTCAAATTTTTACTCAGTCTTTGCAATTTATTCTCAGATTTGTACTTTCATACCAAGACATTGTGAGTTCCACACAGCGACTGTGAGGATAGGGACACACCAAACCGACTCCAAAGAACAAGCGCTGAGGAAAGCCTACTGTGGCATCACCTCACATCACCTGTGTCGGGGCAAAAAACGTACACTAGACCACATCAGACAGACTACAGCTGATGGCCAGCTAGCGCGTACACCCTGCGCTTGTGTGAGAGAACATAACTTTCCCATACCAGCAGGTGGCAGTAGTCTGTATTCGGCATTCAATCAGGGAAACCGGGAGAGCTAGAACTGTGGATACACCAAGCGGCAACCTTCCGGTCTCTCTCGTGAAACCAACACGGAAGTGACTAAAACTGCAATTCATTGACTGGCCGCTCCAAAAGGGAGTCAGTCTCATAGACTCCCCATGTTAAAATGCCCAACTTTACAGCAGAAAAAAAAATGTCTACAGCTGGGTACAAAAAGTTGTTTTGGTCTATATAGCTAATTTTGCTGTTCATGATAACTGTGAGGGGGGTGAATTTTTTTATAACTCATCCGTTTAAATTATATTAAGCCTTAAAGTTCTGCATAATTAAGGGCGTGGCCACTTGAGTGACAGGTGGATTGCCGCTGCTGTCACCACCGTCGAGCTAGGTGGACGTGGTTTCAGCAACCAGCTCCACCCACATCCCGCCTCTTTGCCCATTTTTTCGATTATCCAGGAGTGACGCGCAGCCAAGATGGCAATTTGAGCTTCAAAAACGCTCTTCAGAAACCTACGGGTGACGTCACAGACACTACGTCCATGCTTTTATACAGTCTATGGGATACACAAAGCAAGCAGTGCTTGCTTTTACCATTGTTTACACCAGCTGTGCTCATTACTGATGGATTTGTGTAGCTTTTTTCCATCATGTCTGCTAAGTTGGCTTGGTCTTCCTCTTGTGGATAAAAAAAGAAAGAAACGGATAGATTGACAACAAGTGTCTGTGCGTTCCCTCTTTACTCTGTCATTGGTTTGCTTTCGTCAGTTCTGTTTTTTTCTTGTGCACTCATTCGCTAACAGCCAATTGGAGTCCTCTTTCTCGCCAACGAGCTCCGCCACAGATTTGACATGCAGAATCGGACGAAAACAGCCGACAGTGTCCAACTAGAGCCAACAGTGCAGAATTTACAGAAAAAAAAACGAAAAAGGCCGATGCTCAAATAAAAAAAACAACAACAACTGACATTGCCTGACTGCTGTCCGTCATCTTGGTGTGTCCCGGGCTTTGCACTTTGCTTTGTACAAAGAGCTTTCTAACAAGAATCATCTTTGAAGGCCAGTCAAAACAATCACATCTAATGAATCAGATGAGGGCCCTTTATTCGTGGGAAATTTGCACCCACATGTAACCGAGTAAGTGTTACTTGCCACTTTCCTCCCATCTGGACCAATCGGTTTTGTGCAAGTGTGCAGAGACAGAAGAACCAGCCTCTCTTGTGGGTCTGGTTTTGATACTTTTGCCTACCGCCAAAATGCAGAAAACACCCTAAATCCTCTGATGGCTTTTCAGAATGTTCTCTTTAAGTTTCTTTAACCCAGGCTGTTCGTCATCATCAAATTTGTAAATATGGTAACCTGAGCATCACAGTGTAGGTAAATGTCCCATAACTCACCCTAGAGAGTTCAGCTAGAGAAGAGTTCATCTCTTGGTCACTAACAGGGATGGTCTGTCTTATATCTGAATAATATCTGATGAAATACAATCAACAAAGTATGGTGAGTACATGTCATTCCACATTAAGCATTAAACTGCATTAATATGAGCTAACTGAACTCACCTCTCCACCATTTGTTTGTAGCGTGGGATGTCTCGAGCGTACAGGAGCTTGTTGATTGGGGAATCCTGTATGTACAACACAGAGAACCAAAGTCATTAGCGGCTGGTCTTTAAATCTGGCGTCTTCCCACAATCCATCTCCTCCAGCTTCATTTTGATTGGCTTACCCTGCCCAGTTTGTGGTCGGCGATAGTGCAGGAATCCATGAAGGTCTGAGCAATGACTGACAGCACTGCATCTACATTGTCAGAGGCCTGAACATCGAAGATGAACTGAGGGTTCTTCAAGATATTAATCCAGAATCTCAGTGGCAAGCTACAAATCAAAGTCAAAATATAAGTTGTGACCGAATTACCCATAATACTTGGCTCATCTTAAAAAAAAAAAAAAGTTATTTACCAACCTGTTTGTTTTCCATATGTGGATTGTCTCTGGGTCTGTAATGTTGTGCTGTGCAGCCTGGTCATCCAACAGATCAAAGAAATATTTGACAGCCAGAGGAACCGGCTGACTGGTGCTCAGAATCACAGTGAACAGATCGTCTACGAACTTCTGCAGTGTACCCTGAAACACACAGTACAGGTGATTCATCTGGCCCTATTTAAAGTGAAGTGTGACAATGGAGTGTGTGTGTGGTACCTTCACAGACAGCAGGCGTGTGAGGTAGATCTCTGGGATGGCCTTGGCTCTCTCACGCTCTTTGTCTCTCAGACTGCCCCGTCTGTGTTTAGGTAGCTCCGCCTCCTCACCGGCCTTCACCAGGTGCCACTGCTTCACTCCTCCTTCGTCTCCATCCTCCAACATCGGGGTCTCTGAGAGAGGAAAGAAAGAATATATGAAAATATGAGAAAATCTGTAACAGCGGTATGATCAAACGGTTTTCTTTTCATTATTCTGGATTATACGCTACTGTTCAAAAGATTTTTATTTTTGAAAGAAGCCTCTTATGCTCACCAAGGTTGCATTTATTTGATCAAAAAATTTTGTGAAATATTATTAGAATTTAAAAATCTGTTGTATATAGACGGGCCGTTGAATGCTTGAATCTGATTGGCTGACGAATGTTCTGTGTGAATGTGTGCAATTATTTTCAGGGAAACGCACGGCGAACGTAGTTCCAGGCAGCTCTCTTGACCGCATTACAGTTCCATATCACTTCGCACAGTTAACTGTAATAACGGAAATTATTATATACAGTACCTATACAGCACACAGGAATCACTGAAATCACACGTGCTCGCACACGCACACTACGGTCACGCAGTTTGCACAAAAAGGTGTTGTCAGTGCTGCCCTGACGATTTGATCAGTTAGCCTGTTTAGTGTAGCAACTTAAAGGCTACACATGACATTTCTCACTAGAGAGGTAATAACAGCGCTGTTTAGAGACGTTGCTGCAGAACACTGTTGAGGGACGCACAGATGTAGCCTAATTCACACAAGCTCTCTCTCTCTCTCACTTTCTTTCTCTTTCTCTGTGTGTCTCTATCTCTCTCGCTCTCTTTCTAATAACTCATTAATAACTGCATTAGAATGCTATCAAAGGCTCAAGCCTCCATTACCAGTTTTAAAAATTATGTTTTGGAACTAGCAAAAGAGGCGTTGTTGGATGAGATGCGGAAGAAATAATCCTACTCACAATAGCGATTTAAGTACAATAACCGGACGAATCCCTTTAAATATACCATCTGATCAATATCTTGAGATGTGGTAACTGTAGTATATGCGGAATAACTGACTCCGGGCCGTTGAATTATTAGAAAAATAATGCACACCCGAGGTGGAGATTATTCGATTTTTCTAATAGTCAATGGCCTCGGCAATTAACGTAATATATTTTAATATGTAATTTATTTCTGTTATGGCAAAGCTACATTTTCAGCAGCTCTTACTCCAGTCTTCAGTGTCACATGATCCTTCAGAAATCATTCTGATATGCCGACTTGCTGCTCAAAAAATATTTCTTATTATTATCAATGTTGAAAACACTTGCTTAATATTTTTGCAGAAACCATATGACTTTCAGGATTCTTTGATGAACAGAAAGTTAAATTTTTTTTAACATTATAGATCTATTTAATGAATCCTTGCTAAATACAAGCATTAATTTATTTTTACTGACCCCAAACTTTTGAACGGTAGTGTTTATTAAATAAACATAATATGTAATATCTACTTTTGAATAATACAGAGAATTTTAAATTTTAAAAATGAAATGTAACTAATTTGATATTTTTTCTGTTTTTATTTGGAACTTCATGGACATAAATGAAAAGATAATACTATTCATAACTAATAAATAATTATTTAACACTTCAATAAAAAGAAAAACTTAAGTTAGTAAAACTAATATTTTAAAACTAAGAACTGAGATAGTTCAACTCTGTATTCTGATTAGAAGAATTTTAAAGCTGTTGTAAAACTGTCAGTATATGCAAGCCTGCATATCAACTGAATTCTGCATTGATTTGGTAAATTTTGATGTTTTTAGTTCTCCTGAAAAAAAAGAAAAAACACCATGTCATGCTGAAAAACAAGCAAACTTACTCTCTCCTGGTATGTAGTCATGGCTGTCGTGGTGAATTTGCTTGGATTGTCGTGACACCAGTGTTACTGTGGCTCCATCTGGGACCTGCAGAGATATAGGAAACACTTACAAATCAACAATGACTCAGAAAAAAAAAACAGCATGTGAAATTTCACTCCACAAAATAAAGTCATTAGACTGAAGAACAACTTGAGAGACCTTGTAGTGTTGTAAGGTGTTGAGGCGTTTCCAGGACCCCTGAACCACTGATGTCAAGTCCTGATCCGACAAAATCAAATGACCAGCCATTCCCGCCCTCCACTCTATAAAACACAAGATTACAAGAACTTACATTTATCATTAAATATTCAATTAAACAGTATTACATACATTTTTTTTAATAATTTTTATTTTATTAATGTTATTATTTAATCTATGTATTTCAAGTAATAAATACACAGTAAATATACATTTCTTTAAATGATCGGCTTGGTTTTTAAACATTGTATCAGCTAGTGTCAGGCTCTTACCTAGATGCACAGAGTCAGCGGAGGGTCTCTGGGAGTATGACGTGCCCTTCAATGTGTGCTCCACAATCTTTTCCTTCACCTGTGTGATGGTGTCACAATCCAGCACTTTAGTGGGGACCGTCTGAGACTCACCAGCACCTCCGCTGCTCACCAGAACATTCAGAGTCTATGGGGCAACATGGAAAGAGGTTGAAAAGCAGTTTTTTTGCTTTAAAGTTTCACATTTTATTACTTATGAAAAACTTTCTATATTTTTTCAGGACTCTGCCATGTTATACGTCATGTGTGAATGAGTTATCAGATTAAAAACAAACAAAGAAACAGTAAAATATCAACCTTTCTCGTAAAAGTCTAAATAATGCACAACACATAGTATAATATTCATTTCTGCATCAGAATCGTAATGCAGAGAGCGTGTGTGTCTCACCAGTGTGCGGTACTCCACGTCTTCCCGCAGCAGTCGGTTGTCGTTGAGTGTGTATTTGGCTTTGCCTGTAACAGCGTCCACTGGGCCTTTATCTACCTGGTGCTTTATGGCTCTGAACAGCATGTAGAACGCCTCACCTGCTGTATCCTATACATGAATACATGGATATATAAATAAATAAAATCAAATTGTATAAATATAATATAACAGTATATAAAAATAAATCCTATAAATAAACACAGGTCTGAAATAGAATATTAATTGAGTTAGCTTAATGCATGCTTAAGCCTGATATATGAAATAATAGTCCGAAAAAATCCATATTATTTTTTAATGAAACCGTTTATTGAACTCGACCAAAAATCTAAATATAAAAAAAGTTTGCACATGTGTTTTTTTGTTGAGTATAATATTTGAACATAGGCTTTTATAGATATATAAGGGAAGAATATGAAGCTCAGTCGTGACACAAACTGAACAAAAATATGCAAGGTGCAGTGGTGCCAGAACTGCATTTATTATGGTAAAAATATGACTTCTCTAAATGAAGTAATGAATCTTTATAAACGGTTAGCAGAACTCTAAATGCATATACACATCCTGTTACTCTATATATCACAATAATAAGATGATATTTAAATGCTTTTTTTTTTTAATCAAAGCTCTGTTTTGATTATGGGGGCAAAACATATAATGCAATGCAATACAATGATGATTGAGAGATGAACAAATAAATGCACTTCAAAAGCCTGATTTATAATATTTAACATGATTTTTTTTTTTTTTTATATATAGATAATTAAGTAAACCTATGTTGATTCAGTCCAGTAAGTGTTCATCTTTCAATACTACTAACAATATAAAAGTTATTCGTACATTTACTGTATAAAATCAGTAAATATTTCACAGCAAAAAGACATGTGCAGCATCACCTGAAGGGGACATTTCTACAATTATACTAAAAGGTTTTTTACTCACTAAAAAGCATCAAATATCAAACAGACGACAGAAAGCATGTTCGAAGGCATATAGACAGCAAAGTTTTGATTATGTTGATCATTTAGAACCCTTAGAAATTTGTGCATCAAACATGATACAGCAGGCTTTATAGGGTTAATCTGCAATCCAAGTGACTTTTTCTATGGACTAGTTACATATTTAAATACAATTACTGGCACGTTTTCCCCTATTTTAACTTCTCGCTCATCCAGTTCTTTGTATCTCTTACTGAGTCCTTGTGAGCCAAACACAAGCATCACTCACCCTGAGGAAGGTGTAAAGACATATGGACATCCAGTTAGTCAACAGCTTCTCCACCACAGACTCGGTCCTGCAACAGACGAGAGATTTCCACTGAGAATCATACTGCCACAATTATCAGTCGACAGGATCCACATCCTGTTCATTTATGCGATTTAACAGGGATTCTATGATTTCAGTGTACAGTAACATGGCTTCAATTATATTATTTAAAATCTGAGAGACTCATCACTACTGACCTGCGCAGCATGAGTTTGGGGTTTTTAGTGGTGTACTGCTCCACCAGGTGACTAAGCAGAGTCTTTAGGATGTCGGTGAAATACTCCAGCTTGCCGTGCAGTGCCACCGTGAGGAGGGAGGCCACATACGCCCTGTCCCGTGGAGAGAAGGTCCGCTGGGCTTCCAGAGTGTGGATGAACTGTAGAGAAGTATATGATGTATATGAAATGAAGACACAACCAACCTTAAAGCCTTAATGGTCTATATAATCCAGTTTGGTTGTTTGAATAATTCTTTCTCAGAGGTTTAAGGAAAGCCCACCTTGGTGAGGAACAGTTTGCTGTTTAGCAGGTTAGAGAGCTGAACCAGGCCTTGCTCCACTGTTGCCCGGCGACAGGCGGGAACGTCAAGGTCCCGTCTCAGTGGAGAATCACGGTGACCAGGGAAGAAAATCCTCTCGGAGTATTTACGATAATCCAGGACTGGAATCCCAGAGCCCATGAGATCACTGGACACATCCATCATCTCAGTCATCAGATCTGCGCATAGTACACACACAAAGTTTATTATAAGGCATTTCAAGCATGTCGGCAGAGTCTGGCTGATGTTCATGTGGGAGCTTCTGACCTGTGAACTCCTTTTTACAGCGGTCTCGGACACTCGTCTCCAAATTCTCCAGTTGGATCTGGACTTTCTTATAGTCTCTCAGTGCTTGCTTGCTTTTCCTCCTGTTAAACACGCACACAAACACACAACACCAGTCATAAGGGTCATTATTTTTTAAAAATTGAGATTTATACACCATCTGAAAGCTGAATAAATACGCTTTCCATTGATGTATAGTTTGCTAGGATAGGACAATATCTGGCCGAGATGCAACTATTTAAAAGTCTGGAATCTGAGGTTTCTCAAAATATTGAGAAAATCGCCTTTAAAGTTGTCCAAGTTCTTAGCAATGCATATTACTAATTAAAAATTACGTTTTGATATATTTACATCTCTACAGAGGAATTACAAAAAGCTCATGGAAAATATCGTTGACTTAATGTCCTAATGATTTTTGGCATAAAATAAAAATCATAATTTTGAAAATACACGGTATTTGTGGTATTTCTACAATATACCCCAGCGACTGAAGGACTGGTTTTGTGATCCAGGGTCACAAATATAAAAAAAACTACACACTGCTAAGTCTGGTAATGTCTGTTTATTCTCAACTGCACATCCTAGTCATCTGATTTATTGTAACTTTTGAGAAGAAAGCATGCCAAGCATAAACATATGTACTGTACAGTGGGGTCCAAATATACTTTAAATCTTACATATTTGTTAGATATATGCTTCAGAATATGATAATCAGATTATGAACTTGTGGAGGATAATTGTATTATTATTATATTAAATCAACTATTAATTTAAATAATGTCTTAATTATAATTAATTACATATATCAAAAATTTATTGTAAAGAAAAGAAATTGAGTAGGTTTATAGGTAGGTTATAAATCTAATAAATATAATATATATATATGTTTACGTTCTGACCCGTTTCATAACCATGGAAATACTCTTGATTCAAAAATTAATATATATATATAAAAAATTAAAAGATATAAAAATAAAAAAAAGTTTGCTACTTTCACTAGCTTTCTCAGACTTTTTGATCCCAATGCATGTCTATAATCAGTGATAAACTGGATAATCTGTATAGGAATACCTGTATATGAGTACGATAACCAGCACAATAAGAGCCACGATGGAGGCTCCCACCCCGACTCCCACCTGGGCCTCCAGAGGGAACGCAGCCGGGCCCTGAGAATCATACTGCAGCCGTCCCAGAGAAAAGTTCAGATTCCCCATCCTCACCTACACAAACATACACAAAAAACTGATTTCCATATCGTATCATTGGGAAACACCACAAACACAAAAGAGGACAGATATAGGTTGGCGTACAGTGAACTCTGGGAGCGTGTCGGCGGCCTCTCGTTGCTTCAGCGCTGCCACTGATGGCTGCTGTGTCGGCGGCTCACAGTACAGGTGGTTTCTGGTTAAAGTCTTCACAGCACACTCTCCATCACCAATCAGAGCAACCACCTCGTCCTTAGACATGGCCAAGTCCAGATTTTCCCCCTAGAATCCAAATTCATGGGCCATTCAAGTGTGTAAATAACAAAAGAATCTATTGTGTATTAACACACAGAGGAGAAGAGATCCCAAAATAGAGTTACAGTATGTTTCATAGAACAATGCAATCTTTTTGTTTATTGCATAATTTTTTATTAAATTAGTTTAATAAAAATTTTAAAAAAATTTTTTTTAAAAATTAAAATTTTATTGTATAAATTAAAAAGATTATAATATAAAAAAAATTTTTTAAAAATAATTGTAATTTTATTCATTTAACTTTAGCTTTAAACAACTACATTATTAGTTTTGGGGATTTGAATTGTAGAGTTACAATATGTTTTTTAAATAACAAAACAACAATCTTCTGTGCACTAATACACGGGTGAGAAGGGCCTGACCTCCACAGAGATGATGCTGCCGGGTTTGTGTCTGAAGGGTTTGCTGGAGTCGTGTTGATTGAGGCTATGAAGAACAGGATTGGGCTCATAACTGAAGGGGCTGCCGCTGACCGTCTCAAAATCAAAGTGCAGGTTATCCAGGAGGAAATGCACACTGACAGCAGCACGCAGGGCCTCGGGCCCCACCTCCGGAGTGGGACACAGGATCAGAGTTGAGCTGTTCACTGTGCACCGCTCCTCCACCTGATCAGGAACAGGACATGAGGAAACCAGGTGAAAAACTGTCTTATAATAACTGACATGTGAATATTGGACAGTTAGTTTGAGAGAAAGCACAAGCACAGACTCACTTGTGTGAACTCTACCTGTTTGACGACACAGAGACTATCTTCAGGACAGTTGGGCTCTGGGACGATCCGCCGAGCTCTTCTGAGGAGACTGTAATCCACACTGATCTTCCTCCTCCTCCTCTTCCTCTTCTGTGAGTGCGGCTCCAGAGGGGTCAGGGTCACGTGGATGCGAGGCTCCTGTACCACGTCCAGATGCTGGCCAGACACTCGAATGATACGGCCCCCGCTTAGACAAACACACATGATTCATGAGATGGTTATTACATATGCTGGACTAATAACTCATTTTTTATTTCCAAATCACAGATCATGGAAAAAAATATTGCAAAGCATTCATTTGCTAATTGGTGCAACTGCGCATGTGTCAAATATATAACATAAATTATATTATCTACAACCCTTCTGTAAATCACAATAAAGAGTTTGTAACATAAAAAATCATATTCATATTTTTTCTTGAACTTTTGAAATAAAAAAGATTGCATAAAGCATACTATGTTAACATCCTCATACAAAATGACAATTTATAGACAAATTTCTGAAATCAGACAGATAAATACACGGACACATATATGACTGCTCACATCTACGGCAAATATTCTACATACATTAGTCCTAAGTCTTCATTTCTTATTCTTACTCATTTTTAAAAATAAAATAAAATAATTAAAACAAGATTAATTTACTTAATTTAATTGAATAAGACTTGTTAAAAAAAAAAAAACCTCAACACATTGGCAAAATGTTTTTTATTATTTGAAGCACACATCTCACTAAATGTCCTTCTTTAATTAGCTAATGAAAAATAAGCATTAACATATATTCTCTATGTATAACAAGTCTCGGTACCTTTTGCAGTTTTGTAAGATAAAATAAGACATATAAAATAAAATAAACAAAAATCCTTAGTTAAAATAATACAACTTTATGGATTTTCACTCCATTGGAAAAATGTTTAAAAGAAATAAGTTGTAAAAATATAATGTTACTTACTCGAGGAAGCTTTTTAATATAAATTAAATTAAATAGGCTACAGTATTTCCATGACATAGGACAAGCAGTTTCGCAAATAAAATAAAAACATTAAATAAAGTCTTTAAAACAAGATAACTTTATTGACTTGTTTTCAGATAAAATATTGTTCTCACTCCATTGGCAAAATATTTAATTTACTAATAAAAAAATAAACAGTAAAAAACAAGTCTTAATACTTACTGTAATTCTGTAAAAAATAAACAACAAATAAAATCAAACTATACTTAAGTTCTTTAGAATACATGTCACGTTTCTCACCTGATGAAGCTTTTGGAGGGAGCAGCATGGGTTACATTGGGGTCTGGGGTGTATTGATAGAGGACTTCCTGTAGATGTCGCTCAGCTCTACCAAAGCGCACTGTAACGCCGCTCTCTCCGGTTCGGTTACTCCCTCCAGTCACACACTCTACATGTTCGTTGTTGTACTGCTTGGGAGAGCTGTTAAGACACAGACTACTAAAACTCTGAACTCAGTGTTGCCAAATGTGAATAGTCACGAATGACAATAAATCCTGAGTAATGTTATGAGTAATTAATTAGAATTGACAGTATTTAGAACAAGCCTGTTTCGCTCTACAAGTTCGAACATTACCAGAAGGGGTTTGTCTTTTCATGAAATAGGTATAACATAATCAGCTGACACGATATGAGTTGCAGAGATGACAACACGATGAGATTTACTGATGACTTCTGTCTGACTGCACGGCCGTAGAGGACGCAGCTCTACACAGTCACTTACAGGTAACATGGGACGCCACCAATCACCCCCCCACCCCCCCCCCTGGATGCTGATCTCATTGGAAACTGGCCCGCAGAAGGCAGAAGGTTCTGTCCCGGGATGGTGTAGTGACGTTGCGCTCGACATGGACCTTCGGTGGGATCACTACCAAGAACACTGGGTCCCGAGTTTAGGTAAAGCAGAACACGCACACACTTTAGAAAACATATTCACCAAAGACTCATCCGGTTAAAGCCAATGGAATAATAATTTGGCTTTCCAGGAAAACTATCTAAACATCCGTAAAAATAAGATAGGAATTTAAGTATTTAGATTAATTAACTGAATTGTATACGATTTTTAATTTAAGAAATATATTTTTATTTGTTTTAACCATAACAGGCACCAGTATGCCTTTTGTGATTTCCTTTTTCACCCTTTACCTACAATCTGATCCTATTAAAGCCCTGACTAAATGCATTATATTTTGGATTTTCCAGTAATGTATCTAAAAACCCTTAAATAAGATGCTATGTAACTATATACTGAGCAAGACTTACACATTTTTTACAAATTAATACAATTTTTTTTAAAGTAAATTCATTCGCAATATTGTTTTAAACGCATCTATTATTCTATGTTTCAATCCATGATTTTTTCTTTAATTGTGCGTTGTAATATCAATAATGCTCTACCTATTAAAGACCTGAAACAATACATAACATGAGGTCCTTTTACAGTAAAGTATCGATAAATCTTTAAAATAAGAAACACATAATTTATTGAATGGTATAAGACGTTAACATAAAAAAAAAAAAAAAAAAAAAAGTAAAGTATATTTCCAGTAATATTCTAAAAACCCTTATTTAAGCAAAAAAAAAATATATATATATATATTTATATATATATACAGTGGGGAAAAAAAAAAGTATTTAGTCAGCCACCAATGGTGCAAGTTCTCCCACTTAAAAAGATAATAGAGGCCTGTAATTTTCATCATAGGTATACCTCAACTAGGAGAGAAAAAATGAGAAAAAAAAATCAGAAAAATCACATGGTAGGATTTTTAAAGAATTTATTTGCAAATTATGGGGGAAAAAGTATTTGGTCAATAACAAAATTTAAACTCAATACTTTGTTATATACCCTTTAATGGCAATGACAGAGGTCAAACGTTTTATGTAAGTCTTCACAAGGTTTTCACACACTTGCTGGTATTTTGGCCCATTCCTCCAATCAGATCTCCTCTAGAGCAGTAATGTTTTGGGCTGTCGCTGGGCAACATGATTTTCAACTCCCTCCAAAAGATTTCTATGGGGTGAGATCCTGGAGACTGGCTAGGCCACTCCAGGACTTGAAATGCTTCTTACGAAGCCACTCCTTCGTTTGCCGGGCGGTGTGTTTGGGATCATTGTCATGCTGAAAGAACCAGCCACGTTTCATCTTCAATGCCCATGCTGATGGAAGGAGGTTTTCACTCAAAAACTCACGATACACGGCCCCATTCATTCTTTCATTTACACGGATCAGTCGTCCTGGTCCCTTTGCAGCAAAACAGCCCCAAAGCATGATGTTTCCACCCCAATGCTTCACAGTAGGTATGGTGTTCTATGGATGCAACTCAGCATTCTTTCTCCAAAAAGTTGAGTTTTTACCAAAAAGTTATACTTTGGTTTCATCTGACCATATGACATTCTCCCAATCCTCTTCAGGATCATCCAAATGCTCTCTAGCAAACTTCAGAGGAGCCTGGACATGTACTGGCTTAAGCAGAGGGACACATCTGGCACTGCAGGATTTGAGTCACTGGCGGCGCAGTGTGTTACTGATGGTAGCCTTTGATACTTTGGTCCCAGCTCTCTGCAGGTAATTCACTAGGTCCCCACGTGTGGTTCTGGGATTTTTGCTCACAGATCTTGTGATCATTTTGACCCCACGGGGTGAGATATTGCGTGGAGCCCCAGATCGAGGGAGAATATCAGTGGTCTTGTATGTCTTCCATATTCTAATAATTGCTCCCACAGTTGATATCTTCACACCAAGCTGCTTACCTATTGCAGATTCAGTCTTCACAGCCTGGTGCAGGTCTACAATTTTGTTTCTGGTGTCCTTGACAGCTCTTTGGTCTTGGCCATGATAAGGTTTGGAGTGTGACTGTTTGAGGTTTTGGACAGGTGTCTTTTATACTGATAACGAGTTCAAACAGATGACATTAATACAGGTAACGAGGGGAGGACAGAGGAGCTCTTAAAGAAGAAGTTACAGGTCTGAGAGGCCAGAAATCTTGCTTGTTGTAGGTGACCAAATACTTATTTTACGAGGAATTTACCAATTAATTCTTTAAAAAAAACTTACAATGTGATTTTCTGGATTTTTCTTCTCATTTTGTCTCTCTCATAGTTTAGGTATACCTATGATTAAAATTACAGGCCTCTATCATCTTTTTAAGTGGGAGAACTTGACAATTGGTGGCTGACTAAATACTTTTTTGCCCCACTGTATATATTCATAACGTTTTACGCTTTTTTCACCATATTTGAACATGTTTTTTCTTGTTTGAAGCATTAATCCCACTATATTTATTTTTCAAAAATGCCTTTTACAATTTAAATAAACATTAAACAAAACTTAATACCTTTCACAATTTTTTTTAAATAATAATAATAAAGTTTTAAGTAAAAGTAAGTCAAAGTTTTTTTTAAATGGCCAAAAACCTCCTTGCCTTATAAATACAGGATGAATTCCTTGCATGTTATTCATTCTTGCTAAACAATTTTTATCCCTGTTGTGGCCTGTTGGATTAATGGTTACCTGGTAACGGAAACGCTGGGCAGATTGCCCGATTCCTCCGCCTTTAACCTGAACCGAGACGTGGTCGCTCTGTTCCCCTGCGCTCGCTGTGGTCTCACAAACAATACTAACAGGCACACAAAGAGACCTCCCATTAATCAGTGCACTGGGTCAATACTCTTCATCACACTGTGGAAGCCATTTATACAATGTCATTAATGAGTGCCAGTAATATACAGCATGCCCTCACTCATACTCATATCATATTATATTACCTGGAGGACACCTGGTATCTGTCGGGGATGACCGTGCAGGGGACTCCGGCTACAGTCACAGAGTGCTGGATGTCTTCAGCTCTCTGACCTAGATTAGAGCCAGACACGGTGAGCACTGTGCCACCCTCCACTGGACCAGAAAGAGGCTCAATCTGCAATAAATCAGAAAATGTGTAATGAAGTTACTCGGTGATGACAAAGCCATGGATGTGCATTGAATTAGAGACCCGAAACACTACACTACTGTTCAAAAGTTTGGGGTGGGTAAGATTATTTAAAAATATTTTTAAATAAGTCTCTTAGCTCACAAGGTGCATTATTTGATTAAAAATGCAGGAAAACGAAATTGTGAATTATTATTACAATTTAAAACTGCTGTTTTCTATGCTAATAATATATTATAAAAATGTAATTTATTCCTGTGATGCAAAGCTGAATTTTCAGCATCTTTACTCCAGTCTTCAGTGTCACATGATCCTTCAGAAATCATGTGCTATGGATTTGGGCTCTAAAGATTAATTTCAGATTATTATCAATGTTAAAAACAGTTGTGCTGCGTGATATTTTGTGGAAACAGTGATAATGTTTTGAAATTAGAAACTGAAAAAATGTAACAAATTCACTATATTTACTTATTCCTTTTCTTCCTTAATTTGTGTGGTGTACACATTGATCTCATCATATGAAACCCCTGACAATAAATAATATTTTGTTTGTTTCAAGTGTAACACATGACGGCTACCACAGCTATTATTATTAAAAAAAAGTTTTTTTCTCATTTGAAGCTCTAATCCATATTTACTTTTAAATCCTTTTAAATTAAAATAAAATCTAAAAATCTATACTCTAAAAAAACTTATATCTTAAGTTATATCTTATAAGAAAATAAATTTTGCATGTAAAATTCTTGCATGCTCATCGTGATAAACCATTTTCTATCCTTTTTTCCATTTTTATCGCTTTTACAAACAAAATTTCAAAGAACAGCATTCATTTGAAATAGAAATCTTTTGTAAAATTATACATGTCTTTACTGTTACCTTTGATCACTGAATACTCCTGCTAATAGAAGTATTAATTACTTTAAAAGTATTTCATTTCATTTAAATTTCCACCTAGCAACCAGCTAAAGAAACCTAGCAACTGAACTGAACACCTTAGCAACCTTATAATGATGGCATGCCAACCAACCACAACACCCTAACAATATTACTCACATTTTCTTAAGTAAAAAGCTTGAGTCCCTGCACGCAAACATCTATGAAGTCATTTAGCTAATCATGTCAGTTGAAATATTGTGATCTGTTATGCTCTGATTTATACATCTAATGGACAAAACAATTACTGTACAAACACAAGGGTCAGCAAGGAAAAGCACAAGCACTAGGGTCAGTCCTTAAAGGACCACAATGTATATTTCAGATAGTGAAGAAAAATCCTTTTACAATGCAGTTTAGCCTGGCAGGTTTATTCCAAGTTCTTAAAGGGACAGTTCACATGAAAATAAACAGCTGAGGATCTTCTAGTGAATTAAATGGAGGGAAAAATATCTATCACTTTAACAATACTGAGTATAGTGTTAATGGCTCACAAAAAGCACAAGTAAACATGCGTGTCCCTCACCGTGTGTATGTGAGGAGCAGGACAGGTCTGCTGGACGTGCTCGGTGCAGGAGCTCCTGTAGACGCAGCTGGAGCGAGACCCTTCACACCACACACATCTGTACTGCTGATCGGCCGTGTGACAGCGACTGCAGTCGGACCGGCCCACGGAGCAGTTATACAGCCGAACTGCAAAGACAAAACACACGTGACACAAACAGAGTACAGCAAATTCATAACTCAGCAAACAATGGGTGACGTACCATCCAGGCCTGGGTAATCCATCTGGAAAAAAAAGGGAGGGGGGGGGTTTTTTTTTTTTTTTTTTTCCTCATACTGACTGAGATCATGCTCCTGTATTCCTCCACGGCAGCCGAGTAAGAGTACTTTGAAACCGAAATGCAATCACAATCATTTTAAACACCATAACAAAGCTTCACAGGCACATTCTGTGTATAACAGTTATCTAATGGATGTTATATAATACTGACACATATGCGTTGTGCTAGCAACACAATTACTGTTAAATTATATTATAGTTATATATATATATATTTATATATAGAGTTATATTATATAAGTTATGTATATAATGAAAAAAAAGAAAAAACAAACATTTATTTCAGCTAGTTGCCAAGGCACCATTTCTCATTTTAATTTATTTTAATTTGATGTACTAAAATAAAGACACAATACAAAAAGGATATAAGCATAACAAATGAACAACACAATTACTAAAACTTCAAATTTAAAATGAAAACAAAAACATAAAATCTATAACAGGACGTCAAAGATGCTAATGTACATTGTTAAAAAAAGAAAGGAAAAAAAGAAAATGTACTGGTAATTTTCTGACAGGACCTTACCCAGTAATTTTTTACGTACATTTCCATGAATTCTAAATACATCTAACTCTAAAACACAACGCAATGAAGTGCTAAAATTCAAAATGCAGGTAAAAAAGGTGTAAAAAAAAAATCACAAAAAAATGTTATCAGACCTGGTGTAGCTGGCAGGTAATGAAGAACAAAGAGGGCTGAGTGTCGTCCACTTCCACAAAAGCGTCCACCACCACTGATCGGCCCTCAATCACCAACACACACTGATAATCAAGATCTTTGTCCTTAAAAACACACACAGACATATTCTTTTTATGGTCTACATATTTTTAAACATTTCATCAATAAATCAGATAACATAATACACCCAATAAACGATTCTTTTGAACTTTCAATTAATCAAAGATTCATGAAAAAATGCATCACGGTTTCCACAAAAATATTAAGCAGCAAAACTGTTTTCAACATTGATGATAATAAAAATGTTTCTTGAGCATCAAATCAGTATATTAGAATGATTTCTGAAGGATCATGTGAGTCTGAAGACTGGAGTAAAGATGCTGAAAATACAGCTTTGACATTAAGAGAAATAAAATACAGTAATAAAAAAAAAAACAGTAAATTCGTAAAAATTTATAATATTTCACAGTATTACGGTTTTACTGGATTTTTCAATCAAATAAATGCAGCCTTAGTGAGCATATGAGACTTCTTTCAAAAACATTTAGAAAATCTTACTGACCCCAAACTTTAATGCAGGTTTATGTTAGTGTGCGGGGCCAGAGGTTACCAGACTTCTAAGAACAACTATTCACATAAACATTCAAACCTATTCAGTTTATAATTTTTTATAACCCTCAAGCACAACTGACAACTCTGTTCTACTAATTTATAGTCTTGCCTTCACTGAGATTGCTGTGCAGTCTCCACAATGTTGCACATCAGTCAATTAATGTGGGATGATTGGTTTCTGATGTACTCTCCCCTAAATGTCCCGTAAAAAAAACACCGTTGGTTGTTGTGCATGTCAGTCAGACAGCCCCCTGCTGTCTATGTGAGCATTACCAGTCATTATTCTCATAGTCAAGCCCCTACAAGCCTCAAGATGTTGCATTACCTGATAGAGGTGTAAGTTGCGTCCCAGCAGTGTGATCTTCCTCTCGACATTGACAGGTAGGAGCGAGCTGCCCTGGATGCCCTCCACACACGGACAGGCGTGAGAACCTCTGCTCACGAGTAAACTCTCCTCTTCCTGATCACACACAGATGGAAAACACACTAAATTACACACACCACGGCTTCGAAAAGAGCAGACGTGGAATATCTCTCAGCTTCTGCTATATTACAGCAACACGTATAACAAGCAGAATGGCAGCACAACAAAAGTGAGTGTGTTAAACTAAGATTTAATGAAAAACAAAATGGACAAAGAAAAAGCACATGGGGAACAGCCACCAGAAGCTAATTAAATGATTAAAGAAATGTTCTGGGTTCAATACAGTGCAACAGTATCCCTCCCAACTATTCAGCAGCACTGGTTCTGTTTTTCCCATAGGGGTTTAAAAAAGTCTTTGTTAAAGAGTTATAATCCATGAACCATATCAACCAGCGAGATGGATTAAAACAGAAAAACTTTGATTGAGCAAACAAAAAAAAGAAATTTTTAAAACTAAACAAAAAGACAAAAGTACATGACTGTGTACTTATCAGCTTTAATGAGGGAAAGAACTTCAATCCCATTAAGCATTGTGAATGACACGGTGAAAAATGATGGATGCTTGGATACATTTATGGGCCTGTTACAAATTAATACAACACCTATAAAATGTAATTTAACAATTACTCAATATTACCAGTTGATGAGCATGTAGGGCGGACGGACACTGCGTGATGTGGGGGCTCATTGGAGTGGGGCACAACGCGCTCTTTGGTGCTCTTGCTTGCTTTAATTCTGATAGGTGGAGATTTTTTTTTTTTGTTGAAGATCATGGGGGATATGCATTACTTTTTTAACCAGGTGTTCTGCTGCTAAACACGATTAAAGAAATAGGCTGAAATAATGATGGCTGATGGCTTCAACAAAAGCATATACCATATGTAGCTCACAGTAGGGGGGGCGCGTCTTTCAAGGTTTTGTTGATACGTTTGTTTGTTAAAAATTACCCTATAGAAAAAAATGGGATTTTTACTACCGAAAACTGTTACACTCTACACTTAGTTAAATGGACAGTTCAGAAAAAGTGAAAAAGTGTTCTTTACAGGTATGGTTTGTGGTATTTCAAAGAAAGTCAAGGGGTCCAAACAAATGTTTGGACCCTCATTGCCTTTAAGTCGACAAAAAACAGAAGAAAACATTTTCAAAATCTTTTTTCCACAGTAAGTCATACAGGTTTGCAACAACATGAGAGTGAGTAAATGACAACAGAATTTTCTTTTTTTTATGGTGAACTATCCATTTAAACCGCAAGAGCGTTACTGTAACCCAGATTTTTGCTTGTTTTTTGCAAACTGATGAACGAGTCAAAATTAATTTCTGTGCATCATCATGAACCCAGAACATTGCTTTAATGTTGTGACATTAAATTACTTTAATATATAATTATGGTCGAATTAGTAATAGAGCAGAACTGCTTTCATCTATTTAATTATATATCCCATCATTCACGCATGTAATTTACGCTTTAGGTACGTTCAACCTCCAGCATCTACAGCGCTACATGCGAGCAGAGTTGGCCCGAGGAACCACACTCACCAGGAGGAAAAGGTCAGCTGAGTCGGACTGGTAGTCTGTGTCTGGAGCGAGGGGGAAATCGGATGAATCAGGCCCTGCCTCGCCGTCGCCAGAGGGGGCGCTGGCTGACGACACAGGGATGCCCGTGTCTATAAGTGCATCTACATCCATCTCCGCCTGCGAGAGGGTAACCACTTCAGAGGAGGATGAGGGCAGCGCTTCAATCAACGGCCCCATCGTCACCACTTCCCCAGCTCTCAACGCGGGCAGCGTCACTTCAGCGGCCTCTTCATGCGACGAACCTCCCACAAGTTCTTCATATGATTGCGGGGTCGGTGTTGACAGCAAACCTACCTGGATGCTCTCCTCCACCCAAGAGGCATTTTTGGAGAGGGTGGTGGCCTCTGTGATGGTATCGGTTGACTCTGTAGTGGCACTGGATGTGTGCGTAGAGGAGGTTGTAGCGTGGTTGGGGGTGGTGGGTGGTTGGTTGAGTGGGGTCATGGTTTCCAGAGTTGTTGTGGGGGCGGCGGTGGGCTCTGGAGTAGTGGGAGGGGTCACTGGAGGGGTAGTCATGACAACGGCTTCGGTCGTTATGGCAACTTCAGTGGTCGAGAGGGTTGTTGTCGTGGGTGTGGAGGTGGTGTATGTGTACGCGTCAAAGTCTTTTATTGTTTGAGGGGCAGACGTGGGGAGCGAAAACTTTAGACGAACACAAGACACAGAGAGAATGAGGGGAAAAATGAAATAAATGGCAACTGAAATAAATTAATCTCAACTCAAACAATGGTGCTGAATTAAACATTAAAAATTATAAAACACACATGCAAGCGTTATGTGTATTACCATTTAAAAGTCTGGAGTTGGTAAGGTTTTTGAAGGCTGCATTTATAAAAACATTTTTATTTTAACAAATTTTATATTTATATTTCTGTGAATTTCACCATTTCACCATCAGCACCATTACGCCAGTCTTCAGTGTCACATGATCCTTCAGAATCATACTAATATGCTGATATTTTGGACCAGTCTTATAGATCCTGTTGTAAACAATTGTTTTGCTTAATATTTTTGTGGATACTTTTTTCCAAGATTCTTTGATGAATACAAAGTCAAACAGCGAATAGCTGATTTAATAGAAATTGGGACATACATGTCTAATGTTCTGTTGTCATCAATTTAATGCATTCTTGCTGAAAAAAAAGTATTAAATTATTATTTTTTAAATCTTACTGTCCCCAAATTTTCAAATGGTAGTTAATATGAACCAAAAACGGTTAAGCAAAAGGAACCAAAAACACATACAGTGGGGTCTAAAAGTCTGAGATCACACTGAAAACATGTGATTTAAAACTTTAATTAAAAAACGTTTAAAAACGAATGACAAATTGAATAAGAAATTTCACATTTTCGTTATTCTATTTTATCAGTTCACTAAATTCAAATAATACATTGTAAACAACAATCTGAGGATTTTGGAAATATCATTAGCTAATTATAAACATGCACTTTCACTGTTGGTCTCAGACTTTTTGGCTCCACTATAATTGCACAGCATATCAAACTCACAGATATGACCTCACATATTAACAAAAACTTACATGCTGGTTGTAGATGATCGCACCACGGTCACACGTGGACCGGTGAGTGCACACATGCTGGTGGACGCACCAGTTACATTTCCAGCGGCTGTTCACACAGCCCCTACACCTAAAAACAGAGCGAGACAGAACACAATGGGCCAAAAGTTTAAAAGTGACTGCATAAATTAAACCCATCTACACCCCTCTGAGCATTCAGATGAAGACAGCAAAGCAGCACTGCATGAAAAATAGCTGAGCTCTAGAATTACACATGACTCCCCTAAACTCATCAAACATCACAGAGCTGAGTTCACAGCTTTCCCACATCGCAAATCAAAACAGCATCAGGGAGAGTCGCGCCATCAGCGGCTGTCTGCAGGGGTGTATGGGTAAGGGAGGATGGTCAGGGCGGAGGAATGGTGGAATGTGGGAAACAGCTGTTAAACCATCAGGGATGTGTTAGTGAGGTCCGGAGAGACAGACAGCTGCCCTGCCCATCGCACGCCTCTGAGACATTCTTCAACGCATGACAGCCGCTCACCAATGGATGTTTTAATATTGCTTTTGGATGATGATGGCATGACACTAAATGGCTAAAACTTTTCACTACCACTTTACAATAAGGTTTTATTTGTTAACATTAGTTAACTACATTAGTTATCATGAATTAGCATTTATTCATATTTTTCAATTATTACAGATTTGAAACAACATGATGGGGAGTAAATGATGACCGAATTTCTTTAAGAATGAAAAAACATTGTACTGTATTTTTGTGATTGCTTTATTCATGTGGCATTAAAACGCAGGAGAGTCCATGTGACTTACGGCCTGGTGCCAGAGAGCTGCTGCGCCACAGAGCAGTCATAGAAGGTGAAGTCTGCGAGCGCTACGGTGACCGTCTGAAAGCGCAGGGACAGCGTGATGGACACAGAATCTGTTATAGAGGACAAACATGAGAGGACTCTGGGTCAAAATGGTAAACGGATATTATGGCGCTGGAACATCACGTCACATAATACCTTAAAAAATAATGAGATGAAGTTAAATGCACCATCCACAGCTTATGTCACCATTCATGCAGCGTCATTAACTTTTCAGTGGAATGCTTCAATGGAAGAGTAAGAGCAATGGTGCGAAAACCAACAGTGGAAGTGAAACTGGAACATGACTATTCTAAAGTTCCAGAGTGATCCCAGGCTGATGTACTACTGTTCAAATTATTTTTCTGATGTTTTTGAAATAAGTCTCTCAAGGCTGCATTTATTTGATCAAAAATACAGTAAAAATTTTAATATTGTGAAATATTATTAACATTTTCTATTAGAATATATTGTAATTTACTCCTGTGATGCAAAGCTGAATGTCAGCTCTTACTAGCCTTCGTGTACATGATCCTCAGAAATCATTCAAGATGCGATGGTGCTCAAGAAACATTTCTTATTATTATCAATGTTTAAAACAGTTGTGCTGCTTCATATTTCTGTGGAAACTGTGATTTATTTTTTATGAATAGAAAGTTCCAAATTACAGCATTTAGTTGTAACAGACATTTTTTGTAAAATTATAAATGCCTTTACTGTCACTTTGGATGCAAACTGACTGCACCTTGTAATTTAAAGCATTATTAGTATTATTTAATCTACGACCCCAAAATTTGAGCGGGTAGAGTAAGTCTCTTAACTGTGAGAAAAGTCACACTGACAATCTGGATTGTAATTATATTAAGTTGATTGGTGCTTGAAAGTCAATCATGACACTCCCACTCATAAATGGTTCCACACACAGCCCACACAGGTTTTACAACTGTAAACCAGTTCCTTGAGGCCAGTTTGTCAAGTTGTTGAAAACTTAAAAATGATTTAAAACTCGAAAATGATTCAAAACAAGGGTCAAACACATTAGGTGGTGGGTTTTCACCCTTTCTTTTCCCTGTGGTCAGGGGGGAGGCTGGGCCTAGGAGTGGACAGGGACTGTGGGCCCCGGACCGACGCAGCGGTCAGTGGTCTTCAAAGGAAAAACGAGACATTCAACTCCTGACAGACTGGGCAAACCCGGGACACCCACAGCAATCTACACACACACACACAAAAGACACATATTAGCCATGGTTATAATCAAGCAATTATTGACCGGTAACACAAAACATATTTCATTAAGCTTTATAGCTTTGATAATTCATTAGAAAATAATCCCTTAAGGAATAGTTAAATAAATATGACAATGATTGGGGAAAAAGCTTTTAAGCATAAAAAATGAGGCAAGATAATGTGTGAATTATCCCATTAGGGAGTGCAGTGGCAGAGTCTGCTAGCTTAGAGACTAATTACTGTAGCTCGCTAACCATATGCTAACTGAAACACAAAGAAACAATTATTTAATTTGACCATTTACAGCTCTGGATATATTATATGTCATATACATAACTGTTCAAGACTTTTAATTAAAGGGATAGTTCATCCAAGAATTAAAATTCTGCCATCATTTACTCACGTCTGCCAGCATTTCTAACTTCTTCTGAACAACAAAAAAAAGATATTGTGAAGAAAACATTTTCGATTAAAGATTAAACATTTTCGGTGCCCAGGAATTACATTTGTATGGAAAAACAATACAATGGAAGTCAATGGGAACCAAAACGGTTTAATTACCAAGAATCGTCAAAATAACTTCTTTTGTGTTCAGAAGAAGAAAGAAATGCATACAGGTTTGGAACAACACGAGGGTCAGTTATTTCACAACAACGCAGTAATTTGATTAGAAGTGAAAGTACAGAATTTGATATCTTACAAAAAAATAAAAAATACTGTTCTTTTGAACTTTCTATTCATTAAAGAATCCTGAAGAAATGTATCAGTTTCCAACAAAAATATGAAGCAGCACAGCTGTTTTTAACATAATAAATCATATCAATGTTAGTTGAACACCAAATCAGCATATTACAATTATTTCTGAAGGATCATGTGACACTGAAGACACTGAAGATAGGTAGATGCGAACATGTTTGCATCACAGAAATAAATGACATTTTAACATACATTACAATAGAAAGCAGTTATTTAAATCCGAATCTTACACAATATTACTGTTTTGAACCTTGTAGTGAATGAAAGATATTAAATGAAATATTACAGGGTTTACTTTTAGGCTTTATGACTGAATTTTGATGGTGTTTCTGACTGGATGATTTTATACCTGTTTCTGTTCTCCAAGGCTGGCATTATATTGGTTCAGTGACTCCACTCTCAAGCACTGCTGCTGCTCATCAAAGCTCCACAGCCAATGACCTTCAACAGAGCCCAGCCTACAGTCTGAACGCATCCCACACCTGGAGGAGAGAGGAAAAAAATGACCAGACAGGATGATGAGTAAGTTAACTGACAGACAGAGAGAAGTACTACTTAAATAAACTGAAAACTGCAATCCAATGCAAGAATTACAAGAAGAAACTCACCGGCCATCAAGAACACACCAACCGCAGTATGGGTCCTTCACTGCCAGACAGGAAGTGCAATCAGTGTGTTTGTCACACTCTGCCACAGGCCTCTTCTCCACCTGACCACACGGCACAGCAGGAGAACTCACACACAACACACAGCTATGACCCAGAGTTTCCACTCCAGGCATATGGGGGAATGTGATCGTGAACTACATCAAATATGCACTTTTAAACTTTTTTTTATGCTGATTAGGAGTGGACATTTTTCAGTATGTATTTGAATATCATAAAAATCATTAAACTAGAGTGACCATACGTCCTCTTTTTCCAAATTGGCTAAAATGTCCAGGTTTTGGCTTTGTTTTCCTATTGACATGTTCTGTACAGTACTTCTACATTATATGTAAGCATTTCATTGCTTTGACAGTTCTCTGTAGATCCCACTTTTTCGCATGCCACGATTGGTCGGTTACGTACAATGCCTAACCCTAACTACTTTTCAATCATTATCTTCAGGAATGAAAAACAACAGGAAAACAAAGCCAAAGCCCAGAAATTTTAGGCCATTTAGAAATCCTGACCAGGACACTTCTGGGAAAAAGAGGACGCACATTCACCTCAGTAAAATTAACCTCAGAGTACTACACTCTGTAAACATCACCAAATTGGTTTAACATTTATATATATATATTTATTTTTTTGGCTTTTATAAAACAACATTTTTCAAAAATCAGGCAAAACTAAAATGATTTTAAACATACTTAATTATCCTATAATTATGACAAATATAGTTTTACAGTTTTTATAAGTATATTGCATCAATGTTGAAACTATTTAAATTTGTAATAATAGTTCATAATATCGAATACACAATATCTAATAAATACAGCCTTGATGAGCATAAGAAAAACAAACCTTAATTAGTATTTTTGACTGGTAGTACTAATGACATGATTTGTTAACTCACAGAATGGCTGGTCATGATGTAGATGTGTCTATGGGTGGAATCCAGCAGTAAGTCACTGTTGATGGCCAAACCAGGTTGGATGAGAAGGGTGGAGTACTTCTTCACCTCTCCTGAGTTACCCAGGAACACCTAACATGAGATAAAAAGCACCTTGAACTCGCCACGAAAAAAAAAAGTGTTTCAATAAGTAACCTGACAACGGCTCCTAAGAACTTCCTCAAGGTTTAATTGAATATTTAGGCTTGTGAAACTACATAAATAGCAACAGGACACCTTAGAGACACGAGGAGAGCTGGATGTGGACAGGTCTAACTAAAAGTGCTGAAAGTGTCTGCTGAAATGGTTTAGCGCTAGAACACTTCTAAGTCTTATTAAAGGAAAACGACATGCAAGGATCTGAGAGAGGTGCCTAATGCCTCTTGAATTCTATCACGACTGGGGTCGATTTCAGCAAACCAGTTTAGAATATTGAGAATCCCCTCAGAAGAGCAGGTATCCTGCTTAAGAGTCTCAGACACCTTACACCGCGAGCTGCTCACACACTACACCCAGTCAGGTTTGCGTTTTAACTGGATTAGCATTGACAAAATGTCGGCCACGGTCTACTGCAGGAGGAATCATGTATTGCAACATCATCGTATCATGCAAGACTGAATAGTTGTGTAGATGTAGGGTTAGAGGAGGTGTACCTGCATGTCTGTTTGTGAGGGAAAATACAAATGTATATGCGGTTCTTCAGTTTTTTCAGTTCCTTTCAACTGAAATGATCTTTCTTGGATCACCCCCAAAAAAATCGATTCGTACTGCCAGCTATTATAATATGCTATATATATAATAATATATATATCAATATAATATATAATATATATCTATATATATATGTAGAGAGAGAGAGAGAGAGATGGGTGAGTATTATAATATACTAATATTTAATTATTTTGTGTGTTTGTAAGTAAAGTGAACTGAACTATAAATCATAATATAAATATTTAAACAATTGTATATCTCTCGCGATACATACATAAACTGTGTGTGTGTATCTCTAATATATCCCCACCTACTATGCCTCTATACCCGATAATACACACACCACAACACACACATCCATTGATTTTAATAAAATATCTATCCATCCGCCGTGTCCGTCCGTCGTTATCTATACCCCTTTCTAGTAAAAGGCGCTGTATTGTTTATTTCATATTTCAATTCTAACTGTTAACATATATTTACAGTATATAAAATATAATTTCTATTTATATAACAATACACAATACATACACTTCCCATTTCTGTTGTTGCGATATAATTAAATTTAATAAAACGTAACATATTAAATAGCCAAACTTTAACACCTTATGCATATTGTTTTGATGCCTATTCATTATGTTGTTGTCTACATGCGTCACTTGTCTTCCACTGTGAAAATGTCACACATGCTTGTGAACAATAACACTGACTTGCCAAAATGTGTCAAAAAAGCAGAGAACAGTGGATGGCTGTCATAGGGAGGCTTGGGTCATGCACTGTTGTTCAGAATTAACCAAACACTACGGTTTAACCTTTGCCCAGACACACAAATCCAGTCAGTGCAAGGCCTAGACGTAACTTGGTCTGTGTTTAAATTTCAGCTCACGAGCCCTTTGAATTTACTAGCATTGTCAAACTGAGACTCCGGTGGTCTCTGAGCAATCACAATCCTGCAAATACAGTGTTTCACACAGCGTGGTTTGTGTTGAAGACTGCTCTGCGGTCCGACTGAAGAAACACAAAAAAGCTTTAGGTATGCTGTTTCAGCATTGTCTTGGCTATGACACATTCACCCTGCAGGCGAAATCTCTTTCCATCTGCTTAAGTAGGCAGATAATATTACCATATTAAGTGGACTAATATTTCCCTAGTGGTTTAAAAGGCATACTATAAATCATAAATTGTTTTAGAAATGACCAGTCAAACGGCTAATTTTCATGTCACATACCTTATGCAAATTGCCTTTGGAGTCACCCAAGAAAACAATAGCGTGCCCCTCTTTTACACTAACGGCGACAGCAGTGAGACGGGCGGATGAGCTGTCCAATACAGCTTCAGCTTCAACCGACTCCTGGCTCGCCATTGGACTCGGGGTGTGATCTGAGCCACAGGGATAAGCCTTCAGGGTGTTCTGTGGGGCACAAAAACAAGTTTTTGTGACTGTGGTTTTGGCATAACCATTGTGACATAATCCAGTTTCATGTTGTGTAATAATAAACTCTGCAATTCTCTGTTTTTTTTAACCATAGTTCTCAGTCTATTGCCTCAAGGCTGTCAAATCCTCTTAGTTCAAAAAGCCAGATTAGATGAAGATTATCTTGGTCTCACACTAGGCTGCTCCTTTCTTTGAGTCTAACGCTATCAAATCTGCTCCAGCGTTCTTTGATAAAAATCTAGCTTGCATGTCATGCCATGTTCCCTCATTATCAGAAGTGATCTGTTTGTGTACCAGACTAAAGAGCATATGGGGATCAGGAAAATGTGTTTCAGTGTTTGAGGATTTGCAAGAAACACAAAGAATCCTGTATTTGAGTGCAGACATCCTATTTAAAGGGACTGTTCACACAAAACATCTGTCATCATTTATTCAACCTCACGTTGTTAAAAACATGACTTTCTTCCTTCGGTGGAACGCAAAAGAAGATGTTTCGAAGAATGTTCAAGCTGCTCTTTTCCATTCAATGAAAGTGGATGGGGACCAGAGTCTGTCAAGCTCCAAAATGGACAAAAAAGCATAATAAATCATTATAAAAGTATTCTGTATGAACTGTGCCATATAAGTCCAAAGTCAAATAGCTTTGCATGATGAACAGACAAACATTAAAGTCATTATTTTAGCAAATGCAACAATACGTTTGGCAGAATAACAAGAAAGCTACTGTGCTGCTTCAATAATATGTCGAATGAGAACTTATCTATGGTACGTTTATGATATTTAAAAAAATTTTTTTGGGATATCTATCCCAATTCACTTTCATTGTATTAAAAAGATCCACGTGACCATTCTGCTGAATATTTCCTTCAGTGTCCTATAAAATAAAGTCATAATGGTTTATACATCATGACGGTCGATAAATGACAGCTAAAACAAGCTAAACTAACTATCCCTTTAACAGGCAATTCTCTCCTTTCTAGAAGTCTTCTAGACATCTAACCCTCTTCAGACTTTCTCCTCTCTAGCAAACATCATTAGTAGTTTAAGCTTGGGGGTTTATTGATCCGAATAACCCTGTTTAGGACTGAGCAGGTTGGGTTCTGGATGCTGAATAGGCAAATACATGGAGGTCATGAGGAGGTTGTTTGCCCGTGAGTCCACATCCTTGAGGTCTTTGATTTATCTTAAGATCTTGTTAGGACTAATGCTAGGTAGGCCTGTCTTATGCTCATCAAAGAGTAAAAACATAATTCACTCAGATCATGGCAGGCAGAATCGTATGAGCTAAAGCAATTTGCCTGAGAATTAATGAGGGGCAATGCATCTAAATTAGGATAAATGTTAGTTTGAATACACTGTTAGAGGAAAACGATGCGGCCCAGTTCCCTAGAGTTACATTGTGGGCATCCTTTCCTCATTTTCCCATGCTTTTCAAACAAAGTTAAACTACTATGATGATTATGTGGAAATGGTTGACCTCAAAACCTATTTATATGGATAATGTATATGTATAACGTTTCAATGTGAAGACAGTGTACAAGTGAACTGCATCGATCAAATATTCCTGTAAAATGAACACTTTGTCATTATCAAGTGTGATAAATCGAGTCTTCTCCAGGGTTTTTTTAACCCTCTTATTTATGCCCTGGCTCAGATCACTTGGGTTATCATTTTTTCCTAACACAATATTACACAGCCATAGGTATACAGTGTAACAAAGTGGTGTGACATACTAAAACACACTTCTCACACTCTCAATAGTTTAATTAGTCTACTAACGATGTCCAAAAGCATCACATCACAGAAAGAATTCTATCATTTTTTTTCTTTCTTTCTTTCTTTTTTTTGTGGAAAATTGTGTATGTCATTTCTACCACATTTCAAATGACATATAGCATTTAACAGAATTCTGTGGTGGAAATTACATTTTAGTGTACAGTTTTGGAATAAAATGCCTGAATCCTTTGTCTTGCCAAGGCTTATTTTACAACTACCGATGGGTGGTATGATATTTTTTACTAACAAAGATAAAATAAAAGATACATAACTGTATTGTGATATCCAATGTTATAACGAAATAAAAATTACTCATATCAATAAATATGATTTTGATCATATTGCCCACCTCTATTGCTACACCTCTATGAATCATTTACAATAAGATCTATAACTTTTATAGCATTTAGAAAATAGAGTGAATTTTCATTTTTTTTTCATTTGTTAGGATACAGCTTAAGAGAATATTTGAAACTCTCCATCCATTTACTCACTGTAGGCAGGTTGGCACAGTTGGATTTAACATCATACTCAATGTATGCCACCTTGTTGCCATCTTTCTCCCCGTATTGCGTGTAGCACAGGTCTCGTGTAGCATCAATACCGCGGTCCACTTCATCCAGAGAGTACACACACAATGCAGATTCCTCGCCGGGTCCATTAGCAGCACTAACCGCCGTTGAAAAGACTCCCATCAAAACCTGCGAGCTTCCAGATTCCTCGCCACCCACCTGCGCCCCCTGGAGGAAATTGTAGTTCCTTCCTGTTGAGCCCGAGTGACACATTAGCGGAACCTCAACGTAGGAGTAATATGCCTGATCGTCCAAGCACACCCGTGCCACGTACGTACGATATTCCCTCGATGCAGCTTTCAGGTCACGCCTGTAGAATAAAAAGTAGACGTGGTTGCGTCGCGCAAAGGTTGCGACAAAATTGTGATCGTACTCCGAGAGGCGCCCGGCTACCGCGAGCTTGGCCGTTTCCTCGTAGGAAAACACCGGCTCTGTCGAAAGTTGTCGAGTGGAGACTGGCGGGTGACTGCTGGTGTAGCCTCGTCCCACATAAAGGACAGGATCCTTGTCTTGCGGTCGCACCACAAGCCCAACCGTTGATGCCGTAGGGTCGTTAGCCGCCACATATTGTGTATCAACAGGTCTCTCGGCAGAGAAGAGGACTTCTTTCACATTGGCTAGGCTGCGTTTCTGGCAAGTGCCCTGGTGTACGCTGCCACAGGTGATGAGCTGGAGGGAATATGGATCCACTAACAGTAGCTTGTTGTGATTGTTAACGAGCCCAGCCTGAGGGCAGTTCTCCAGGGTAACCGGAGGCAGGCAGTCCTTGCTGTCTCTCACGGGGCCGGTTCTCTCATCCACTTCAAGACGGAGGCCATCAAGGCCAGCAAGCTGGAACAGATGGTCCCGAGCCCCCACGTAGACTGTTCCTATGCTGGGGTCAGGGTGCAATGCCAGGTGCTGGAAGACTGTGTCATTGGAGGAAAATCGAGGATAACTGCTGTGGACCCCCAGAACACCCAGGATGAGGGACTGAAGCAGGGTCAAGATGAGGGCCATCCCACACTTCACTGCAAAAACACTGATTGCATGTGACATGAGTCATTAATGGCATCAGCTCAAAGCACAGAGCCAAACATAGTACAGTTAGTTAACGACATGTTAGGAATAATTACATTTAAGGAATTAGGCTATTATTATTATTAAAACTAAGAATAATTGGCAGGCCTGTCATGTACAAAGCAAAGGAATATGTTGTATAAACAAACAAATAAATAAACCAACAGAAGTACTGTGGTGGTATCAAATGGAAATACTATGGTATTCTGATATATACCACAGAATTAGAGGTTGATAGTGGATTTTACCAATAACTAGGTTGGACCACACTGTCCAATAACCAATTAATCAACCGATAAATTTAAAATGATTTAAAATTTTAATTGGATACTGTTGGATACGATTTAAAATCGATACTGAATGAAAGCAAACATAACACTCCAAAAAAAAAAAAAAAAGAAAAAAAAAGTATTGAACGATGAAAAGGTACTGTACTTTTTCATGTGAAATATATAAATCTAAATACTACTATTGATACTGAACAATGAAATACTATGGTTCGAAAAAAAAAGGTCAGTCAGTCAGCCTCAACACAGAACTGAATGATACTCCGTATTATACCATATTCATTTAAAATATTCATTTTAATCATCAATTCATTAAAAGGGTAATCTGACTATTATCATAATAATATTATGATTTAAATCTAAGAAAAATATACTGTAAGGGTAAAGGTACAAAATAACAATAACCACAAAAAACACATTTATAGATTTTTTTGTTTTGTGGTAATATATCTAAAATATGTACCATGTTTTGATGGTGTTTAAATACATATTTAAATCAATTAGACTGGATTAGAAAGACTACATTCCAAAAGTGGTATATCATGGTAGATGTACAAAAACAAATGATATAAAAAAATAAATAAATAAAAAAAACACTGTCTTACCATAGTACTTTACAAAAGATTACTGTTTTGCACATATCCAAATAAAAGCAAATGTAAATAAATAAATATATAAATAAATAAACAAACAAATAAATATTACCATGGTATAATGCTTTAAATAACAATAAAAAGGTACTTAAAATAATACCAAGTATTACCATTTTATATGTACAAAACATGATAATACCACATATTTATAAGTGAATACATGTATAGAATGAAGTGGTCTGCTACAAAAATGAATAATCATTTGGACACAAGACAGCAATCTTCAGACAAGGCCTGTAAAAACAGCCATATTTAAGAAATACGATGGGAAAACAGCACACATACCATTTGTCAGACATATAATGTTCGGGAGGCTGCTGTCCTCTTGGTTATCCAGTGGCATAGCACATGCCTGTGGAGACAGTCTGTGAGGGTAGAAAAACATGCCGATTAGCTCTTACACAGAGCGGCATTGAGCAATCTGAAGAGAGGAGGCTTAATGCCATTGTGGCTCATGGGAGACACAGCTGTTGAGCTGAGCAATCCTTCCCTGACAGGAAATTGGACGATACAGGCCCCAAGTCACCATCGAAGTCCTATATAATGCATTGCTCTGCAGTAGCAGATTGGCAGAGATCCTGTACTCTGAGGAGGAAAACTGTCGATGATGTTTTATATGAATAAGATGTGATTAATAAGAGGCCATTATAGGGTAGTAGTCTCCGCTTTCTTGAGGCAATTCAAGCTGACCTAAACAATCAATAAGATAAAAAGTGAAATAATGTGATTTGATTACTTGTGTTATGGCTCAGCATCACCCCTGATTCTCCATTAACCCAAGTGGAGAACCTTTCATTCATTTCCCACATTCACTCGTCCACTACTGATCTCTTTCTCCAAGTCAGCATGGAATAAATGGGCACAGTTTAAATGCACAGTATAGAGACACTTACAAAAACAGACTGCAGGTCAATGAATACAATTATTTTAGGGTCTTAATACTCATGAAATGTTGGCCTTTTTCAGTTAACTCTATTTGGTCTGGCTATATTTTGCTGACAAATTATTTGTATGATAAATGATTAACCAGCAATGACTATGCAGCAGCTTTGGAGTGTAATTTACCAACTTTGAAAACCATATTTTCTATATTGTAAGATTTTAAGATAAAAGTGGGGGTTTGAATCAAAAGGAATGTAACAATTCTGGTTCCAATTCTTGTTCTATAATTGGTCCATTAATGATTCTTTCTGTAATAATTTCAATAATTAATGTGGGTCAGAGACAAAAACTGGTTTTAATGCAAATAAAAGTGTAATAGTCTTTTTTTTCCTGAGCACAAAATCATACTTTTCACCAAGATTTACAGAAGACATCTACTAAAATGTCATTCAGTATAACAATAGTTCACATATCAACAAATCATGCAGAACAAGAATAATTTGATGACATATTAAAAGTCTCTCTATTCAAGCATCACAGTGCAACCCCAAAACACCCATTAATTGATATTTTAAATCAGTATACTTTGCCACAATCCTTCAAACCACTAGGTTTTAGTAAGGAAGTCAAAATGATTGAAAATATAAAACATTTTAATACAATCACAAATTTTTATATATTTTCATTTGTACAGGGCAGAATACGTATGTTGTTTAATTTTTACATAAAGTAGCTATTACGCAGAATGACGATGGTTTGTTACACTGAATGAATCATTAAAAAGAACCGGCTCATAAGAGTCATTCGTTCTTATGTCTGATTCCTGATTAATAGACTCATAGGTTCATTTTAGTGCCCATGCTGTATGTTTATGATTCACTAAAAAGAAATGGCTCACAATAGTTGTTTATTTGGCATGTCTGATTGCCAATTCCTGATCAAAATACTCTCAGATGAGCCGGTTATTTAAGCGGCAATGCAGTATGTTTTTGATTCACTAAAAAGAACCGGATCATAAGAGTCACTAGATAAAGAATCAGACTCCACTGGTCACGCAGTATGCTTTGATTCACTAAAAGTAACGGCACACATAAGTCATGAGAAGTGAGAAGTATTCAGCTGGTCATGTGATCTCAACATAGTGGCCACCCAAAGAGGAGACCACCCTTAAGCAGAATAAAACTGTTTCTAGGCCACTGATACGAGTCAGCTCATTTGAATTTTAAACAAACAGTCCTTCATTTAAAACATAATGTGTATAAAGAATTTCATTAGGTGTAAAATTTGTAAGAAAAGTTCAATTAATTCACAAAATTTCACCTGAGTTAACAGAGAATGACAGTAGAATTAACCATTAACTACTACTATTAACCAACCCAAATAAATAAAAGTGCCCCAAGCTGACCTATTACCAGATTTTGGAGGTGTGTTCCAAGAGGTCCTGTTGAGTGATTACAAAAACCCTCTCAACATTAGGTTGTACCCTGAAAAGCAGCACAGACAAAAGGTCTCAAAAAGAGCTCAACCTCCACAGTTAGCCAACAGCAAACTGAATAATAGAGGCTCGTTAGGCCGACTGTTTTTAAATCTTCACTAGAAAAGACATGCAGGTGGTGTTGATTTAACACCAATGACAGTTAAGGCCAACACAATGCAGAGTCTCCTCTTCACAGACCAGTCATAGAGAAAGAGGGGGATGGAGAAAGCGAAAGAGTGAGAGAGCAAGGATTCCACACAAGAATGACAAGCACTTCACCCTGTATCAAAGGATAAAACTCTGAGCCGGCCCCTCCGAAGCGGCTGAAGGGAGTGTATTGTTTGGAAGCATCCCCAGGGGCACAGATAGATGCCGGGACCGGCAGGGTAACATCAGGCCCGTGAGGCATGGCTCACACAGCAGCGCCGAGAGGAGACTGACCCCTCTGTGTCTCTGGGAAGGGTTGGCAGTGACCCCACATTTTTATGGCCTCTAACAGAATGTTACGCTGTCACGCCTCATTGGGCATGACAATGAACATGTAAAGTTGCCACTCTGGATGATTAAGAAAGCTATTTATCCATCTCTGGGGACAATGCGGCCTTTCAGCACGTCGAATGAAACATAATTCACAGCTTATGAGACGTCTTTTCAGATATCAAACCGATGTCGTTAGCCTCACTGCTAAAGGAGATTTGTCTGTAAAATATGGTGAATGGGTGTTGCGAACAATCCTCGGTTGTATTTCAGATTTTCCCAAGGCGGCGTGAGAATTGAAAGAGAAATGAGGAAGAGGAAGAGCGTGAAACAGTAGCATGTTCATGTTATTAATAGAGCTCTTGAACGTAGAGGGGCATCGCAGCATACCCTGCATTCCTGACACTATTGTTGACCTTTCCAGAGGCTTGAGTAGCCGGACTTTATCACTAATGTCGGTCCAAATGTGCAGCTTTTACTAGCTAAGAACTGCCCAGCTAGACAGGGAAAAAAATCAACTGATCTAAAACGACCGACCACACAGCGTTTTGTTTTAAGTGGTGTTTAGAAGGTGAAGTTATCTGATTTGATTGACAGATCAGCATGGGGAAAAAAAGACTTAATAATTAAGCGCACAACAGTGTCAATCTATGGCTGGCTGTACAAAAAATTATATGGATGTCACTTGTAGAGAAAAATTACCCCATCAGTGGTAGCAGAAAAAATAGAAAAAATATTGATTGTTTTAAAGAAGAATCAAAATCACAATTTGGGGATGAAAAAAATCTAATTGCGATTTTCTGATAAAAACGGTGGTTGTGATTTAAAATGCAATTTAAAAAGCTCCAGGTTTATTGTGCCTTCTTGTAGAACTGCATAATTTGGTCAAAAATAAATAAAATGCTAATAATAATAATAATTTTTATTCCTACACAATAAAAGTAATACAAACGAAGATAGTACTATGGTATATTTCTTGTAACATCTCAAAACTTAAATTTAAAAAATTATAACACCAACACACAACAACAATAAATGATACAACTACTACTACTACTAATTATAATTATAGATATAATTATTTCATTTTTTTAAATTGAATAAAAATATTAAACAAAATGAGAAAAATCTTACTGCTGTAATATTTCACTGTAAAATAAAAAATAATATTAAGAAAATATAATATTTACAACAGCAGCAACAAAAACAACAACAATAATAATTGTATTTAACAGTACAACTGTAAAATGACAGTACTAATATTAATGGTGTAATATTAATATTAACTAATATTAACAGCGTCTCTGAGACACTGAAAACCAGATCACGTGCAGCTCGCGTGTAAATGAACACAGTGCAACGCTTCACTTTGAAACACAACTCTGAATATATTTAACTGAATAGCAGCCTTTATGATTGGATAATTGCACAAAATCATATAATGATTTCTGTTTTATTACAATTATTCACACAGCCCTATCTGTCACTGTTTCACAAACACCTCAAACTCAACTGGTTATGTCAATATCGTTATATTCAGACAAAAAACAAACAAACTATTTGTTGGCACTAGTGGCACAGAAATTACAAATTTTAATACCACCTGCAACTGAATTCATGATTCATGGCTGTGACAATTAAATTCTATTAGCTATTTGAAAAAAGGACACGCCCCTCAATGTAGCCAAACTTCATAAGGTGGTACCTGAGTTTAAAGTTGCGGATGCTTTTGTAAAAACATCAGGATTTCCAATCAACCTGTCTGTTAGGATCATCCATAAAAACTCAAATATAAAAAATCACTCAGTCCCAGAGTTCTGACAGAGTGTCCCACTTCCTTCAAGCAGACGAGCTTCCCATGACAGCTGGACCCTCGGCACTATAAATATCCCCATTCTAAACCACTTATGTCACAGTTGCAGATCGGGTGGAGACGCTAACAAACGAACACAGCCAAGTCTACTGTTTCTCAGCACTCTCACTGTATCTGTCTGCGCCGTCGCTGTCATGCTGTGGTTTCTTTCACAAGCTCGCCTGTGCCCACAATTACACTTGGCACACAAACCAATGAGAGCGACTCAGTATTTGTAGCTCAGTGTGCCAGTGTGCTGACAGAAACCAGCACAGAAACTTTATGATACCCTAAAAATGCCACATCAAATCACAGAAAGCAATTACAGTATGAGAACAGAACCACATGTGAGATAAATGTTAACATATAATTCATAACATGAGTTGTATAGCATGCTAAATGCATAGTATGCTAAATTAGGATTAGTGTCTCAAATCATAGTATGGATTTTCATAGTATGCAACCATGCATGATTTTTGGGCTTATATTGCCAATAACTCCTTGCTCAAGATAAAATTTATGATGCAATAGTGTGTCGTAAATGAATGCCAGATTACTTAGGCCAGAAATATTCTCCACATAAGTATGCATATGAAGACACAAAAGCTTAGCCAAAACATTGCAAGTGTGTGTGGTACCGTATTAAAGGGAGCGATAGCGTGTCTGTCAACTGTCATTAAACCAGCTAATATTCAGCTAGTTACTTATTTTTTTGTAAAAAAGTGTTTGATTGCAATTCAGCTAATTTACAGTACCTTGTAACCATTTCAAAGCAGCTCCCCAACCCAGTGTTATTTTACAAACCAATGTAAAATGTATATACTATTCTGACTCTATATATAGAGTTATATAATATTATATATAATATTTTATTATACAGTATCTTTTATTTTTCATTTGAGATTTAGTTTTAGTAATTTGTTATGTGCTTTCGTATTTGAATTAGTTTTTTAATATTCTTATTTTGCTTTATTTTATTCAGTGTTAGTTTTAGTACTTTAGTTAACTAGTTTGATTTCAGTTACTTCTAAGGCAACATTTCTAATTTTAAAGCATGTTATTTTATATATATAAAACTCTTATTTTTTATTTTCAGTTTTCATTTTAGTTTAATCTTATACTTACATTTGATTTCATCTTCATTTTAGCTGACAAAGAAGTTTGTTTTTCCATCTAATATTTATATTTTAATTCAGCTTTATTAACAAAAGCAGTTTTTAATTGTTTTATTTGCTCCAACCCTGACATTGTCAGTGCAGTACGTTTTGTGCTAACAGATATACGCAAATTTTGATCAGGTCCTTCTCAAGTGATCAATAATGCAGAAGCAAACTGCTGATCTGAATCCTGGTTTATGTGGCAAAGCACTGACTGCTGGGCAGCACCACAATAGTAATTGATGGCAGCTGTCAAAGAGACCACCAAAAAACAACTGGATGCTGATCAAGAAAGGAAGGAAGAAGAGTCAATGATTGAGAATGATGAAAAAGAAGACATTTGCCAAGATTAATTACTGAAATTATATGCAATTACAATTAAACCGACTGCATTTCAGGATCTGGCAAGACATTACAAACCAACGTATCAGATATCAGAGTTCACAACTGAGAAATCAAATTTAACAAGGCACATGTTAAACATTGCTCTAACACAATGCGAGTGACTTTGTTTGAGGAGTATTTAAAGGCCTCCAGCAGCTTCCTAATATGGCTGTTTGTCATTCATTTTTCATGGGTTTTCACATCATAACGTTTTTCAGAGGGGTGATGTCCGTCCCCCTCTGAGAAACTAGCCTTTGTCTTGCCTGACTGACCAGAAAAGAAATCCCACAGCTTCAGCTGAACAGTATAAAACAAAACCGGGGCGGGGGACGAGCCGCACACCTGCAGGTGAGGGTGAACAGCCACTTTTGGAGCCCTATCCTACATTCAGATGAAAAGTGGGCTCACGTGGCCATAGGACGCGTGTTTATCAGGGAAAGTCCTGAGGCAGGCTTCAGATTCGGGGCGTTTTTAATGATTTAACACACTCTCAGCCTTTATAGCAAACTCCAGATGCTTTCTGTGGGCTGCTTCGATGAATCGTACAGTGATGGAACAAGGAAAGAGTGTCTGAGGGACCCAGATGTGACAGGGACTCAATCGGGCGTCATAGGCTGGTGTCCAGCTGAGGTCAATGAAGGGTCAGGAGAATCAAGTCACCGTTTCCTAACAAGCCTTCAATTACACCTTTCTGGAGTTTTATTTTAAGTCTTGATGTCCTTAAAAATATATATTTGCGGTATAAGTACCAAAAACCATCCCAATATATTTTTACAGCTCCTCTCTCAGGAGCTCTGCCAAGAACAGGTCGATGTCTAATTAATATTCATGAGCCTCTCTTCTGATTGGTCTGTTGTTTTCTGAGTGACGCATGGCCAGGCCAACCACAGGTCACTAGGGTCATGTATGCTGTAGCTTGCTGTGGATTGGTGATACTCACAAGTAAGGTCAATAGAAACACCGGTAATGATGGTCACTGCTGAGGGAAAGGTTGTTCGGCGTTACATGTTTGAGCCGAACTCAGACCCCGAATCGGCGACGACAGGAGACAACCAACCACCTCCTCAAACACGCTTACAACAGGATGTTTCAGAATGGTAATTCATGTTTGTTTCAAAAAACGAATGCAGTAAACACAAAACTGACCAGCGAGCGTCGTTGTTTGCATCACGTGAACTTGCCGACACTGGACAAATGCCGGATGGGTGACATGAATGGAATGATTCCAGATTGGTGATGTAGTATTTGGTTTCTGTATTCTATATTGTATTTTTCTGCGCTCAAATCTGCCAATCTAAAGGATCAAACGGCGTGTATGGCGGTTGAGGTAAATTGTGAATTAGCGTAGATTTATAGTCTAAATAAAACAACAACTGTTACTGTTATTACACTTTTATACAAAACTTTGTATTATGCTTGTTATAGTGTGTGTGACGTCACGTGCACTACCGCCGGTGGCAAGACAAAGGTTGACGCGGTTGTCACGGCGACCGTCACATCCCTACTGTGCAATGATGTCGTTTCCTTACATCCAGACTGAACAGCTTTTTTTCGACATGTTTCCGTGTTGTTGTTGCTCAGCAATAGCATGGACACGATGTTGTTTGGGGGTTTGGCATCTTTTTACGGAAGTCACAACGGTTCGTGAAAAATAGCTGGTACTTTAAGCAGGCTGTGTGAATTTTTACTGTGGACTGACTGTTTTGAAACTTGTATTGTAGTTACATAGCACCTAGACCACAGTTATCATGAAAAAAGCCAGGAAATTTCAGTTTTGACAATATGGGAACTTTAAGTTAAGATAGTTAAGATAGTTCATCCAAAAATGGAATTTACTCATCATTTACTCACCATTATGTCATATCAAATTAAATTCTTTACATTTTTTAATTCTTTCTGAAGTATGGTAGAGCAGGGACTCTCTTTCAATAGCTTACCATAATAGCCAATAGCTTTGTGTAAAGAACATACAGTAATTATTATGTGATTTATATATCTATAAAAAAAAAATAATATTTAATAAAAATGCTAATTTAATAATACAATCTTTTAGGGGTGGAATGGTTAGCGGAAAAAAAATCGAACCGTATGGTTCTCCACACACGGTTCGGCACGCGCTAGGACCGCGGTTCAACTTAAATCTGACAACGCATCTGTAATATGGTTTGCTATAAATAAAATGTAAAACAAACAGGGTTCGGCTAATATATGTTTCTGTTGATGGATGTGCATTCTGGCTTCCCAGTACATTACAACAACAGCGATGAAAAACAAAATTAATTCACTCTTGTTCAACGCGAATGCCGTATGCTGGAATATGAGCATTTATGCCGTCATCACCCGGGTGCTGATAGCGTGCGCACAGGTGAGACCTGAACAGCACAGGCTGATATCTGTGTTTAAGTTAAACTCTTTTAAGCTTTGCCAGTTTAAACATTTAAGAGCCAGAGGACGCGAGCTCGTGCGCAGTGAGAAGATTTGTGCTTGCGCTCATCCGAAGCACGCAAACCCGCGCCTCAGAACATGCGGAAATATTAAGCTCTCTCTGAAGTATTGTGTTTAAATGGACAAATTCACACAAAAATATGTCAAAATGCCCGTCTTGGTAAGTATCCTATAGCAGACATAGCTGGCTGAACGTACTGTATCAGTGCACTAGATCAGTGCACTCTCTTAAAGTGACAGCACTTTCTTAATATTAATCAAACAGCAACAATAAAGAAATCACTCATTGCTCTTGATTGAATAGCTTTTGTAACTTTAAGATTAATCTTTAATTTATACGTTCCAAATATAATGCGGTTTTGATTATTTTATTCAATTTCTGTACCTAAAAACTAATGTTAGACCTACCTAAAAAAAAAACTGAAAATCACTGTTTATTTTATTTGTATCTTTACTCTATTGTATTTATTTGTGCTGTTGCTTGTAGTTAGATCGATTATTCTTATTTTCTTTATCTTTATTTGACAGTATAGTTTTTGCCTAAACATAGCACATACCGAACTGTACCGAAACTGTGACTATAAAACCGTGATACAAACCGAACCATGAGTAAGAACCGTTCCACCCCTACAATCTTTTAATAATTAAAAGCTGCCCAGTCGTAACGTTTGCCTTTTTGATGACATCTCTGTTTGAAACCTGCAATTGCAGTTATTTGCAGAATTATCTTCTTTGCGTGGGTTGTGCGTCGGCACGGCTCCAGCGTGGATGAATCTGATGTTTTGAGGAGTATGTGTGTGTGGCTGTCAGTCACCGCACTGGTGTGGCTATTCACTGTACTTCGGAATTACGGATACTATGCCTTGGAAGTATGTCCAAAATAAGAAGTTTCACCGGAAAATGTAATGCCAGTTTTGTTCTGACCTACTGAAAAAAAAAAAAAAAGTTTTACAATCAATTGCGCTACCAATGCTGATTAAATCTAACAATCGCAAAGTTCACTTAGATCACGTCAAACCATGCAAATTATTATTATTTTTATACTTTGTTCTCAAAATGTTAATGTTAACAAATCAACATTGCGTGATGGTATTTAGTGTGTCTTTGCAGTGTATTTGCGTGTGATTTCAGTTTTTGTACAGTCTAATCTCTAATTGTCATACCATTCAAATGTCATTAAAAGAAATTGTTCTTTTAACCTAAAAAGCAATTAATGTTCTTTAGAACTCGTTACTATACTAAAATAACAAGTTTAATTATTCCAGCTGCTGTAAGAAGATGCTACAAATGATCCGCCACCTGCAGCATCCACACACGCAATAGAGCCTACTAGCCAGGACTTCTTTATGTATACAGACATGACGTAATGACGCAAAGACAAACGACCCAAACCACTCAAATTATAAAACATTATTACAAGCTTACCGTTGTGAATCAGGCTAAGGTAAGGAGATAGTTTTGAACACTGATTGGTTATGTACTTGCTCAAATTTATTTTGGATAATTTTTAACCAAAAAAGTTACGTACTGCAGCTTTAAAAAGTTGTATTACATAAGATAATTATTATTTTACTACTCACTGATAATTTTACAATTAATTATTTATACACAGTTAAATGATATTAAAATAACATTTAATCAAAATAAACATTACTATTTCGCTAATACCAAATAATAACAAAAATTACAAAATATAAAACATTTAATAATAATAATATGTAATACATTATTATATTTTAATAATTTAAATTAATAAATAAAATATTATGTAATATTACCTAACACATTACTACTCGTCTGATAATCTTACAAATAACTACTTACATAATAAATGTGTTGTTAATATAATAAATAATATTTTATGAATAACTTTATAATATTTCTATTAAACTCATTTTATAATATTTAATGAAATAGCAAAATGATTACCTTATACTCATGATAATCTACAAAAACTATTATTTAGTATATAAACCAATCATATTTTTATATAATATATATATATAATTATTAGGATTGTTTTATTATTGGCTGTTCTATGGCAACAGTGATATGGAACAGTGGTTGTATCAAAAGCGTTGGGTGAAGATTCTTTAAACGTGTTCCACGAAAGAAGAAGAAGAAGGAAAAAACAGCATATGGTTGACATATTGCATGAATATGACTATGTTTCAAGCAGAGTTTTGGTTTGCATTTTTGTATCTGCATTGATTTTTGTATCACCTATGGCTCACTTAATACGGCCGCTGACAGGAGCCAAAGGCCTCCGCATACTATTGGGCTATCATCCTGTCAAAGCCATTAACAGTCAAACATGGATAAAACCCTCCTAGCAACAATATCATTTGTAAAAAAACCGCTTAACTCAATGTTTTACCCTCAACTGAGTTGATTTTTTGTTTTTGTGTTCCTACAGACCACAATTCTGCTTCTAACAATAAAAGTAAGTTTAGAAATTACACTATTATTTTCCATTCTAATCCTTTTTATATGTTCATCTGACCTTATTAAATCCAAGTTTATCCAGGCACATGTTTATGTAATTTCTGTTTGGGGTTATTATGACAATAGAAAAACACAAAACTACAATAATTCAAATTAATTATTTTCATGTTACGGCTGACAACCAATAATGGTTTATACTTTTCTGTTATTAATTTAATAGTGTTTTCAAGATGACCTTTAAGTGAGCGTTAGATGATGGCAAAAGTAACCTAACTCTAAAAATCCTTATTACATTTCTATATGTTTCTAAGACTCTGAGAGTAAGAATAAGTCACCCAAAAATTACAATTGCCATGATTTTCAACCTCATGTTGTTCCAAACCTGTGCAATTAAGTATATTTCCGTAATACGCATATCTATTTCTTTATTCTGAGGAATACTGAAGAAGATATTTTGATGCAATGAAATTTTGATTATATTTCGATTCATACAATGAAAGTCAATGGGATAATTAAAAATATAAGTAAATTTTTCATGGAGGATCTTTGAAGCTTGCAATCAAGTTGTTTATAATCAGATCTGGCATGATTACAAATCATAATAATATACTTAAAAATAAGTTTCCAGAAAACTTCCTCCATCTGCCATTAGTCAGAGAAACAGATACCTCAAACTCACAGCCTTGCTTGAGCCAATGTGGCTGGTCGGGATGCTCAAAAAGACTGTAAAAAAAAAGAAAAAAAAAAGTAGTTTTCATAGTGCAACGGTGTTTGTTTTTTCAACTTACTAATGGCTTCTGGTCTCTCTGCATAAAGTTGAGAGAGTAATTAATCTTTCAGCTGTCGGTTTCATTGTGGCATGAGTTCATGTATGGGTGTGTGAGTGTGTCTGTGTCCATGTGTAATCTGTATGACCATCTCCAGCATTAATTCACCTTGCTGACCATGTTCAATGTGGACTTCTGTTTGCGGCTCACAGATATGAAATGCGATAGAGAACAGAGCCGAGTTAGCATGCTTATTCGTCTGTTTGCACACTAAATGAATATATTACTTCCCACCCACAACTCCAGCACAAAAGCCCCTCTCTCTCGTGCCTCTGAATGGGCCTGTGCAGGCTCTTTGTAGCGTGAGGTTGTCTTGACGACACCCCATGGTCCAGCGATGAGAGGAGCCTACATGGATATGTGCTCCAGACAGGGAGTCTATTAGCTCACACTAAAACAGGGCCTAAAAAGACTTAATATTATTACTCAAGCTTACACCCACTGAGAATGACTGGCACCTTTAAACGAACTAAAAGTGTAGTAGTTTACAGCGTAACCACATCCTGTACATCTCCAAAAAAAAAAATTGAATTAAATTGTATCAATAATTTCCAAGAAAAGCTAACAAATGAAAATAATTCACTAATTACATTGTGGCAGATGAGTAAATCATTAAACAGAGGTTACAAAAAGTGGGTTGGCTGAGTGCCACTGTATTCCTGTGTCTTGTATTCGGTCTATCCAGTTTTAATGTTATAAAAATACAAAATTAAACAATAAACAAACAAACAGATGACCAAATAACATGGATAAATTGCATATGTAATTTTTACTGTTTCTAAACTAGATTTTTTTAAATGTTTTTGAAAAACGTCTCTTCTGCTCACCAAGGCTGCATTTATTTGATCACAATTACAGTAAAATACAATACAAACTATGAAATATTATTACACTATTACAATACTTATATTTTATATAGTATTCAGTGTCACAAGCCTGATAATGCTCAAGAAACATTCTTAATATTATCGATGTGAATTTTTTTTTTTTAAGATTCTTTGATGAATATAAAATTTATTTGAAAATTGAAATCATTGTGCAACATGTAACCGTTCTTTAATTTAATCATTCTTGCGAAATAAAAAGTACGACGTAGGGATGCACCAAAATGAAAATTCTGGGCCGAAACCGAACAACATGAAACACTGGGCCGAAGGCCGAATACAGAACACGGTTTTTCGAGTTTTTTCCCCATGTATTTTGACAATTTTTTCACCATTGCATAAATTAAATAGCCAAAATGTGCTTTTAGTGTTTTGTCTTGCTTTTCAAAGAAAAATTCAATTCCAAAACGATAATTTAAAAATATTTAACACTGAATTTTTTTTACATTCTAGCTGTCACAAATCCGGTCCATGAACTTTCCATTTCATTGACTCTCGCACTACACAAACTGTTGCACATCACCCCGGACTACATTTCCCATCATGCATTACTGATTGCACTCAGCACTAATTGCACACACCTGTTTACACTGATTGCACCCAGCTGTTTCATATCACTCCCTCACTATATAACACTCACTCTTATCCCTTCCCTCTGCCGAGTATTGTTTAGCGTTTATCACTCTCCTAGCGATAGCGACTCTACAGAGCCGTCGTTTGTTGCCTTAGCCTTAGCCTTAGCATTAGCCTTAGCCTTAGCCCTAGTCACTAGCCTTAGCCTTAGCCCTAGTCATTTTCCTTAGCCTTAGCCCTAGTCATTTTGCCTTAGCCTTAGCCCTAGTCATTAGCCTTCCCGGTTTCTGATCTTCGCCTGGTTCCCTGGATTCTCCCCTTTCGTCTTGCCCCTTTTGACTCAGTCTGCCGATCGTCGACCTGCGCTAGCCCTAGGACTATTCTTGTGTTTTGCCCTCCATATACCTGTTTGCCATCTGACCTATGCCTGCTGTATGACCATGTCTCTGTCTTCTCCACAATAAAGCTTGCACATGGATCCGCAAGGGTCTAACGTCTCGTCAGCCCCGTAACAGAATACTCGGCCCCACAAGGATACAGCAGCTTTTCATGTCTCTGGCCTGGACTGGGACCCCACGTCACCGAGCTACTACATCTTCGACAGGGAGTTCGTTCGATTGAGGAGTATGTTCACCGGTTCTGTGAATTATCTTATCAGGTACCACTATATGATGAGATTTTATTTAAAGACTTGTTCCGTTTTGGACTCAAAAAACCCACAAAATCTTGGATGCCAAGGAGCAAATTCAACCATAGCTTAAGGGACTTTATAGATTATGCCTTGCTGACTGCTGGTTCAGCGTTCACGGTGGGTGTCGCAGAGGAAGGAAGCGACACCATGTCTGTGATTGAGGTGATGGCTGAACCAGAGCAAGCTCACAAAACGGCGGCAGCTGCGGAGCCTGATCACAAGATGACGGACACAACCAGCGCTCGTCAAGTCACAGCTGATCTTCACGGTCCGGTCAATTCCCAGTGATCATCATGGTGGTCTAGTCAAGTAACAGCGATAGGTATGAGTCTAGCAGCCCCAGGTGACTCATATGGTCAACGACGTCAACAGTTTAGATCACGAGTCTGTCCAGTCACAGTTGATTGTCAGGAGTAAAGTCAGTTGCAATCATATCACGGTCTAGTCAAGTCACAGTGATCGTCATGGGGCAAATCAAGTAACGTTTAGGATACCGAGTTAGTCCATTCACATGCTGAAGTTGTAAGGTCTAGTCAAGTCACCAGTTGATTGTCATGGGTCAAGCAAGTTACCATTAATTATCATGAGTCAAGTCTAGTCACAGTTGTTTTTCAGGAGTCAAGTCAAGTCACAGCTGATATCCATGAGTCTAGTCAAATCACAACTGTTCGTCATGAGGCAAATCAGGTCACAGTTGATCTTCCCGAGTCAAGTCTGTCACCATGATCTTCTGAGGTGAATTTAGTAACAGTTGTTAAAATTGGTCAAGTCAGGTTCACGCTAATCTTCAGAAATCACGTCAAGTCGCAGCTGATTTCATGGAATCAGTCAGGCACAAACTGATATCAAGATCAAGTCAAGTCGCAGTTACTGTCATGAGTCAAGTCACCGTCACAACTGATCTTCTAGAGTCTTCAACAGTATCAGCTATTCCTCCCGAGTCTCGCCATGTCTCAACTGTTCGTCCAGGGTCACGTCACGCCTCAGTTATTCATCCAGAATTACGTTGCATCACAGCTGATCATCCAGCGTCAGGTCACATCCTGTCTGTTGCACCCAGAGTGTCGGGGTCGGTCCGTTGGTATTCCAGTCTGGTGTCCAGTGTGAGGGATGCACCGCTGGTGTCTGCACGCGCAGCTGGTATCCCCAAACCCACTCAATTTAGCCCTCCTTTTCCTGAACTGATTACCCTGTCTGCTGATCCCCATCTGGGGGGTTGCTGTCTGGTGTGTCTGGGCTGGCTAATCCCTGCGATTTGCTCGAGGCAGCGCACCAGCTACAAATATCACAGAGGTGGCGGAGCAGGCGGCAACCGCCGAGATGGCGACACTTGTCTCGTTCCTTCGTGTGGTGCCCACAACGCACTTCCTGCCGTCCTGTTCGGCCAAGGAGGTCGTCTCTGAATTCCTGCCTGTCTGTACGGCCAAGGGAAGGCGTTATGAACTTCCTGCTGTCCGTCCCGGCCAGGAGGGCCGTTATGAAACTTCTGCTGTCCTGTTCTGGCCAAGGAGGAAGTCTATGAATCCTGCCTGTCCTGTGCCGGCCAAGGAGGCCGTCTATGAACTTCCTGCCTGTCCTGTTCCGGCCAAGGAGGCCGTCTATGAACTTCCTGCCTGTCCTGTTCCGGCCAAGGAGGCCTGTCTATGAACTCCCTGCCTGTCCTGTTCCGGCCAAGAAGGCCGTCTATGAACTCTCTGCTCGTCCAGTTCCGGCCAAGGAGGCGTCTATGAACTCCCTGCCTGTTCTGCTCCGGCCAAGGAAGCCGTCTCTGAACTTCCTGCCTGTCCAGTTCCGGCCAAGGAGGCCGCCTATGAAATCTCTGTCTGTCTTGTTCCGGCCAAGAAGGCGTTATGAACTTCATGCCTGCCTGTCGCAAAGAGGCGTTATGAACTTCCTGCCTGTCCGTTCGGCCCAAGGAGGCCGTTTGAACGTCCTGCCTGTACTGTTCGGCCAAGGAGGCCGTTCTATGAAATTCCTGCTGTCATGTTGTCGGCCAAGGAGGAAGTCTAGAACTTCCTGCCTGTCCGTTCCGGCCAGGAGTCAGTTTGAACTTACTGCCTGTTCCTGTCGGCCAAGGAGGCCGTCTATAACTTCCTGCCCGGTCCTGTTCGGCCAGGAGGACGTCTATGAACTTCCTGCATGTCTGTTCGGCCAAGGAGCGCAGTCTATGAACTTCCTGCCTGTCGGTCCGGCCAAGGAGGCGGCTATGAACTCTCTGCTTGTCTGTTCCGGCCAGGAGGCCGCCTATGATGAACTCTCTGCTTGTCTTGTTCTGGCCAAGGAGGCCGCCTATGACCTCTTTGTCTATCCTGTCATGGGCTAAGGAGACGGTTTGAGAAACTCCTGCTCGTCCTGTCAAAGCTATAGAGGCCGTTTGCGAGCTCCCTGCTCGTCCTGTCACAGCTATAGAGGCCGTTTGCGAGCTCCCTGCTCGTCCTGTCACAGCTATAGAGGCCGTTTGCGAGCGCCCTGCTCGTCCTGTCACAGCTATGGAGACCGTTTGCGAGCTCCCTGCTCATCCTATCACAGCTATAGAGGCCGTTTGCAAGCTCAATGCTCGTCCTGTCACAGCTATAGAGGCCGGTTGCGAACTCCCTGCTCGTTCTGTCACAGCTATAGAGGCCATTTGCGAGCTCCCTGCTCGTCCTGTCACGGCTATGGAGGACGTTTGTGAATTCTTTGTGGTGATTTGTGTATGACAGGGAGTTGCCCCTGAATGTCCGTCTTGTCTATCACCCCAATGTTTGGTCTGTGTTGTCTGTTCTTGTTCTATAGTGGTTACAGTCTCCGCTAGGTCTCTGATCGGTGGGGTTCACCAAGAGGTTTTACTGTTCCTCTGCTACGCGGGGTGGTCCTACCTAGCAGTGGGAGGTTATGTCTGGTTATGGGGGTTCTGCCCCGCGTGGTGTTACGTGGTTCTGGTGGTCTGTCTGCTCCGGCCTGGTGGTCTTTTGCTCCTCCGTGGTGGTCTTCTGCTCTGCCGTGTTGGTCTTCTGCTCTGCCGTGGTGGTCCTTTGCTCCGCCGTGGTGGTCTACTGTCTGTTTCTGGTGGTCCTCTGCTCCGCCGTGTTGGTCGACTGTCTGGCTCTGGTGGTCCTCTGCTCAGCCGTGGTGGTCTTCTGCTCCGCCGTTGTGGTCTACTGTCTGGCTCCGGTGGTCTTCTGCTCCGCCGTGGGGATCTTCGGTCCCGTCTGCTCTGCGGTGGTGGTCCTCAGCTCCGCCGGCTCTGCCTCAGTCCCTGGTCTTTCCTGTCCTTGGACCTGGCCCTCCATCCCTCCCACTGTTCCGCCTCCACTCCACCGCCCTCCAGAATCGTAAAGGGTTTTGAGCGTCTGGAAGCCGCTCCTTGGGGGGGGGGCTCTGTCACGAATCCGGTCCATGAACTTTCCATTTCATTGACTCTCGCACTACACAAACTGTTGCATAGCACCCCGGACTACATATCCCATAATTCATTGCACTGATTGCACACAGCACTGATTGCACACAACTGTTTCACTGATTGCACCAGCTGTTTCATATCACTCCCTCACTATATAACACTCACTCTTATCCCTTCCCTCTGCCGAGTATTGTTCCGCATTTATCACTCCCCTAGCGATCGCGACTCTACAGAGCCCTCGTTTGTTAGCCTTAGCCTTAGCCCTAGTCATTAGCCTTAGCCTTAGCCCTAGTCATTAGCCTTAGCCTTAGCCTTCCCGGTTTCTGATCTTCGCCTGGTTCCCTGGATTCTCCCCTTTCGTCTTGCCCCTTTTGACTCAGTCTGCCGATCGTCGACCTGCGCTAGCCCTAGGACTAATCTTGTGTCTTGCCCACCATATACCTGTTTGCCATCTGACCCCTGCCTGCTGTATGACCACGTCTCTGTCTTCTCCACAAATAAAGCTTGCACATGGATCCGCAAGTCTCACATCTCGTCAGCCCCGTAACACTAGCAATATTCTATCAACAAAGCACATTTAACCTTTAAATTAATAAGGTAGGCAGAGTAATATATTTCTTTGAATCAGCATGTATTTTACTGTACAAGAAACGCAGCAATGCTGAGACGGAGCGACTTCTTTTAACACCTTAGAAAATATAAAGATCCCCGTTATGTGTGAATGGTATAAATGTATTAACAGGCTGTTGTAAATTTTATTATCATTCTTATTGGCTTTTTTTATTTATTGTAAGAAAACAACAGTAAAATTACAATACTAAAATTTATTAATGTTGATGGAGTTCTTGCTTTTTCTTTTATTTTGGCAGAAACGCGCAGGAAGAGCTCAATGTTTCTTTTTGCTGACAACAGCAGATTTATTAATGAGTCTCATTACGAATTCATCGCACGCATCACATTGTCACATGCATTGTAAAAATTCATAAAAATGTGACTGAGCAACTGACGGATAACACTGTTTCAGCGCAGATTTTCCTTGCACTTTGGACTTTGAACCCTGGTTAACAAGCAGATCCACTGCGAGTTCGTGCCGCACTGTCAAAATACATGCAATTTGTGCGAAAACATAACGTTCTGCAGTTTATTTACTAATTGTTTAAGGCCATTTCGCGATTTCAATCATCATACAGTAACCAGCAACAATCACCCCTTCCTCTTCTCATTGAAGACATGCGATGCAGTCCTAAACACTCTCTCGCTGAATAATTTTGGTTGCCAAACATTTGGTGCATCCCTAGTATGAATTCTTTCAAAACGGGGAGAATAAAAATCCTACTGACTCCATTAGTAAGATGTTACATCAGGACACTCGTGTTACTGCATGAAGTTTCAAAGCCAAATACCCAATTATTTGCACTGCTTAATGGCAAAAATAAAGCATATACTGCATATTTCTTTATGTCCTGTACTGTACTTACAGTTGTATACAATTGCATAAATTCACTAGGAGTTTGATCTGCGTTTGTCTGGGTCTTAATGTCACCTTTGGCAGTCTAATAGTAAGATCCTTGTGCAAATCACTCACACACACAGTGGCTTTTCTCACAGGCTGTAGGGGAAAATATAGGATAGACGTCAGAGCTAAATATTAGTGCGGTAGCCTGGAACTCATTTAGTATGTGTGTTCAGGATGAAGCGTTTCTTCATAGTTTCCACTTAAATTCATGCAGAATAATAAAAACTAAAGACATTTCTATTTATCTTTTGGGAACGCTGCATTAAAATGACATACACAAAGCTGCATGTACTTTGTAACTAACAATTATCTTAGCATTTAGCTATAAGGGTACAAATGAATTGCTAAGGCTAACAACAAATGCCAATAAAGCATGTAAAAACAAACTGAAAATCTACTGCTGATGTAGTGAAAGGAATCGTTCACCCAGAAACAGAAACACTTGACTTTCTTTGCACAATATGAGTTGATTTGGTGCTTTTTTAAATATCATTTTGGCAGTCGAGAGCATGGATCTTTATTCTTTTTCATTACATGGAAAAAAGTGATATATCTTTTGTGTTCCACTAAAGAAAGAAAGTCAAACCCGGTTTGGAATGACATGAAGGTGTGTAAATTATGACAGAACCTTTCTTTTTGAATGAACTATTTCTTTAATATGCCATGCAGAAGTCAAATACGAAGATAAGTCACACAATGATGAGTGAGTATGATTTATACTGCTATGTGCTGGAGAACAGTCAACAGGCATTGTGAGGAGCTGATGTAATGGATGTTAATTCATTCACAGGTGCCTGAGGCTGCGTTATTTCCAGAGAGGACTGCTGATAACACAGACTTATGAAATACCCAAGAGTCTTGCACCCCAACTGCGGCAGTAATGGAGAACTCAGCTTTTTAACATTGTAACTATCCTGTGTGGACTCTGTGGGACAAATATGCAAGCCTCCGATTGGAAATCAAGAGATTGATCTGCATGATCTGAATAACCTGCACCTTTTCACAGCTTTTGGAAATAAGAGTGTTGATCTCTTATTTAATAGATCTAATAAATCTATTACAGTATTTATTTATTGGTTCCAATAATGAAATGTCAATAACAGATATCAGTTTTTCTTTTCAAATCGTAGTGAATTTAAAAAAAGTTAAGTAAAGTGTATGTTTCATTTTTAAAATTACATTTAAAATAAAAATAAAAATGGTAACACTTGGCAATAAGGTTTCTTTGGTTATATATATATAAGATTATTTAAATGAATAACAATGAAAAACAGTTTATTTAATTGAATAACTGATTAAGGAATGTTCAGTTATTCAATTAAATACGGAAAGATGATTTAATTCAATTGGATGGAATTTTACTATTAATTAAATTGCGTAAATCTTTAAAAAAAGTCTTCACTTTTTTTTGAGAGCACTAAAAAAGTTTTAAATCTCAGTTATTGTTAAGTTCAACGCTTTTGACTGATAAATTATTACAATAGAAAGATTGTAATAATATGTGATGGTTAATCATGCTAATACTATTAATGGACTAAGATGGAAATAGGGGCAAACTAACGTTAACAAAGATGAATAATCACTAATAAAATTGGTTAGTTAACCTAATGCATTAACTATCGTCAACTAATGGGGCCTTATTGTAAAGTGTTACCATAAAAAATATTGAATTGGAAATAACCCCCCATCTTAATCATTACGGGCAAAATACATTATCAGTCAACCTTAAACTCTCATTTTTATTCACTCAGCAGAATAAAGATCTTTTTGGCTGAATTACAGCAGCAGGTCTGGTGTGACTGCCCTGTTCACACCAGTGTGAACAATAGTTTCTCACCCATTTGTCCTGTGTGTTGTTTGATCCAGTGCCAGAGAACCCATGCTGAAGTAATCAAAAAGGGGCTTCAGTCTTCCATGCAGCTCACCACAACCAGCCTTTTGTTTTAATACCCTTTATCCTATTTTTGCCACTCCAACCTGGTAATAACTTCACACTGAACACCGTAACAATAAAATTACTACAAGTTTTAGCAATAAAAATCAATACTAACCCCCCAAAACACGCACCAGCACACATCCTGAATGAATTAAGATCAAATCAACTCAAATTGACTCCGGAGTAATGGCTGGGAAGTCCATTTGAAGCCAGTTATTAAGCAAGGAGCCAAACAAACAGTCGGACGCTGCCACTCACTGTGAAAATAACAATCTTCTTTTTTCCTGATTGATTTGAGTAGGCGAAACCTGGGGGGAAGTAAGCGTACATTGCCAGCGCAGCCATGCAGCTGTTATCGCATACAGATCGTTTTAAACAAGGGAATTACATAGAGCTGACGACATATGAATCGCAATCAATAATTAGTTCAGATAAGACTCTTGCGTATGTCACATGAGTTCATTATTTTGAATATTAATGAGCATACAGAGTGAGTGAGCATCGTTGATGAATTACACTAAATACAGGACGACGGCAGTCTAGGACAGCGTAGAGGGACTACGAATCACAATCAGCAGAATCTGCGTCAACAAAGAGGTCCACCAACAAATAAGCTTTTCAAGCGTAGGACGGAGGGAGCTTTCATGACCTTCTGTTCCAGTTTTGGAAGGGGGACAGCTTCATTTGAAAGACAATGGACTACCCCCGGACACACACATTGTCCTTGCTGGCAGATTGCAAATGAGAAGAATCTAAGCCATAGCGTTTGGAGTGGGAGGTCTACAGTTGTCAAGCACTTTATAAAATCCCTTCTCTTTGGTTTCATTCACTCACTTGGATGGAAACACACACATAAGCATGCACACAATCCCACGCCACACAATTAGACAATTGCGAGTGATCAATCTCCAGCCCTCTCAGTCATTGCTGACAGGAAATCGTTGCCGATCGATGTTCGCTTGCCAAGTTGAAAAGCCCCAGTGTCACTGACTGTGGGCATGAACGTGGGTCGGCAGGAAGATCGACCCCGGTGGGTGGGTGGAGTTCTGCAGGTGGTAGAAAATAAGACATCTGTCTGTTTGTTTCCTCAGTGTGAGGGATGGCACGCCGAGAAAGGGGGAAGAAAGCGAGGACGTGAAGAGGTGACAAGTTGAAAAGAGAGGGAGACTGGAGCTGAGGAACAAGAGGTGGTCTCTGAAAAGCACAGCAGATGCCTCCTCTCTCAGCGAGAGCTCTCAACGGCACTGTCCACCAGGACGCTCACATCTGCCCTCAAAGTCAGGACAAAGGACACACGTTTGGGGATCTGCATCTGGCTGTCATTCCAGAAAATCAAAGATTTATCAGTCCACGCGTGCTAGTTACCCTTTAACCTCACTCTCAGACCCGTTTCACATCACAGGCATATCCAGATTGAAAGAGGAGGTCAGAGTATCAGCAGCTCTTCACAGAAAATAAAGACATTTCTGAGTTACTACATTGATTCATTTAATCACAGCCATAAATTATAAAAACAGTCATTAAGAGTCGGCAATTGATAATTATTACAAACTTGATCATCATTAAATGTATTTTACATGCAGAGGGGATTGCATTTACATCCAAAAGATCATTATTCTACACAGACCATAACTTCAGCTGTCTAGATTCTGGCAGATTTATTGAATAGAAAGTGCTGTTTTTGTACCTGTCACTAAGTGTTTAACTTGCATCAAGCCTGAAAGCAAGGTTTTAATAAAAAATGTAATTAAATAAAAATCACTAATTATATTTTTAGATTTTCTGAAGGAAAAGTTGCCATTGCAATCATAGGGTGCTGCTATGCTGCTGCTAAGATGTTCTGAGTGGGTTCTAGAATGTTGCTATGGTGTTCTGAGTTGTTGCTAGGTGGTTACTTAAGGCTGGAATAAACTACGTGATTTTTGTCCAGATTGTTGTCCTAATTTGCAGTCTGGATCAGTCTAAGCTAGGTGCCAAAAGTCAGAGTCAGTAAACAGATTTTGGGCAGTCAGAGCTGGCCAGTTTCATAGAATTTTTTTTTGTAGTGCATGATGTAGACACAGATTTTTTTCCCCTTAAGACTATGATTCCATCCAGTAGGAGGATAATAAACATGTTTTTATTATTATTATTGTTTATGTATGTATTTTTTAAGCCAATTTTTCAACACAGTTTCATTTGAGTTTGAGACATGAGTCTATTGTGTTCGGAATGACTTGAAAGTATGGTAGTGTGTGATCCTCAGTCGTTCAGTGAATGATGCCCCGATTTTTTCTGTAACCATTTACAAAGTGTAACTTTTCAGATTTTAAAAGCCATGTGGTATATTCCAGCCATTTACTGACTCATGTCAGAAGAACCCAATTTCTTTATTATATTTTTGTCCCTAGATTCTCCAGAATTTTGTTTCAGTTTTACTGTCCACTAGCAGGGCTCCAGAAAAAAAAAATCAAATAAGGAGCCATTGGCTCTTATAAGAAACAAAATTAGGCACCAAATAATTTTTTTAAGTGCCACAGAATAAACGTGTTTTATTTTTTAACACTTTAACATTTCAGTCATAATGCCACATGTTTATGTCTAATCTTTTCTTGTCTATATCAGCATTTTAATCAATCTTATAAAATACTTTTTGATGTCCATTCCATTCATGTTTATTTCGTACTAGTAAAGAGAAAGATATGATGGGTTCACGTGCCGCTTGAACTGAGGTGCTAAAGCGATCACTCTTGCCGCATTAAAGAGTGCCAAAAATGGTAGTTATTGTTGCATCGTTGAATTTTGAATAATTTTAAAGCTGATACTTTGTTTATTAAAAAGTATCAAAGCACAAAGCTTTTTGCGATTACTCGACCGTAAGTGCGCTTCAAATAATATGAAGTTCATGCATTAACAGAACACAGCTTGGAACTTTCCCATTATTAGCATCTGATACAATCACTATACCATGTTACTGACACCAAATTATTGTTTTTCTAAAGAAAAACTATGCAAAGATGGTCTAAACGTAAAAAGAGCTAAACAAATAACTAACTAAAAACCACAGCTGATATAAATAAAATCCTGAACAGACAACAGAAAAAAAAACAGTGTTTCCATGTGATTAATAAGGGAGCTAGTGACATGAATAACCAGACAGTGTATAGACAGCAGCATGTGGCTTCCTCAATCTACAGGGAGCAGAGTGGAGATAGACAGCACACGGCTTCCAGCAACACGGCTAATGGCTTAAAGAACCCCGCCGTTAGCTTAATTGAAGCAATCTTTCCAAAACCAGGGATGGAAAGAGATAGAGCGTGACAGAGGGTGGGAGAACGAGGCCGTAAACCCTCAGCTGGCATGAGTGGCCCCTTGAGATTAGGTGAGAAGACAAGCAGAGAGGTTTTGAAGGATGGAAGTGTGCAGAGGAGGGAAGCAGTGGGGTTCTCCCCTGTGGTCACTGCAAGTCAGTTAACAGACCAGACACCTGGGAACCACATAAATGATTAATATGAGCAGAGTCACTCGCAGGACAAGCTCCGCTGGGCCACAGACACAGAGATGCTCTGTTCTCCGCAGAATCAATCGCGAGAGCCCGATCCAGACAGCCTGATAAAGAACGCTATCGCAGTGCAGATTCTCTGCTTATCTATCGGGAGCTTTGATTAGGGCCGACACTGAATTAACAGACCATTATTCTGTTCTGCTCCATTAAAAGACTTCCTTGGCATTGACCTTGAACAACGTCTTCTAGCCAAGGGTAATAAAAATCTAACAATTCCATCTGCCAGTATGGAACAACTTGACTAAAATGAAACGCATAACACAAATAAAAATAACTGAAATTGACATTTCCCTGACAGTAGTCTAAACAGCAATCGGTACAATGGAGGGTATTCAAGTTTAATATTCAGTGCGCAGCGCTCTGTGAGGTCGGAGACAGAGAGCGGACACTCCCACACTAGCTTCAGCCGCCGGTCATCCCACGATCCCCCTTTTCCTCTCGTCGCCGACCGAGACCGCAGTGAAAGACAGAGAGGAAGTCAATTCTGGGATGTGCTCTGCATGGAAACGACCGGATGCCTTAACGAGGGAGGCGGCCTGTCAGGTTTCTAATTCCTCACTCCTCCCCCCCCTCAGTCAATACGACAGGATTCCAGCTAGCGGTTGCAGTGCTCTACATAGAAACGCTGGCGAGGGCAAATACTAACCTGAATGCGGCCTCAAAAGTCTGCAACCACTAGCACTGGGGCCAAGAAACAATGTTTACAGAAAAGGAGGAAAAGGAAGGAATGGATGCAGAAGGAATAAATGAGGAATAAACAACAAAAAAGGAAAGGAAAGGAAAAAGGGAAGGAAACAAAGGAAAAGAGAAGGTAACGACGGAAGGAAGGAAGGAAGGACCAAAACAATAATTAAAAGAGGAAAAGGAGGAAACAATCAAGAAAGACAGAAAGAAAGAAACGGGATGGAGAAGGAAAAGAACCATTTAAAGCAGGATTAAATAAAATGGATCAAATGAAGGAAAGGCAAAAGGCAAAAAAAGGAAAAGGAGGACAAGGAGTTACGGAAACAAAAAGGAGGAAATGAGGAGGAAAGTAAAAGACAAAGACAAATAGGAAAATGAAGGAAAAGGAAAGGAAAGAGGAAAGGAAAAAGAAAGAGAAAGGAAAGAAAAGCAAAAACCGAAGTAATGAAGGAAAAATAACTAATTAAGGTAGATTGAGAAAGGCAGAGGGTAGCAAGAAAGGAAAGAAAGAAAAAAGTCAAAGAAGAAAGAAAGAAATCAAAGACCCAAGAAAAGAAAAAGAAAGAAGAAATCAAAGGGAACTTATTATTCCTCCACAAGTCTCTATGCAGCTATAACATGAGCAGGACAAATGGCAGTGTGTGTAACAGTCTAATGTTGTGGTTCCTTTTAATGTATATACAGTGACTCAACTGTGGACAGCTGAAGCTACAAAGGCAGTGTGGTGTCTGCTAATGTATGTGCTCAATACTCTCTATGAAGACCAGCACAATACACAAATCACCGTGAAGTTCAAAGTCCAAAAACCGCTTACTATTCAAACATTTTACATAGAGCTGCAAACAACCCCCTGCTCTGATGTCTTTGTGGATACATAAGCTTCTTCTGATTTTCCTCATATTAAGCCAGTTTCTGAGTCAGAGCTGGTTTAGATTGCAACAGTAACTGTAAAACGAGCATGTCGTTTTACACTTTCACGCATTAAGACTGAATTTCACACGCAGTAAATGGATGCTAATCAAAAGTCTTTCTTCTGAAATATGGCTAATTTCCTTTATGCGAGTCAGACTGTAGCAACTGTTGGCACGCTGAGAAAACACCTCCTTGAATCTCCAGCACGTGATGCTAGGAGCAAAAACAAAAGACGGTGCACAGCTGGCAAAACAGTGTAACTGCACCGGGAGCCAAAAGCAACAGCAAAATCAACAACGGCCCAATCTAGTAGCAGACTCCTGCAGAGCAGAGCAAATGGAGGAGATCCCTGCTTTAAATGGATTTCAGAGTGGTTTAGAGAAGAACGGCTGCTATATTAACAAGTGAACTACATAAAATGTGAAAAAGGCACTACTAAGCTGTAAGCAGTTAAGTCACATATCTAGTCTTGTTTCGCAAGGGCTTTAAATAAATGGCATACAGTCTGAATCACATTGCAGCTTATACCGGCCAAGAAATGCCTACTTGGACAGGAACTAAGACCATCTGACCAACATGTAAAGCGATCAACCACAGTTTGTTTTGTTTCAATCTGCCATTTAAGGGTGGGCTTATCTGAAATTTGTCTAAGATTTTATCACAATAATAGACTGGTGTGGGAAAAATGTGAATGGCTTTACTATATTTGGAAAGTTAAACAAAATATCTAGTTAACTTGTTCCTCAAACAAAACTTTGAATACGCTAAAAGCCACTATTCTTGCATACTTTGGAAAATCTAGCAATTATTTCATTTTCAAAAGTGCTTGATAGGCAGATGTCTATCAGCCATCGGCTATGGACGATGGCATCGTCTATCGGCCCAATCCTAATCGAGAAAGTGCTTTCCAATTTTGTACACATAAGTTTATTCTGGCCCATCTAAACAAATTTAATACATAAAACAACCAATCACAGTTCAATATTATACATAAAAATTTAAAGGGTTAGTTCACCCAAAATGAACTTCTGCAAAACATTATCAAAATGAAGGAAATATAGAAGTAGAGTTCAGCTGGAAAGGACGATGAAATCAAAAGAAAGAAAGAAAGAAAAAGGAAAGGAGGAAGGAAGGAAGGAATGAAAAGGAAACATTAAAAGAGGATTAAATAAAATGGATCAAATGAGGAAAGGAAAGGAAAGGACAAAAAAGGAAAAGGAGGAAAGTAAATGAAAAGGACAAAATAGGAAAAGGAGGACGGGAAAGAAGAAAAAGAGAAAGAAAGGAAAGGAAAAGAAAGCATACAGAAGTAATAATGCGGCCAATCACTACTTAAGTTTTCCGCTTTGGCCCGGTACCGGTAGTGGTCTGTCCAGCCAGACCGCGACAGTCCCAACAACTAACTAAAGGGAACTCATATGCTTCTCACCCCACGTTCTTGAGCCGGGGGAAGTGAACCCTTATGTGATAGTTACCACTGAGTACATGAGTGTGGGGTAGCTCATTGCTAACATGGAGGCTACCATCGTACACGGTCCTATATAGCAGGACACACACTGGCCGCCGTGACCGTCTCACACCGGCCGTCGGTGTTGCTAAGATAGTTGGATTGTTGACTAGACGGCACAATCGCACCTACCTGTCACCGTGTCATTTACGAGCGTATCCACCATGGAACATCTCTGTCATTTAATTACTCCCGCCTCCTGTCGCTTCCACACCCGTGACCGGACCTTCATTGGAGGGCAGATCGATAGACGGATCCACTATGCATCGAGGTACTCAGGGACAAACAGCTTAGACGAATAGAGTAGGTGAGCAGATCTGAGAGGCGGGCTGCTGACCCTCCCATCGACAGCCCCGCAAATGCAATGTCCCGAGACAGCAAACTTAGTAAGGCACATCGGATTAAAACAGGTGCATGTGGAAAGCAGTGGGCAAATTCAATTGCGCCGCTCTAAGAGCTACGAGGATACCGTTTTGTGCGCAGAAGAAAACAAGACAAGCAATTATTTAACAATTCTTCTTCCCAGAGTTACTGTTGCCGCCATTTTGGAGAGACCCAGAACGTAATCAGCATTGTTTAGGTTGTAGGGGGGGAAGTTGTTGGCGACGCCAGAGAATGGACGTAATCGGCAGAGTAATCAGTGCCGATGTTACACTTAAGAGGATGCCATCGGAAGGAGTCTACGGAGCGCAAAATGTGAATAACACTACAGGAGTTGTTAGCCCAATTTGAGCCTTGGAAGAGGAGTTTGACTCCAGCGGAACACAAAAGAAGCGGATGCACAAAAATCTTGTCGGCAGCACCACGGCATGGTTCCAAGGTTCGGCAGGAGTACCTGGTAATGTGAGGCCGTTCACCGATCGACTCTTGCACCGCCCGATCTGCTAGCACCAAATCGGGGCCGCCCCGACTCATATAAAAATGTTTGATATTTAGGATTTAAATCGGGATGAGGACAGCTGTATGATTACGTCAGTACTTTCTCAATAGCCAATGCGCAACTGCAAAACAGCTGCTGTACGGCTCCGTTGGATAGTGGACCCAGAGGAAACTGCTTCTTGACATTTTATAGTAACACGACTGTCTGTATAATATGTCGAAAACGTATCACAACTGTAAGAAGGAGAAGCGCTGGGGTGAAATCGCCTCAGTTTTGAAAGTACCGGGTGAGTGCAGAAAGCTGCTAGCAGGCTAGCTAACATATGTAAACATCACTGAAACATCAATGAGGATCTGCTGCATGAGATCACGTGAGGCGCTCCCTCGGGCATGATAATCTTAATAAAACCTTGTAGTGTGTGATGCTCCACGATTTTCAAATCTTGTAGTGTGTGCATAAGATTTGAGGGAAGATAATCTGCAAATATTCTCCTTATGTGTGTGCTGCAACCAAATTTCATAATCGGTTAGGATTTTAAAAACTCCTGTAGTGTGAGAGGCCTTTAGGGTAAAGCGTGGTAATGCTGCTTTGGATACTCTCCAAAAGGGCGGAAGACAGTAAAATCGGGGGAGAAGGATTGTGAATAAAGTCGTCAGTTGTTTTGTTTTCTTTAACGCACAAAAATCTCTCGTTTGTGCAGCGCAATGGAGAGTTGATACAACCACCTGATGTCACAGGACGCTGTTTTACAGAGTCCTACTAGTGTCTGGACATGAGCAACATTTCAGTCACGTTACTGTCTATGGAGGGTCAGAGGAAAAAAAAAAAGCTCTCAGATTCCATAACAAATAGTCTCATTTTTTTCTGGTGTTCTAAATGAACGAAGGCTTACGGTTGAACGAATGAGGGTGAGTAATGTCATTTTAAATTTTCATTTTGGGGTGAATAACCTTAAGGTCTGGTAAAATATGATTCAGAGGAGTGTATTAAAAAAACTCAGAGAACAAAGCGGAATATGAAAGATTTAGGCATCAGTAAGATTTGATAAAAGTCTAGTCCATTCACAGACGTTTCCATTTATGGTGCTCAAAAAACAAGGAAAATTAAATAGGGTGAACAGATTAGCTAAAGTTTAAACTTGCCTTTTCTATATTGAATATAAATTTAAGTAGCAGTTAATTTTTACATGTTTTCACAGATCCTTCAGAGAATCATTCGGTAGCGGATTTGCTGCTCATGAATTTCTGATTCTATCAATGTTGAAAACAGTTCTGCTGCTCAATATTTTTGTGGAAACCATGATAAAAATTTTCTGGACACACAAGGATTTTAGGTTTCTCTGATTAATAGCTGAATTGAAGAACAGAATTTATTAGCAATCTTTTGTATCATTATTAATGTCTTTACTATCACTTTTGAACAACTGAATGCATCCTTGCTAAATAAAAAGTATTAGCAAAAATATGACCCAGATCTTTGAATGGTAGTGTATAAAAATATTTTGAGCTAAACTGATCAGGCTCAATACCTGGCGAAACACAACTTGGTTTCCTCACAAACTACAAACGTCTGTCTACAAATAAAACCTACCTGTGTCTCCTCTCATCTAGCTCACTGTATCTCCCTGAATGGATAGTTAAACAGTGTGAGGTTTAAGTGCTGCTTTAGCTCTTAAAGATATACTGTGGTTTAAGAGAGAATGCTAGACAATAAATCCAGCTGACATGTATGGAAGCATGAAAAGAAAAAAGAAGTGATGTGGGGATATCAACATTTTTCTACACACCACAGACCTTTGAGAGGCAATAAACTGGGCCACGACCAGTGAAAGGACTTCACCATGAGAAGGGTTCATCATAAATGAGCCAAAACTTTAAAGGAATAGTTCCCCCAAAATGAAAATGTATGATTTTCCTTTTTAAGTGAGACAAATGAAGCCTCTTTCATGAAATTACAATGAGTGCGGACACTGAACAACGAAGAGAACAAAAGATAAAAAGTTTAAAGTCATAATGAATGATAATCGTTCCTCTCAAGGGGCAGGCTGAAAAGGAAGTGCGCTTCAGCAAGCTAAAATTGAAATCAGAGGAACCTAAATTCAAGTTGAGATGTGTAAAAGAATCATTTTGACTGAAAAGTGACAGGGTATTCTTCAAACTACCTTGGTGTTGGGCGGAAAGCACCAAGTTGGGAACGAACAGATTTCATTTGGTGAACTATCCCTTTAAGAACAGAGAAAATATATGAGCTACATGGTTGTTTTTACATTTTCACCCTGATGCTGTAATGACAGAATTTAAGCACATTGGAAACAGAGCTAAAAATAAATGGATAAGATTCACAGCAGTTTTCCAACAACCCTTCATCTCCAGAAGGCCTGTTTGTTCCCTCAGAGCCTCCGTGTGTAATGTTTAACAAGCTCTGGCTGGGACACTGTGGTCTTTTTCCATCACTGGGTCTAACTACAGTGAAATAAAGAGAGATTTGTGGCGTTCGGAGTGAAAGTTTACCTTGGGCTGATGTGAATGGCTCCTTCTGAGGAGGTCTAGCTGTTTTGCATGTGTCAGTGCAGTGGGTCCACCCATCACTAACGCAGTCACAAGCGGCTGTGCTAGCACCTTAGCCAAGCACTTTGCCATTAGCTTATGCACTTAACACAGGCAATTATGAATGCCTTTAAACAGTGTTTTTGTGCTTGAACACCTCACCGTGAAAAACACTGTCTACATGCTTTAGTTTATGACATATGGACATACAATGAAGTCCATTAAGACTTCCTGTGGCTGTCACTCTATGAAATATATGTGGAAAAATATGGCCTGGCCAGTATTGCTTCAGTAATACACCAACCAGTGTTCTTCTTTCTGAATTATATATTTCTTTTTCCCAATTGATAGTATGTTCAAAATAGAAAGTCAAAGGTTGTCAGCGTCGCATACTATTCCCATGAGATTTTCTAACGATGCTTTCGTGCAGGCTTTTTGAGCTAATAATAGTTAATATCAGCTACAAACCACATGGATAAGCATTTTGTGATGGTTCCCGGTTGACTTTTTGATTTTGTCAGCTTCATCTTAGCTTTCTTTGTCAGTTTCTTTGCCACAAAGTAGTTTGCTAATATGTAAACGTAAAATGTAAGTTAATAAATTTAGCTCAATGCTAAGGCTTTTATGGAAACACAAACAGTACATGACAAAGTATCACCTGTACATCAAAACAGGGTAGTACAGCACGAGTTTCCAAGAGCCGACGCGTTTACTCGCAGTCGCTGATGAGTCTTGGTCACGCGAGCACTTAACAGAGCTGTGAGAGTGTGAAGCACTTGAATTCAATGAAGAACTTAGTGATTTAAACTAGTTTAGAGCCAGAAGGCCTTTCAATCTACAAACGCCATCCATTACCAGGACTTACTGTGAGAACACTCACATATTGGATTTTATTATATTATTAATGTAGACATGTATTTAAATGTATTAATAGAGTAATGAAATATATTTAGCTTTCCGTTTTTTGTTATTAAGTAAATTTTTTTTGTGCATTTATACTAAATGTTTTTAGACTGTTTTTCATACAAATACATAGAAACCATGTAGTTACATTTTTACCATGGTTTTGAGGTGCTGTGTGTGGTTTTAACAGTTGTTATTATCATTATCTAAATGTTTGCTACTCTGGAAGCCACTGGCTAATTTTAACAAAACTCTAACAGAATAAATAAATTTCACCATATAAAAATGAGGTTACAATTTTACAGATGTTACTGTTTTTGATAAACATAAATTTACATCTGCAGTAATAATCTGACTACTTACTGTCAAATGGTGCATTTCTAAGAGGACAATAAAATTATATTATTAATTTTGGAGCCTGCACTGCAAACTGTGCTAAACATACATATCATCAATGTAAGGTAACACAAACCTGTCTCATGTTTTGAAACAATATCAGTAATTAGAACATGCAGAAGAGAAAACTAAGAAATTAATTTTTCTAATAAAGATAGTTTTATTTTTGTTACGGAGAAACAGACTGGGGAGAAAAAGTTGTTGTCACCATGTTGTGCCATAAGAGTACTTTTAAACCACAATTAACTGTCTGTCTCACCAGCTTTCAATTGAAGCAAAAATCGCCCTTTAAAAGAAATAAAGAGGTAAATTTATTGTGAATAATTATCTGAGTAAAAATATTTATTTCTAATAGTTTGACTTTATGCAATTAGAAAAAGTAAATAATAAGAATAATAATACTAACTAATCACTTACATATTGCTTAATTTTCAGAAATGCAGTAGCACATAATACATGATAAAAAAGTATTTATACATGAAAAGATTTAGCTGACTTTTAACAAGTTTTCAAAAATCTAAAATCTGAGTAGGCATACAAAAAAGAAATTCAAAAAGTTGTTGGTCAGTAAGATAGGTCACAAGGACTGATGTATAAGAAAAATACAGTAAAAACAGAATATTGTGAAATATTATTACAAATCTAACTAACTTATATATTTTAAAATCAAATTTTCCTGTGATCAAAGCTGCATTTTCAGCATCTTTACTCCAGTCTTCAGTGTCACATCATGATCCTTCAGAAATCATTCTGATATGCTGATTTGCTCAAGAAACATTTCTTAGTATATCAATGTTGAATTGAAACCTGTTGTGCTGCTGTGATGAATAGAAAGTTTTAAAATAACGCAGTATTTGAGATAGATTTTTTTGCAACAAATTTTTAGCTGAATAGGAAAGTAGGCTATTAATTGCTTTTAAAAACACACAAGACACACACTCCTCTCTCTCTTCTCTCTCTCTCTCTTCTTCTCTCTTCTGAACCCAAACTGTGCATGATACGTGTGGGACAGAAGTACATTGTAGTTTTACCATCCAAGAAGAAAGAGGTCGTCCAACCATAATGCTACCTTCATGTAAGTCATGTGAGCACATATTTAATGTGTGCATTCTTTAAAAAACATACCGATCTATCTACACAACAAGACACGTGGACAGAGAACATGAATATTAAAATTAGGGATGCACCGATACTGGTCTCCTGTACTCGTACTCGTTAAAATGCCCCGATACCAAACACCGATACCACACAGCATGTGATAAGCGCCATATTCAGACAAAGAAACACCGACAACAGAACAACAGAAAGGAGTTAAGGATGTCTACTACGAAGTGTATGTATGCAATGAATATAACGTTAAACATTCAGTATTAACGCCTGTATAGCTGATGTGCGTGAGCTGATAAGCAAAGCGGCGGCGCAGATGCGCGAGCTTGTCGAGTGAATATATCTTTCTCACAGACATCACTGGAAAGTTTGTAGTTCGGTCAGATATGTCAAAAACAAGTAAGTAAAACAAATGCACAAGTTACTTAACAATAGGGAGAGAGAGAGAGCGCGCGCAATTCTGTTGTGTGATCTTTGATGTTCACTCACTTAGCACACGCATCATTTGGATTAAAACTAAATCGTAAAAATAAAACCATTCATAGGGGCATTCACTATAAACATCATTTATTTTCAACCTTAGGCATACACGACTTTCTGGCGAAAGTGAAACTAACAGCCTGTGTGAAATGCACTAGGCTGTACTACTGTCCTCTCATTCTGAATCAGTACAAATACCTGCAGGCGTTGCGCGTGTTTTGCTTGCTTGAGCGTTTCTGCATTATATGAGTGGCTCGTTCATATAAATCGCAGCACGTTTCAGATGAAAAAACGCTACTTCTATTTCTGAAAATATCACAGTTAGGAGATTTATAACGAGTGGTTCCCTGCATTATTACAGCAAAGCGCGTGATTACAGTACTGAGCCGCTGCAGTGGAGCAGCTCTAATGCTATTAAATTAAAGATGATGTACCATAGAGCAAAAAAAAATGAACAGTGAAAGTAACAAAAACTTGTAAAATACATTTTAATGGGCATAATTAAGTGTGAAAAAAGGATATACAGTCAAACCAAAAATTATTCAGACACCAGATATAATTTTTTATATTTTTTTACTAGTGGGTGCAGGAGTTATTTTATGTAAGTGAGGATAGCACAATAAAGTAAACTGTGACAAATCATAACCAAAAATTCTTCATACAGTGGACTACCAGTAAAATTGATTGTTTTCATGAAGCTGGATGACAGCATGCCCAGGAGACTACAGGCTGTCATTGAGGCTAAGGGTTGCCCGACAAAGTATTGATAGTTGTGTAAATACTGTCATACTAACAGCTGTCTGAATTATTTTGCTTGATTGTAATCTATTACATACCTTTCTATCAAAATTATCTAACATTATCAAGATGAATTTGTTCTGACACAGTTTAACTCTGAGTTCTTGTCATATTTTATTACCATTTTCTAAACTATAGCGAATAAATTGTGATAATGTGAGAAATGTTGAAGGTGTCTGAATAAATTTAGGTTTGACTGTATCTATTTGATAAATTAAGTTAACCAACTTACATTATACATAATCTTTTGGTTTCTGTACCCAATATTTAAAAAATTTACAAATGCAATAAAAATACCGGTATCGGTACTCGGTATCGGCAAGTACCAAAAATAAAAGTATCGGTATCGGGTGAGTACTGGAAAAAGTGGTATCGGTGCATCCCTAATTAAAATTGTGCGCATGAAGCAAAACAGATGTCAGTGATCATCAAGAATCCATCTCTGTATGGTTTCAACGTCTAGCAACGTCAGGTCTCTGATTAGGATGACATACTTTTTTAAACATATCAAAAGAAAATCAACAAAGAAAAGACAGTTTTACTGAAATGTATTTCTAACATATAAACAGTGCAGGGATATCGGCGCATGCAACGATGCTGGCCAAGAAGTGTCTGAAGCTTCTCAGTGGTCATAACATGTCTTGCAGCGATTTCCTCTTTACTGACCAAAGCTGGAAGAAACAACATCCCGAGTCCTCAGCCAAATTATCCACTTAATTACAAGGCTCAGCAGTTAGGCCGTGAAAATCGCTCTCCCTCTTTCCACCATCTTTATTTTTCCCTCTTCCACCATAACAATAAAAGTGAGTGGACCTTTCAGAGGTGGGTTCTCAAGGTCCATGGAGCAAAACCCAGCCACTAAACGCAGTAATTTAAAGTCACTCTCCTGGTTCAGTGTAAGCATCAGGATTGCTGAGGAGGCTTCGGCCTGGACAACTCCATCTGAGGAGGAGGACAACAGCTACTCTTCACATCCACATAATGACATGCAGCATGCCTTTGTAAAGGGCTCGTGCAATTTAATTAATTCTGAACGCACTGGGTTGATTACTGATTAATGACATGACTCTGAAACTGTGTGCTAAATAGCTACTATTGATTATTGTAGAGCCACTGAAGTAGCTGCTACACTGAAGTACTAAAGCTGTACAAAATAGGGATGTACCAATAAAAAAAAAAAGCTGTGGCTGAAACAATTTGGTTGATAATTATTTTCATGTTATGTTAAAATTCTACACTACTTTGCTTAAATAAATGAAACATAAAATCCTAAAAACTAAAATCTAGGGCTGTAACTAATGATTGTTTTGATAACTGCTTAATCTTTCATTTTTTAATCAATTAATTGGATAAAAAATCTTAAACAAATATTTAAAAATTAAAAAATGTGTGATTTGAAACAAAATTATTTGCTATTATATTAATTCATTATTATATATATTAAATCATTTACATTAAAAACATTCATTTAATTTTGGCAATTGCAATTTGAAGGCAATAAAAACAAAGAGTGAAAGCATATACTGTATGTAGGCTGTGCGCAATTAAATATTATGCAATAATAAAATCGTTTTATGTCCAAAAATGGGATTAAAATTTAAACTGATTGTTTACATTTTGAAAGTAGAAGTTACAATCGCTAATTTAAAAGGATAGTATTCGTAGTTGTGAAATGACACAAATTTGTGATTGGCGGTTGCAGCAGACTAAAAGCAATCATTTTAAATTCTGAATTTAGGCATCACAACATTATATTGTACATTGCATTGTAAAAAATGTATATTCATTTTGAGATTATCAAAAGATCACATTTAAACAACGTTATTATTATAAATTCTTCACTTTTTTGGATTAATTGGTTAGATACTTGCAAAAGATAATCTAAATATAAAAAGGGGAAATGAGCATTCACAATTAAATATTCAATCAAATGCATTGGATATTTTAAATATATATATTTAAATGCATTCAAAATAAATACCAAAATAAAAAAATGTATATTATCAGCCAACAAATGTTATGGTAATATTACACAATATTAATTTTGATCATGTTTATAGTAGTAAAAAGTCCCCTAAAATCAAACTGCGTAACAAGGATTAGGCACTGAGAAGATTAGTGACAATCAGTGTGTACATGGCCTTGCTCTACTGTTATGTTTACTAGAACATAAAACAAAGAAGTTGAATTAGATTAGAAGATTTTTATGAGGTTTATTTAGAAGAGATAATCACACAATCATTTTCATGAGCAGACATTCAAGAAAATGTGACTGCGGCAAAATCAAATGAAAGACTATAGTCATAATGACAGACTGCAGAAATTCACTCTAATTCTATCAGCAGAACACTGCTGTCACTATACCATAATAATGACACACAGCTGATTCATGGAGACTATGGGAAATGCCAACAAAACCGCTTTATGCCTCTTGCTCTGAAGGCACAGGCCTGAACGGATAATTTCTTCATTTATGAGTATGTTTAGTTTAATTTCTTGTCAGGAAATCCATTAACTTTTTCACCCGTCTGTGTGGGATATTCAGCTAATTCTGCAATAAAATAGAAACAGTAACACTCTCAAGACAGGGAATGAATTTTTAGCCAAGGCTGACACAAGCCAAACATTAGCAACATGATTGCAAGATATTTATTCATCATTTTAGGTTCTTTTATCTTCTTTTTATGAATTTCAGAGGGTCATGAACAAATAAATTAAATAAATGATTTCTTTTACAATCAACTGAATTGTTACTTTGCTTACTTTGAAACTCAGGCAGGCAGAGAACCTTTCAAAGAAAACAGAATCAAATCAGATATATGCTGGAGGCTTTGTGGAAGTATTTTACCCCATGATTTGACTTTGAGCACAACATTAGAGATAAGACAAGTGCTGGAACATCCTCTCAGCAAAAAATGCCTTTGAACCAACTCCAAATCCAAGAAAACATTCCCTTCATTCAGCTGTATACTTACTGAAACTTCTTACATAAGCAAACCCATGGCCATCATCAAGCCCAGCATGCTTTTATTTCATAAAGTGAAGTGGGACGATATTTTCTTTATATACCTTGATTATACATTTGCAGAGACTGAGAAAAAAAAGACAAATAAATAGTGTCTATGATAAAAAAAAAAAGAAAATATTTAAAAATTCTTGTTTAGCAGTATACATAACTAGTTTTTTGTAACACATTCTTTGTATTCAAGTTTGATTCATATGGTTAAGAAAACAAATCAATTTACAATGTTTCAATTTAAAGGAACGTTCCACCCAAAAATAATAATTCCCATCATCATTTACTCACCCTTAGAGCTGTCCACTTAACAATGCTTTTGAGGTTGTATGGTTCACCGTTGTGTTAGCTTTGCGTGGTTTTTGAAGTATCAACTTCCCTCAAAGAACCCCCAAATTTGACACTTTGAAGTCCACACAAAACTCAAGGAAGAAGTGATATGGAAGCAAAGAGGACCACGACTTCTCGTGCGAGTTACACAACTAGCCAAAAAAAAAGTTAAACATTTTAAGTATTAGTATTTTTCTTACACACACCAATCATTTTGCTTCAGAAGAATGAATGGATTTGTATGGATTGTCATCATCTTTGCTTTGTTTTGTAGTGTTAGGCACATGCATTACATAGATTCACAGACGTGGAAAAAAGTAAGATAAAATAAATTTGTGGTCATCCAAAGAAAGCGAGTTATATACATCTGGGATAGCTTGAGGGTGAGAAAATGATGAGAGTGAGAATTTTAATTATTGGGGGGAGTATCACTTTAATGGCACATGAACATGTCATGTGGTGTTACTGTAAAAAAAAAAAAAAAAACTATTACAGACCAAAAAGTAAAATACAGTTCTTACACATTATTTTAAATAAAAAATTTTTTTTTAACTAAATTACATTAAAACAAAATTTTAAAACAATAATTTAAAACATTTTTTATTACAAATATCATGAATTATCAGTTCATCAATTATCATTAAATTGTCTCTGCACATTAAACTTGGATAGAAGTTTTGAAACGCTTAGAAAAAAAAATGACACTTTGCTTTTAAGTAACTGGCTTTTTAATGACTAGGTAACTGTGTCTGTCACTATAGGCGAGCTCCAGCAGTCTTCGCATACCTTAAATGCTCTGTGCTCAGCAATGTGAAACATGGATGAAGTGGCTGAATGATGAATTGATCGCTGATCAAACAGAATTATTCCCCGATCCAATGGGATTAAGGGATTATGGAGCAGGCATAACCGGAAGGGAGGAGCGTGTTGAGTCAGCCTGGCTTCCCACCATCTCTCTCTTCCCCACTCTCTCTTCATTATCCCGATCATCTGAGATTTGGGGAAGAAAGGGGGTGATTCTGCATTGAGAGGTGTAATCCTCCTTTCTCTCTAAGGGTGTGATTGAAGTGAGGGGCAGATGCTGAGGGTGGACACTTGAAAGGGGCTTGTTACCCGTGCAATGGTTTGGCCTCATTGATTTTAGCCATGGCATAGATCTTTTACAGCTTCCTGCCAAATAAGGTTAGCTCAGCCAGCTTGTATTACTGTACAGCGGTGCCTGCAAGTGGAACTGAGTGCAAACTAACCACATTGAAAGCCATTATAAGTGTGGAAGACTGTGTTAAATAGCACCACTATTTCCTTACGAGTAATTCACTCATGCATGGGGAGTAATGACAATTTGCACTTTTGCATGCATTTCTAGAGCTTGGGTTTATGCATTGGAAGATGAAGTGTGTGCCATTTGGTTTTCAAACACCCTGAACTCTACTGGTTGAGTCAGAAGTATATATTTGACCACTCTAATACACAGCAATTTTGAAAGCAACACAGTGTAAGGATCAAATTTCATTATTATTTTATTTTTTTTGCTCAGGTCTATTAATTTATTTAAAAATACATTAAAATGTACACATACATCTCATGAGTCAAAACACTAGTGATGCACCAAAATTTCAGCAACTGAAAATATTTGCAAAAATGATTTCAGCTAGATTTGGAGGGCTGAAATAATTTACCAAAATGGGGACATTTAATTAGCACTTTTCCAATGACATGCTTTGATGTTGTCAATGCCTGCTTCATGTACACAACGTGAATAATCTACAATAATAGTGACAATATCGATTCCTTGTTCACAACAACATACATTTACCTCAGGAAAGCCAATGTCCATCATTAGGTAGCTAGACAAAAAAATGAACTCTAGAGAGGAGCATTTTGTTAAATATATGCACCATATAACATATTCATTAGATTTTAACTTAACGTATGTGCAATGAAAAGTTATTACAGCAACCGTTTAAATGTTGACACTTCAACAACAAATTGGAGTAGAAAAATTATTTATATCATTAAAATGTTTCTTTTTAATAAAAACTGCCTTATGTGCAATTTAAATGTTTATATACACTCAGATATTATTCGATTTTAATAACTTTATTTAAATTATTTTCTAAAAATAATTTCAGCGCATCACTACAATACACCCTAATGATGAACATGTTTTTAGCTTGTATTACAAGTCGTTTTGATATTCTTGCTATAACTGACTTGACATCATAATGAAGAAAAAAGCCTCATTAAAAGAATGAGAAAATTTGACTTTTTTTTGACTCCGCAAGATTAGTTTAGGTTGTAAAATGTCATGTGGTGCAGCTTTAGGAAAACTATAATGCATTCCTTCATAACACACTCTCTGGAAAAAAAAGTAGAAAAGCTGTCACTATGGCAGTACCCTTTCAAAAGGCACTTAGGTACTAATTTGTACACTTTAGGTAGAAATCTGTAACTTTAAGGTACTAAAATGCACCTTTTAGGAGTAAATAAGGCACAAAGATGTAGCTTTTGAAAGGGTACTGTCCCAGCAGCAGCTGCTTTTCTGAAAGTGCACCGTGGTGCTTTTAACATTGCGCTATATTTGAGCAGTCCGACATGTCAACTTCAGACTCAACCAATAATACACTACTGGGGTGGGATCTGTTTGGCTGAATAATGGCAGACAGGGAAGTGTTTGGGATAATACACTGATAAAATATAATATCGTTTCTATTTCCAAACCAGCAGGAGGACTATACAAAAAAATATTCAGTCACATTTTTGAAAAATCTAAATTGTTGTTGATATACTATATCATATTATCCTGCTTAATGCATGTCACTTCAACTTTGATGCTTCAAAATCTTTACTTTCCGTAAGACATGCAATTACAATAATGGGGTGAAGCTAGCTGCACAGATGGACTAGCTGTTACCATCTGCACTGGGGTCTGTGAGCAATTAACTAACTAGCAGAGGTAAACAGATAATGAACTATACCACTGATCCATGACACCAGTGAAATCTTAGTCGTAACAGCCACTTTTTGCATGCATTTTAACTCACAGACTCAAATGTATGAAACTAAACTCTAACAATCCAATTACTGTATACTTCAGCAATAGATGTACATAAATGTACACAGTTATAGATTATAATGCGACTGAAATCCTCTCTTCTCCTCCTTTAGGCTGCTGCCCAGCAAAAGGTCGTTGTCCATGGTACAATTGCTTTGCTTCAGTAGTCACAGCTAATATCCTCTCACCCAAACAAATATGTGAGTCACTGTGCGGATGTCCACAGATAAAGCCAATATATTGTCAAAAGGACCCCAGGTCAAACCCCTTCCAGTGGCTTGTAACATTTCAGCTAATGGATTAGGCAAAATGAGAGCGGATGCAGCTGTCATGTCAGGCTGCCTGTCTGTGTCACAGACCCGGCTTACTGTACTTATCAGGAGTCATATTTTGTATGGCTTGGCAAAGCTCTGCGGGGGAAAAAGGCAAGTGGTGCATGTCAAATCGCCACATTTATAGTTCATCCAGAATGAGAATTTAGTCATTATTTTACTCATGCTTATCATGACGAAACCCATATAGTAGGGCTGTGCGATATTGAAGAAAAATGCGATATTCGATACGCGACAAGATAATGCTTAAAGTGCCACATGCTCAAATGGAAGGGTTTTACTCAGCTGTTGCGGAGTCAGTTCTGTGAACTTCTATAACTATCTTGTGTCATATGGTTATTTGTATGTATGTATGTACCAAGAGTTCCTGTAAAACCACACCAAATTCTGTGTGTTTGTGCACACTTAAGTGGTGAATAAAGCTCATTCTGATTCTGATTCTAATAAGAAAGCACCCCTACAACAACTTATGAAAGTGAACGGTAGTGTTTTACTCGAGCATTACATAAAAATGTCATTTTAACATCAGTGTAATCATTTTAACATGAGTTTAGGAACTGAATAATAAAAAGGAAAACTAAAACACTGCTTAGTATTTCCTCTTTGAATTCAATATGCACTGATTCTTATTTAAGCTACAAAAGTTATTTAGGTAAGAGCAGTGAGTGATTTCTCTTTGTCTTTTGTTCATGGCCCCAAATATCGCAAGCTGTAGCGATACGCATATTGCTATATGTATATTTGCAATATTTCGATAATTTCGATATATCGTGCAGCCCTAATATGTGTCATTTTTTTCTGTGAAAAAAAAAAAACAAGGAGAGTTTAAAAAAAATCTTCAAGCAGCTCTTTTTCATATAATGAAAGTTAAGCTCCAAATATAACACCCAATATTAACATAAAAATCATATAATTTGTGCACTATGTTCTAAGATATTTGATAGAAAAAGCAAAATTCAAGTCATTATTCAGTTATAATCTTCCCTTTCAGTGAGCTGCTACTTAAAAAAAAATGTAAAAGAGTCAGTGGTCAAATTGGCTCTTTTTTTTTTACAAGTTTACAAACCAGTCCAGTTTGTTTCTGAAACTCACCAGCTCTTCAAAACATGTTAATTTGTGTTCCATGTAAAAAAAAAAAAAAAAAAACTTTTGGAACAGCATGAGGGTGAGTAAATAATAAAATGAACTATTCTTTTACAGAGTCAAATGTCACAGGAAAAGAGAAATAAAACAAAAGATGAAATGCAGCTGTTTTTACAGGCGAAGAAACTGGACCACTTAAGAGTGGACACAAGAAAAAAAATATATAAACAGAATGAAAAGTTTAGTCTGGTGTTAGATCGGAGAAATAATTTTTTATAAGCTACGCTCTCCAGATTCACCAAAACCTCACGTAAAAACTCCATACATGGCCTCCACAAGAAAGCACACTTATGTCACGGCACGTATGCACCACTGAATATTTTTAGCTCAAATTTCCACACTTGCTATCATGGAGAGGAACCTCAGTGTGTGTGTGTGTGTGTGTGTGTGTGTGTGTGTGGGTCCGTGGGAGACAAAATGACAAGTATGTGTGAGTTGGAGACAGTGTTTTCACACATTTACTTACTCTAATAAACTGAGAATAAGCAATCACCCTGCACCCCAACGAGATCATGCTAGCCACAACTGTCCTCGCCTGTCAGCACAGGCAACACCATCACACGCTTCTTAATCTCTGGCCCTGTAAGGCCCTCTGTCTGGCCCCAGTCAAGATTAAAAATACAGGAAAAGCTCACTCTGGCAAAGTAAACACACAACCGTGCGCTAATAAAAGGGGTTATTTATGGTCAGGGCACAGCTAGGATGGATGTTGGCACACTAGCCTAGCATTTGAGGTTTAGTTTCTCAGCAGGGCATTGAGAACAGACATGTATAAAGTAAAAAAATATATATTCAGAAGATCATCTCTCTTAAAGAAAAAGTAAAGTAAAAGCAAGTTTTAATTTTAGTAAATATCATATCTAGTGAGGTTTTATTGGCCTAACATAGTAGTGAAATGGGAGAAAGCTGGTGTATGGAAGCTAATCTAAGGGTTGTTAGTGTAAAAGTGTGCCCAACAGGAGGAAAGGAGAGGTATGCAAGGCCTTTACACATGTGACCAGAAGTAATGAGAAGTCCCGGGTGGGCTTTCTTTTAATATACACACACACGCACGCGCACACACACACACACACACACACACTGGCATGGTTTCACAAAGGCAACAACATTATTTCAGTCTTCAATATACAATTCTAAATGTAGGAAATATGTGAAATGTAGTGAATTAGCAAATTTAAAGCACATTTTTCCACACAACTCTGTCACAATGTTAAGGTATTCTGTGTGACCTTTAGCGAGTTTCTATGTGGTTGCTAGAGTGTGAATAATAGGGTTGGGATTTTAAAAAAATTAAAAATTAAAAATTAATTTTTCAGATAGAAATTGCAATTGCAATTTAAACATGTGACTTAAGTTTTTCCCCAGGTTTGCTGTGCTTGTTTGTATGGCTGAACAATTTGCAGAAATGTTTTAATAGTTCACTGTAAAATAAAAAAATATATTAAAAAAATGACAATATTGTACAATTTAATTTTATTGTACAACTGTAAAATTACAATTTAAATATTAGCCAATCATTTCTTCTTTATCAAACGTTTCAAACCATTACGCTTTTATTGTGGCAGAAAAGGTTTGGCGCATGTTGCATTTTCAAATGCACAAAATAAAACGCCCCAAACTCAAAACACATGCAGAGATGAGTTCATGTTAAGCAGCATTTACTGTGAAACGAGACACTGAAAACACTGGATCGCGTGTAAATGAACACAGCGCCACGCTTCACTCTGAAACATGCAGCAAATACATTTAATTAAATCACATCCTTTGGAATTTGATAACACTAAGCCATATTACAATTTCGGTTTTAAAATAATAATGGAGGTAATAATAGAATACCCTTGTAAAAGTTTTAAGAGGCGCTCTGTATTTGTGCTCTTGTATACAACGTGTCGTGCTGACCTGAACTACAACAATAAAAAGAGCACGCCTATTTCAAATCTCTTTTAGAGCTTTCATCTGTTTGCCAGACTTATTAGTGAGCATCTGATCTTCTAACCCATCCTCAGATAACTCGCGGTATGACCCACAGCTTTTGAGGAAACTGACCTTGCCACGGCAGCACTGGCATGACATTTGAATCCAGAGAGATTTATCATGTTATTTCATATTATTTATCTAAATATTATTTATCTACTTTCCATTTTTCAGTTCTGGTGTGTATAACCTTCTATGTGTGGGCTTGGAAATCATAACTCAGGTTAAGAAAAACCATGGACCAAAAATGTTAAAAATGTAAGGAAATAAAACAGAATATTGGAAAATGAGAATGTCTGCTTATTTCATGTTGTCCCTTTACCCAATGACCTTCCAGTTGTTGTTGTTTTTTTAAATTATTTATTTTTAACAATTATTTTTTTAGAGATTGCTTTCCCAAAAAATATTTAAATATTTTAGAGCTGAACATGACTAGTTAAATTCATTTTTAACAATAAATAAATAAAAGTTACACGACTTTTTTAGATTTCATTCATTTCTATGGCTTGTCCTGGCCCGGAAACCACAATTTTTGATTGCCTAATATGTCAAGGATTCATGATCCCTGGCATTTGTATAGAAATGCAAGCCTGTGCGTGTAAAGAAAAGCCTGACATCTAGTCAAACTGATCATCTTTCGCAATCAAGTTGATCCAACCGTTAACATGTATGACTTATTTAAAATCTCCCTGCATATTCTAAACTCATTCTAGGATGAAAATATTATGAGTGCAGATGCAGATGTACCAGATAACTAAAATGTCAAGTTCAGTGCCTTATGGCTAAAAGTCATCTGAAGCTCTTCTGCCACACAGCAACAGATCATGACCTCTTAAAATACACACTCATTAAAAACGTGTACCTCACACCTTCCTCTCTGAACACCATTTAATAGAGCTTTAATGAAGACCAAAGACTTGGATGTACTATGCAATCTTTCAGTTTTCGCTCAGTGGCACGTATAAATTGATGACACAATGCTGATCAAATCGCTAGAACAAAACTGTCATAATCAATATCACAAAACACAAGTTTAAATTACATACCAAGAACACCAAGACCAGTATTTTAGGCTATTCATTTAAATGAGAGGGCCAGCCCTTCAGGATCTATGTCTGCTACCACCTGTTAACCCTGGCCAACACCTTTCAGACCCGTGGTTTCACTCTACAACCGTCCCGTTTTGCTCCACACCACACTCCCATAGAACATGAGGTGAGGGGTTAATCTGATATTGTGCTGAAGGAAACTACAAAGCGGCGAGCAGATGGCCATCTTTGAGCAAGGTTTCTGCTAATACAAGAAAGCCAGAAATGGAAACAAGAGAAGCATTTCTGACTTAAACCGCAACATTTTTGGCTCAGCGTTCACATCTTTGTGCAAATAATGAAGAAGATAAAACAGTGCAAATGTACATGCGAGTTATCCTGAACCTTGATGTGTTCCTCTATGGGTAGATATGGAAAAACCAAATAAGGGATGGGTCAATTCAATTTAAATTTTAAACTGAAAAAAAATCTGCACTTACGTTTACTTTGTTGGTCAAATACAGATGGAGACAGAAAGTCTTTACGGAGTATGAAAAGTGCAATGGACAGTAAGATGAAAGTCCATCGCAGTCTTTCCCACAACGTATCCCTCTGTGAGATCCGGCAACAAAATAACATTTGCTTGATGTGAGAGTGTGGGAGTATTTGAACTTCTTCTTCACATTTTTTTTCCTAATGGGAGGAGGGGTGATGCCATCAGCCACACATTAATTTGTATGCAGTTATAATCATGCTACAATGAGTTTTTCTGAAGCTACAAATCAAGTTACAGTTTACAGTCAAAATGTTTGCAATTTTTACAAAAAATAAATAAAACTTTCAAAATGCAACAGTAAAATCTGTTGGTTAACTGTAAGTTACCTTACCACTGAAAAATGTAAATGTTTAACAGGCCATTACATGTAATTTTACTGTAAAATACTGTAGAATTTATGTGTTTTGTAGGTAACAGCTATGCATTTAAAAAACTATAGTGACTATAATAATATTGTTTCTTATATTTGTTATCAGTAATGCACATTAGGTGTTCTGTTACATTTTATGTTATTTAGTTAATGTTTATTGCATTATTTTTACTGTCATCTGTGTTACCATAATAGACTTTTTCCTTTGTATGACCCTGTGAACTGTCAATATCCAAGTATTTTATGGACAGACCACTTTCATCAAACTAGTTTAATTGTGCGGTTTATATTTAGTGGTCAACCGATATATCGCCAAGGCCGATATATCGGCTGATATTTGGCATTTTTTAAATATCGGCATTGGCCGATAAGTTTTCCTGTTTGGCCCGATGCGTTCGAGGCGTTTATTTTGACGTTATTTTTTTCTGCGTTAATTTGACAGCGGCAGCGCCTGAGCACAGTGCTCACATTCTCCCTCTTGTTCGCTGTTGTCGTTAACAGTTCTGTCTAATACGGATAGAAGTCTGTCTAATAATCAGTTAGAACGGTTAAACAAAGGAATTAAAATGTATACAAAAAGTATTATAACGATTGCTTTTATATTATTAGTAATAGAAAGGCAAACATTATACTTTCTTGTTTGCCATCAGCATTCAGCAAATACGCATTTATAAAATTTAAACAAATCTTTGAATGACTAATGAACATTTAATTTCACAAAGCTTGCAAACTTAGTCGGATCCATTTGTGAGATCTCGTGAAGTGTGCATTTGTATCATGCACGATCTCGTGTTCTCTGCGTGACGGTCGATCCATGTGAATTGAATACGGACAGGAGGAGAGTTCAGTTCACTGGAGAATAAAGACGCGCGATCGACAAACTTTAAACTCGTGATTTCAAATTATGCTGCGCTTTATGCATTTGCCCACTGCCATATTCATGTCATTTCCACTGTGTGCTGTATGTAAAATGAGTGTTACCTTGGCTTTATTGGAAAAAAATATGATTCCCAAATCCCAATGCACACAAACTTGTGCCCTGTTGGTTACAGTGTTTACTTCCTTTTTTATTATATTTGTATTAAATATTTATTTATTTGTGAAAAATAATTTGTCATCTAAAGTATAAGTTTGTTTATTTTACACATTTATTTTTTTTAATCCATTTTCAAATGATTTCAAATTTCTTAAACATTAATTAAAATAAATAAAATTATATCGGCTTTATATCGGCCACCCTGCTTTCCAAGATATCAGCAATCGGTTGTCAAAAAAACAATATCGGCCGACCACTATTTATATTTTATCTCTATTATTTTTTTGGTGTATTACCAAATTTTGGTCTTATTTTGGTGGTTATTAGTACATTTAAAGGTACAAAGCAGATTTTGGTACTTTAAGTAGGTTGGTAATTTAACATTATATCACTTATCACTGAAATATATGGTTGTAAGTTGTAAAATATACAGGCACCAATATGACATCCAGTGAAGCCTGAAACATTGCCAACATATTTGTTACAGTGAATTTCTGGCAAGCACAGCTGTAAGTGTTTGTTTTTTTACCAATAATAAAAAAAAGTACTTACACAAAGTGTCTGTTAGTCCAACTGCACAAAAACCAGACTAATTTCAATCAGACCTAATGTCTTCTCTTTCAAATTGATCGATTGTGGTAAATGAATAGACGCAACATGTATGAATGGAATTAGAATAAATCTTGATCTCTGGTGACTCTTATTTAAAATGCCCCTGCATAATCTAAACTCATTCCAATATGAAAATATTATGATAATCACACTTCACAATAAATATGAAGCTGCTTTGTGTTTCTTGGCTAAAGCATGAATCAGTGCAGATGTACAAGATCACTAACAGGTCAACTTCAGTGCATTATGGTTAAAAGGCATCTAAAGATCTCCTGCCACAACGAAACATACACACAGCCAAAGAATGCACCATGAGGCAACAGATGCTGGGAAGCAGATTCATGACCTCCTAAAATACATACTCATTAAAAACCCTTGTACCTCACACCTTCTTCTCTGATCACCATTTAACCAAGCTACAGCGGCTTTTTGTGTATTTAAGCTACAGTTTTCATCGTGCTGGATTCATGCTGGATGAAGCCCAGCTCGAATGGCATTATCTAGGTCTGTTAGTCCGACTTCACGAAAACCGGACTGGTAAAATTTCAGTCAAAATAAAGCATTCACGTGACATTTTAAAAAGACTGATTTTTGCTTAAACCAACTGAAATCGAACATTTAAAGTGCATGTAAACACACTTTTTGACAACTAGTCCAATTAAGCACAGGGAGTTTATGTATCATAGAATTACCGTTAAAAGTGCACTCAGTAACTTTTTGTTGACTGACACCTACTGGCCTGGATGTATGAAGAGTTACTAGCTGCTGCTGATTTACATTGAAACGGTTTATCTTCTGTTGCTTAATTGATCGATGATTTGTAAAGTACTAGCCAAAGGCTCTATATAAAGTAAACATGTTATTAGTAATAGTAGTACTCATAATGCAAGGCTGGTTGGGTGAAGTCAACATGGCAGCACCTACTGAATGAAGGGGTGGCCCACTCCATGTAAAATAAAACAACTTTATCTAAAAAAAAACTGTCTACATATAAATCATTCAAACTTTTTCTAATAAGCACCTTAATTTTTTTGTGTTTTATTTATTTACTTTTTTTGTGCGTGTAAACCATTTTAATTTACCAATAAATGGCTGAGTGCACTTTAAGTGCAGCTGATCATGACAGCAAATGTATTATGGTGATGCATCTGCAAGCCAGTTTCATGTTTAACCTGAAACACCGAGTTATAAATATACTGTAATTCGATACTAGTACAATAAAACAACTCAAATATGACAGTCCAAACAATTTCTTTCCAACTGCAACATCAGAGACTGAATGAGCTCCTCCAACTTAATAAAGCAACTATACATGACAATACAGACTAACTGAATGACTTATAACCAAATCACATACATGTGAGCATTTAAGTGGAATGTGAAATTATACTGAAAAAGACACATGACATTTGGATTTAAATGGTTGTTTAATTTGTGCCCGTTTCATTGATTAACTTCATCAGTAACTACCACAGAAAGTGCACTACTGCTAACTCCAGCGCCCACATTAATAACAGGTTAAACCGAGCACGCAGCAACATGAAATATAAAGCCCAAATCAGTTTTTAAATCAACAGTGTTGTTATTTCCTTACCTGCATTTAAAGCGTTGAAACCTTCTTCAGAACAAAACCGCGTCGCTTCGCCTCCCACAGACTCGCAGTGATTTGAATCCCGATTAATCCGCACGAGAGAAGAGACTTTCAGTCTGTAAACTTCACCCGGAGCGTGTGTGTGTGTGTGTGTGTGTGTCCCCGCAAAGAATGAGTTCCTAAAAACTAATAAGTGAAGCGTGTCCCTGTGTATGTTTAGCCGCGCAGACTCCGGGAAGCCCGTCTCTTGTCTCTCTCCGCGGCTCTGTGTGTATGTGGTGAGGAATAACGGGAGGTGAGCGTCGGCTCGCAGTAGCGGTATTGTCCGCGAGTGCGACCCGGCGGCCGCTGATGGAAAAGGGCTGGGCTTCAGACATCGCCTATCCACTCACAAGAGACGAAAACAGCCATGTTTATTCATCTAAACGCTTTCAGCGATTCCGTATCTGCGGAGTGTTTGTTTGTTAAAAACAACAAAAACAGACATTTTTATTAGCGTAACATCAGAACAAAAAAGTTGTTTTTGTTATATTAAGAAAAATGTAGGCTATTTATTTGTTTATTGAAAGAAAACCTTATTTTCTAATTTTTGTTTGTTAAAACAGTGTAGTCTGCATTTGTTTGTTTGGTGGTTTGTTTGCCTGTTGTCTTCATTCGTTGAATCTTGCTTCTGGAAGAGAGTTCAACAAACAAACAAACAAAAAACTATCTATCTGTCCGTCCATCCATCCATCCATCCATCCATCCATCATACGTCCGTCCATCCATCCATCCATCCATCCAACCATCCATCCATCCACCCACCCACCCATCCATTCGTCCATCATCCGTCCGTCCATCATCCATCCGTCCGTCCATCCGTCCGTCCATCCATCCATCCATCCATCCATCAATCCATCTATCTATCTATCTATCTATCTATCTATCTATCTATCTATCCATCTATCCATCTAATCGTTCTTGTTTATTTCACATTCAATTAAAGCATAAAGCTTTGCCACTTTAGCTCATAACACACACAATGTAAAATGGAAGCCTCATTCAGTTTCATCTTTATAGAGGGGATGACAGGGTCAAAGGTCACATTTGGGCCAACTATCAGTCCAAACAAAGCGTGAAACTGAGAGGAAATGCAAATAGCGTAGGAAACAAAAATGGCAGGATATTTTAAATCAATTTATTTATTTGGGAAATTTAGTCATTTTCCACCTCTGACTGCATCATTTTAAACATTCTGCCTTTGACAGTATTTCAGAGAGAGTGTATATGCTCATGGTCCCACAGATGGTGGGTGTGTTGAGTAGGTGTTTGTTTGAGTGGGTGTGTCTGTGTGGTGGGAGTTCACAGTGTGCCAAAGAAAGAACACACAAACACATTCATGAAAACACACCCAATCGCGCCACACCTCTCATCCAGCATCACCGCCATGCGACCAATCCCTCTTCACCTCACAGTGGACATCATAAAAATACAACCAATCTGCTGTCACCTCTGGGTATGCCCCATGGGCAGTCTCCTCCACACCTTCAAAGTAAACCAACATCAAGGCCTCACTCTTTTCCACAAATACATCATGTTTATTTGACCATATCAGAGCAATTTCATTGCTTTGAAAATCACAGCGTAGTGGAGTATATTTTGAATACATGTGTTACAGCTACGGATACTTTCTGAGTACATAATCAAAGGTGACAAGGAGACCTAAAACAAGATTGATTTTTACTTTACACACACACACACACACACACACACACACACACACACACACACACACACACAGGTTTGTTTTTATGGTTTATGGGGACTCTCCATAGGCGTAATGGTTTTTATACTGTATAAACCGTATATTCTATTGCCCTACACCAACCCTACCCCTAAACCTACCCCTTACAGGAAACTTTATGCATTTTTAGATTTTCAAAAAAACTCATTCTGAATTATTTATAAGCCTTTTGAATTACGGGGAAACTGAAAATGTAAATAAATCACCTTCTCGTTGTAATACCAATGTCATACCCATGTTATTATACAAATTTGTGTCCTCATAAACCACACACACACACACCAATATACTCTTTACAAACCTACTTAAGATGGAATTTACTTAAGCTAGCATAAACAGACTGAACTAAATTCAAGGGTCAAACGCACTCTGTCAAACGCCTAAAGATAAAAAAAGGGATTCATTTCACCTAAGACTTGTAATGCTGACTACAACCCGAAGAGGACGCTGTGTTCAAAATATTCAATTTAGTATAGCCTACGATTTTTAAACAGTAGGCTATTCACTTTGTCTACCTAGAGACTATAGGGAAGACTTGGACTAGTTGTCTCTTTTTACTCCAGTGAGCATTTCCCAGGGTAGGTATGAAATTAGGTAGAAAAATTTAAGTCTTGAGGAAATTGAAATGGAAGATTTTAGATTTAAATTTAAAATGTAAATGTTAAAAACCTACATTAAGTTTACATGTTTCCATTATAAGTCACATGCAAGATATGATAATGGAAACTTACAGTATGAAACACAAAACAGTCAGTAAAGCAATAAAAGCTGAAAATCACCATGACCATTTATATTTATTTAAATGATAATGGTGATGATAATATGAACATGTTTTTGCGTGTTTGAATGTGATGAAAGTTCTCTGCCTTGAGGAACTGACCTCTGACCTTCTGTGAGAGAGTCTATTTATTCCTCTGCAGCCCTGTTTTTTCTTACACACAGAAGCCAAAAGAAGAGGAATCTGCAAACACAATCTCTATTTGATGTAACACCTGTGTGTGGAAAACACATGTAACTGAACCACCTCTGAACTGACCCTTTTCTAAACCCAGCCTGGAAAATCTTTCTGACCAATACTACCTTGACAAATGCTGTCTGACAAACATTGGAACATTGGATCTTGTCAAATGTGTGTGTATATGTGTGTGTGTGTGTGTGTTTCCACACAATGAAAGTCATTCAGGTCCAATGTTGTTTGGACTCCAGCATTTTTAAAAACATTGTGTCATGCAGGTTTGGAATGAAGGTAAATGATAACTTAATTCTCATTTTTTGGGTAAGCTATCCATTTAATTATCCATTTTTTGTACGTGCAGCTCATAAAGTTTCCCTCTGACAAATAACAACTAGTCATATTATCTGCAGCAATATCAACGTAGGCCTATGTGGGAATTATCTGGATGATTCCAAGAATCATCACGGCAAACTATGTCAGTGTCATCTCTTCATGTCTTTTCTTCTGCTCATTTACTCACACTTTGCTCTATATGATTATGCTGGATGTCATACATTAATCTCAGCATCAAACATCACACAGTCCATGCAATAACCGTTTGATCAAAAACAATGCACACAAAACTGGGAAACACTTTCTTTTATATAATAAACTCTAATCTGATGGTCTTCAGGGAGTACAAGCTTAATGGCCTTTTTTATCAGTCTGTCTGGAAACAAAGTTGAGTTTAACAAGGCTGTTGAAGATGAAATCATCGTTTGTGAAGATTAAAGTTTGCACGGTTAGTGACATCAAATCTATATCCAGTTTGGTTTGAGACTGTAATAAAAATACAGTAAAAAACTGTAATAATGTGAAATATTACAATCTAAAATAACTGTTTTCTATTGTAACAGCATCCTTGCTGAATTAAGGTATTAATTTCTATAAAAAGTATTAATTCCTTTCAAAAAGAAAAGAAATAAAATATTGCTGGCCTCTAACATTTGAATGGTAGTGTATATATGCATAAATCTATATGCATTTTGTCTATAACAGACGACAACTTACTACATATAGTGACAACATGAAATAAACTGAAGTAAAAAAGTGTAACAACTCACCTATGTCTTTATACATTATAAATATATTATTTTATACATTTTCAAAAAAAAATAGGATTATATCAGAAAATGCAGAAAATATTAGGCCTATATATTAGGACAAATATTTGAATATTTTATATCAGTTTCTACCAAACAGTTACTGCAGTTACTATAAACCATAAAGAATGAAATGGGATCTCTCTCAAAGAGCTTTCAGATTCTTCCTGATATTTTGTTTATTTCATTTTTATGGTAGTAGTCAATAAAACCCTCAACTTCCTGGACGTTCAACAAAAGTTGTTGTTGATGAACAAAGACAGACGGCAGTCAGGTGTGCACTATTCAGCGCAAAAGACAAATAGCCACTGTTAAAATCCGAATTGTTATTTTGGACGAGCAGAGAACAAGGACCCTCACCTTAATCACGTGACGGTGAAGGAGCACGGAGGTGGGCGTGTCCTCGCGAGACTTACTGGCGCTCACCTGTGTCTCTGTGAACAATCCGAGTGGTCGAGCAGTGCGCAGAATAAGCTGGACGAATCCATGGCTTCACCTCTGAAAGCGGGATTCCACAGACTGGAGATCCAGAAAACTACATGGGATGTTCCTGACAGATACACCTCACTCAAGCCCGTTGGCTCTGGAGCCTATGGGACAGTGTGGTAAGGGGGCTGTTATGCTGAATTATTATATGTAGAAAGAGAATTACATATGCAAACCGTGGTTTATACTGTACATGTAAGGGGGATTTCTATATGGTATATGGCAAATATATATGTTAAGTGGGACTGAAAGGGTTTATATATGTTAAGGAGGTTTATAGGCTATGATTAGGGGATATATGCTAGATTATGGAACTCGTTTGTAAAAGAACCCTAATTATTTCTGACTATTCATGTTGAAAACTGTGGTATAGACGTATTAATTCTATGTATTAAATTCGCTTAATGTATTATTATTAGTATTATTATGTGACTTAAAATCCAGTGCTACACTGTACTGTTACACTGTAAAAAATGACCGTGAATTTAACGGTAAAAGACTGTAAAAATGCTACAGTAAAAGCCTGTTAAATGGTTAACGGTAAATTCCCCTACTATATACGGTGAAAAACGGTATTGAACATTACATGTATTGGACATCAATTTACTGGTAGTATACGTTGTTTGTGAAAAAGTGAAAAATACCGTATAATTTACAATGAATAAGTAAATTGACATTCCCAGAATTCCTTGCGTTACATTTCAAATTTGATGTTTTTTTGTTGAAATAACTATGTTTCTTCTTAGTTTTTTCTTATCAGTTTTGTATATTAGGGTTGTGTGTTACACCTAATGTTGTTAAATGAATGTTTATTGCATTATTTCAGTTTCATGTGTGTTACCGTGATGGTGTTTAGCGTTTGTGAGAATGACACTGTGCACCTTCTATATGTGTTATTATCTAAAAGCTGCTTGTGATGGGCTTTGGTTCATCATGTGACTTTCTCATCACCACCTGCATTTGGTGGTTATCAGTGTATTACAAAGGTACAAAACAGATTTCAGTACTTCAGTAGGTTGGTATATTAACATTATATCAAATTAAATTATGGTATTTAACTGTAAATTTAAGTTAAAACCGTAAAACCTAAAACGTTGCTACCGTGTTTTTTACGGTAAAATTCCGGTAACCACAGCTGCCGGTTTTTTACCGTAAATTTACCGTAAATTTTACGGATTTTTTTTTACAGTGTACTTATGTTTATTATGCACATGTAATACAAGTAGCATAGTTGATATGCAATATGCGTCTATGACATAGATCTGAGACTGAGGGAGCCTTGGGTGAAATTAACAGAGATGTGAACTCACATACCTGAGGGGCAGGTTTCAGCACGTTTGCTGATAACACAGAAATCCCCCCCAAAATACTGACATTGTCTCAATCAATAGCTTTCTTCTGCCATGAGCAAAGTCTTTTCGACAGTTGATAATGAATGACAGTTGATATACGAATAAAATGAAAAGGGTTTTGTATTGTTGGTTGTATGGTTATGTATTATTTTCATTTAATATTTTACCCTTTGTATGTAAGGCACATTCTTTAAATACCACATATGTTTTGGTATTGGATTTATATTATGATGTTTTTATTTTTACTACAGGTCAAATCTGACCCATATTTGAACAAGTCATGGCACCAGAACAAATCATGGCCTTGATCTTTTCAGCATGTTATGCTATATCATTTTGTATTTTTTTTGTAAATCTAAAAATAAAATTTGACTCAAAATATCAGACATTTTCTAAGATTGAAAGATTCAGTTCACACATACTGTCTTCTATAATGGGGTACAGTAAAGCTACATGCTGTTCTGTATAAAAGTCCTCTTGGATGTAATTTTCTCCTAAAACGCTACATTGCAACTAAAACCTGAACACATGCTTTACTGCAGCTAATTGTTTTGAATGCAGTAAGTGGGGCACAGTGGATTTACAAATGTGCAGAATGGTACACTCTAAAAAATGCTAGGTTAAATACAACCCAGTGCTGGGTTAAATAGGGACAAAACGCAATTGGCTTTTTTGACCAGCGGTGGGTTAAATGTTTAAAACAACCTTCTGGGTAGTAACCCAACCGCTGGGTCAAAACAACCCAATTGCTGGTTTTGTCCCTATTTTACCCAGCACTGGGTTGTATTTAACCCAGCATTTTTTAGAATGTACTATATTGTTTTTATTATTATTTCAATATGCATGATCTAAAATGCACATCATCTAAAAGGAACATTATACATAATTTCTCATCAATTATGTGATAATACCAAGGAAAAATGAAATGAGCCAGAAAAAGGGAAGTTTAACTCTTAGTTCTGTAACATTTCTTTATATCAAAATTGTGACTCCAGTATAATAATGATGATGAATGAATATAATGAATATAGATTTTATTTTTTTAGCTGTATGTCGTACAATAGTGGGACTTGCATGCCATCTCTCTAAGTTATCTGTGAAACTAATTTTGTGTTAAATGAACGTGTGATGAGGTTTCTAATGGGGGTTAATGATAACTTGTGTGCAGTTCTGCAACTGACCAGAAGACAAAGGAAAAGGTGGCCATTAAAAAGCTATACAGACCATTCCAGTCTCTGATCCATGCTAAACGCGCCTACAGAGAACTCCGGCTACTCCGTCACATCCAGCACGACAATGTAAGTCTCAAATTCACAAGAGGAACGCAATACACCTAGACCAGACTTTTCATCAAATATTGTAGGTTTCTGTATTATTTACATTGTCTTACATTTTCTTACTGTCTTCTTGACAGCCTTTTAATTTATGAACTATCATTTAGACCAGAGCTTTATGTATGTATGTTGTTTTAATAGCATCATAATCCTTCTGTCATTTGAAAGAGAATTAAAAGATTTCACACTACTATTGTTGTGAAAGCCCCCCTTTATCTTCTCAAACCGGTTTCTGTGTTTAGTAAACTATATGCCTGACCTCACACTGCTGCTTGTTTAAAATAGACTTTTGGTTGAGTAGCAAGAATAATTAATGCTATATTTTATCCTCTTTTCAAATCCCAGACCAGTTAAGTCACTGGCATTTCAAATTCATAATTATTTTTTAACAGCATTAAGTTTTCCAGGGCAAAGTTTGCTTTAATGATTTTTAAGCAACAGCAAATAAACAGCTGCAAGCAGCAATTATGGGATTAATCACAAAAGTGCAATATATTTGATAGGTCTGAACAGATTTTTGTAGTCAAGACACCTCTTGGTGGCTAGTTTTTGAAAAATACAATCAGTTAGAAAAAATATTCATTTTAAATACAATTACGTTAGTAAAACTGGGTCTGAAAATGATTTGAAGGTTCGACAACCATTACAGGAGGAGTAGCTAAATAACAATACACGAATCCATTCAAATGTGTGAACAAGCATTTGATAGACATTGAAAAATTGTTAATCATTTTATTCTGCAAGTCCTTATGGAGCCCCTAAGTGGACATAGCAATGGAAAACATATCAGATGGTAGGGAAAAAAAATATTTCAATACTTTTGCATTCGCTAACAAAAGTTTGCATTCTCCCAAGAAATGTTGTGTTCGCTTGCAAAAGCATTGAAATATAGTCATTTCTCCCATCTCATATTTCCATCACCAGTTTTGTGTTTTGTGAGCGAACACGACTTTTGCATTCTCTCCTGGAGTTTCTTGGGGGAAAGCAAACGTTTTGTGTACCAAGACCAAAGTTTTGTGAGCAAAAGTTTGGGAGCTAAGTTTCTCAGGGGAACAAAAATGTCCCCTTAGGTGCTCCATAAGCCACAGACATACATGAGCAAAGAATTATGACTTTAGGGTAAGATATTCCAAAGTTATACATTTGCACTTTGGCCAGTGGGTTGTCGCCTAATCAGTCTGCTAGTACTACTATGATAGTTCTATGGACTACCATTTACTTCCTAAAATGCGAGAAAGATATTAAAAACTGACAAACACTATATGTGCCATTCTTCCATTATTGCCTTAAACTTAATAACTTGTCATGCTGAATTATTGTGAAATGAATCATAACAAATCTTTGCAATGCAGAGACCAACCCTGAATGCAAATATATGCTTCTTTCTGTAGGTGATCTGCCTTCTTAATGTCTTCACCCCTGATTCCACGCTGGAGAAATTTGAGACTTTGTGAGTGTCAAGATGAACAAAATGCATTCCTGTGCAAAAATTGTACGCTTGTCATGACAGGCTGAAGCATGCGGTGCATGCATGCATATGTGTGGATGTATTTATGTGTGATTGAGACTATGTGCTCTATGCAGAATTTTAAAAAAATCAGAATAGAAAAACAACACTGAAAAATACAAAGGTCAACAATATTGAAACGCTTACATTTTCTAATGTTTTTTGCCCAGCTATATGGTGATGCCGTTTGTTGCTCAGGATCTTGGGCACATAATGAAGAGGAAACAGTTAACCAGCAAAGTCATCTCATACCTGTTCTATCAAATACTGCGAGGACTCGAGGTCTGCCTTCATTCTGTTCATTGAAACTTTGCACTGTACTTACGTTCTGTATGTTTTCGATAGATGTCATACACCAAGTTCCTTAAACACCATTATTGATGATATTGAATTTTGATTGATATTGCATCTAAATAGTAACTGATACTTTTTTCCTTAGTATATCCATTCTGCTGGGATCATTCATCGGGTATGTAGAACAAATCTTATTTATATACTAGTGTTCAAATACTTGGGGTCTGTAAGATTTTTTTTTTTTTATGATTATGAAAGAATTCTCTTATGCTCAAAAAATACAGACTGATTAGGCAACAAACCACTGGTCAAAGTGCAAATGTATAACTTTAGAATATCTTACCCTAAAGTCATAAAATCAAAAATACAGAAAAACAGTAATATTGTTAAATATTATTAGAATTTTTTTCTATCTGAAAATATTTTAAAGGTATTTTATGTCCCTTTCTTTCAAAGCTAAATTGTCAGCATCATTGCTCCAGCCTTCAGTGTCGCACGATCCTTCAAAAATCACTGGCTTATTTGCTGCCCAAGAAACATTTCAGATTATTATCAATGCTGAAAACAGTTGTGCTACTTAATATTTTTTGTGGGAAAAACTGTGATACTTTTTCCCTGGGATTCTTTAATGAATGCAGGCAAAAGAACAGCATTTAGACTGCATAAAGACTGATGTCTTTTACTGTCACTTTTGCTCCCTTTACCAACAAGCAATTTTAATCATGAGATTACTACAAATAGAGGCTATGATGTGATCTTTTTAATAAATGTTTCAGGTATTACAAACCCAATTCTAAAAAAATTGGGACACTGTATAAATTTTGAATAAAAACAGAATGCAATGATGTGGAAGTTTCAAATTTCAATATTTTATTCCGAATACAACATAGATGACATATCAAATGTTTAAACTGAGAAAATGTATAATTTTAAGGGAAAAATAAGTTGATTTTAAATTTCATGGCATCAACACATCTCAAAAAAGTTGGGACAAGGCCATGTTTACCACTGTGTGGCATCCCCTCTACTTTTTATAACAGTCTGCAAACGTCTGGGGACCCCCCCCCCCTGGGAAGGAGACAAGTTGCTCAAGTTTAGGAATAGGAATGTTGTCCCATTCTTGTCTAATACAGGCTTCTAGTTGCTCAACTGTCTTAGGTCTTCTTTGTCGCATCTTCCTCTTTATGATGCGCCAAATGTTTTCTATGGGTGAAAGATCTGGACTGCAGGCTGGCCATTTCAGTACCCGGATCCTTCTATGCAGCCATGATGTTGTAATTGATGCAGTATGTGGTCTGGCATTGTCATGTTGGAAAATGCAAGGTCTTCCCTGAAAGAGACGACGTCTGGATGGGAGCATATGTTGTTCTAGAACTTGGATATACCTTTCAGCATTGATATGGTGCCTTTCCAGATGTGTAAGCTTCCCATGCCACATGCACTCATGCAACCCCATACCATCAGAGATGCAGGCTTCTGAACGGAGCGCTGATAACAACTTGGGTTGTCCTTGTCTTCTTTAGTCCGGATGACATGGCATCCCAGTTTTCCAAAAAGAACTTCAAATTTTGATTCGTCTGACCACAGAACAGTTTTCCACAGTCCATTTTAAATGAGCCTTGGCCTGCGCTTCTGGATCATGTTTAGATATGGCTTCTTTTTTGACCTATAGAGTTTTAGCCGGCAACGGCGAATGGCACGGTGTATTGTGTTCACCGACAATGTTTTCTGGAAGTATTTCTGAGCCCATGTTGTGATTTCCATTACAGTAGCATTCCTGTATGTGATGCAGTGCCGTCTAAGGGCCCGAAGATCACGGGCATCCAGTATGGTTTTCCGGCCTTGACCCTTACGCACAGAGATTGTTCCAGATTCTCTGAATCTTTGGATGATATTATGCACTGTAGATGATGATAACTTCAAACTCTTTGCAATTTTTCTCTGAGAAACTCCTTTCTGATATTGCTCCACTATTTTTCGCCGCAGCATTGGGGGAATTGGTGATCCTCTGCCCATCTTGACTTCTGAGAGACACTGCCACTCTGAGAGGCTCTTTTTATACCCAATCATGTTGCCAATTTACCTAATAAGTTGCAAATTGGTCCTCCAGCTGTTCCTTATATGTACATTTAACTTTTCCGGCCTCTTATTGCTACCTGTCCCAACTTTTTTGGAATGTGTAGCTCTCATGAAATCCAAAATGAGCCAATATTTGGCATGACATTTCAAAATGTCTCACTTTCAACATTTGATATGTTATCTATATTCTATTGTGAATAAATATAAGTTTATGAGATTTGTAAATTATTCCATTCCTTTTTTACTCACAATTTGTACAGTGTCCCAACTTTTTTTGAATTGGGTTTGTACTTCACAATATGGCCAAATTCTGATTAATAGGCCTATTGGAATATTCCTGTGCATGTAAACACAGTCGCTGATAGACATGATGAAATTAAGGTAATCACTGATGTCTTGTTTCAGGATCTTAAGCCTAGTAACCTTGCAGTGGATGAAAACTGTGAATTAAAGGTAACATAACAAAGTTAAATATAATGTTGATAAAATGAATGACCAGCAGAATAATTTTTACAATATTGCAAATAATATAACGGACAAATGTTCATTTGTTTCACTCCTGAAACCTTTCGACACTTCTTGTCCATTTTTTGTTTTGTTTTGTTTAACTACTATGTGGCCTATACTATGTGCTTTCTTACACTCTTTGTTAGATCCTGGACTTTGGACTGGCAAGACACACTGAAACTGAGATGACAGGCTATGTGGTGACTCGCTGGTACAGAGCCCCTGAAGTCATTTTCAACTGGATGCATTATACTCAAACAGGTGACCTTTGACCCAACACGTTGTGTACAAGGTGATTTAAAAAGTAAGAGGTTGACTATTTCTTTTATTTTGTGTCTTCTGTGGATGGGTCATATTCTGTTCTGCTCTTCTGTTGTATCTTGGAACATACCACTAGTGTTTTGTCACTCAGTTCTGTTCTTCTGTTCTCAGTTGATGTTTGGTCTGCTGGCTGCATTCTGGCTGAGATGATAACAGGAGAGGTGCTTTTCCCAGGCACTGACAGTATCCTTTCTCTCACCTTACTTTTTAACAATATCTGTTGACCAAAGGAGTGCCTATTCTTTAACGCCATGTTAAGGTATTGACCAGCTGAAGAAGATCCTCAACTTGACAGGCACACCAAACTCAATGCTTGTTCAGAAAATGCAAAGCAAAGATGTAGGCAAATACCATCAGACCAACACTTACTGTCTGTTTTAGGAACGTGTGAATCTTTTTATGAGTCTATTTTTCGTTATTGTATTGATGGGTTTGCAGGCACAATCATATGTCCGCTCACTTCCAGTCCAAAAGAAAAAGGCCTTCAAAGAGATCTTTTCCGGTATGGATCCTAATGGTATGTCCACAACTCCTAAATCGACTTCAATTTCATAAATATTTTAATAAACTAATAGCACTCAGTAAGTATTATCTAACAGGTTAACAAGAATAGTTCACCCCACAAAATTTAAAATTTGCTGAAAATTTACTCACCCTAGGCCATCGAAGATGTGGATGATTCTGTTTCTTCATCAGAACAGATTTGGAGAAATGTAGCATTCCATCACTTGCACACCAATGGATCCTCTGCAGTGAATGGGTGCCGTCAAGTGAACTTCCAAACAGCTTGAGTAAAACATCACAGGTACTCCACGAGCGTAATAGTCCACACGACTCCAGTCCATCAATTAATGTCTTGTGAAGCGAAAGGCTGCATGTTTTTAATAAGCAAATCCATTATTAAGACATTTTTAACTTCAAACCATCACTTCTGGCTAAAATATTATAGGTCTTCTACCATTTCTTTCTCCAGTAAAAAAGGAGAGATATGCACAGATTAAGCACCATTTACAAGCAAAAACATTCCAGTCCATTTGAAATGACTTGATGGATTTGTTTCTTACAAACACAGAGCTTTTCACTTCACAAGACATTAACTGATGGACTGGAGTCGTGTGGATTACTTGTGGATTATTGCAAAGTTTTTTTTTTAAGATATATTTTTGGCATTTTTGTCTTTATTTGATAGGACAGTGTAGAATTTGACAGGAAGCAAGTGGGAGAGATGAGGGGCAGAGCAGAATTGGGAAATGTCCGCAAGCTGGGACTCAAACTCGGGACACCCAAAGTGCAAATGCATCATATGTCAGCGTGCTACCCTCGGGGCTATCGCCGCCATTGTGATGTTTTTATGAGCCTTTCGGACTCTTATTCTGATGGCACTCATTTGCTGCCGAGGTCCAGAGAGTGGGTACATTTTCAGCAAATTTTCATTTTTGGGTGAACTGTTCCTTTAATTGTCTTGTCACAAATGCATTTGTGTGATATTGCATTGGTTTTGAATGAGGAAATGTCACCCTCTAGTGGCAGACTAGTACATTAACTACTATATGACTATGATAGCTGTTATTATTATTATTGCTTGACAAAGCTTTAAGCATTTAATACTATTCTAAACTCTCAAACAAGGCTTTGTAATGCCAATAATAGCGTTTGTCTTGACAGGGTTTCCCATCTGATGCATTTTGTTTTTTTTTACTGTAATTTAGCTTTGATTCAATGTGTGTTCCATCAACAGCCATCGACCTGTTGGAAGGCATGCTGGTTTTAGACCCGGAGGTCAGACTTACGGCAAAAGACGGTCTTTCGCATCCATATCTTTCTGAGTTCCATGACCCTGAAAACGAGCCTGTGTCTCCTGCATATGATGATTCCTTTGAGAGTCTGGATCTGGCTGTCAGCGAATGGAAGAGTGAGAGCATATGCATACACACATATACAGCTCTATCTTATTTAACATCTGACGCTCTGGCATTCTGTTTAATCTGCTCGGAAACATTTCTAAATTCTAATGTTGGTCTTGACATAATTTATATTTTTAACGCTATTCTGCCTTTTCATGTCTCACAGGTCTTATCCACATGGAGATCATGACATTTGACCCAGACAACCCCAGAGTGACTGCAACATAATACCTCATATTCACATCAGGAGAACAGCACTCCAAAGAATTACAACACTGATGAACTATTGTTTGCTTTTTTTGTCAAATGCCTTTGGCAAGACATCTTTAAAACCTGTTGTTTTCAAGAACAGTTCAATAGATATCATCCTTTTTTGTTATCAATGTTAACTAAATAGATATTGACTATGTCTAAGTGTGTAAACCAACTTTTAAAGAATTTTTAAGAACTCAAGTATTTTAAGATAATGAAGTGAGGAAAGATAAAAGTGTAAAAAATAAAAGATTTTTTTTGTGGATGCCTTTGTTCTTAATTAATATTATATTGTATTATATTATAGTGATGTTTAATATTAACTATTATTTATTGTATTTTATAACAAACAATCAGATGTACAGTAACAATTAGATGTACAGTAAAATTTAAATTTACCATTAGGGGGCAGTATTTGGTAGGTAAAGTTTGTACTTTAAAGTTACCTCAAATCTCCATTCAAACATGCCAGTCTGCTTTGAAGAGTCCTGCCTGCACCGGTAAAGGAATATATTTTAGATCTGCTGGATGACAGTACAGCAAAAAGTACATTTGACCTGCTCGCAAGGTCTTCACTCTGATAAATCAATCAGCTGCTTTCGACTGAGGTTTGTATCTCTCACAGGACAATTGCTATCAGGTCCATCCACTTAAACAACAACAGAATTGTCCTTTAAAGTGTATGAGTAATACTAACTGACCTGCCAGCTAAATCCTCATTGAATGGAGGCTTAGTTTGCCTGTTGCAACCTGATATTTTGGCACTGCCTGGTCAGGTGTGGTTTTTAGGTCCTATGGGAATGCGTTTAAATAGTGGTTGGGAAGTATTTATCTGTTTAGCCAACAAATGTTTAATGTGTAGTGTACTTTTAACAGCGGTATTTAACTCTCTGAAGAGTTGGTACTTTTGTTGTCCTCATGTTTTCTGAGTGTTGCACCTGTTGCCCTTTCTAGTCTTGAGGTGAATGTCACAATAAGAGTGTCTTTTTCCTTACCAGCTTCACTTACTAACAGTGTAGTCAATATTCAGAACAGTGGTGGATCAATATGAGTGTTTCATTTTTCAGATTTAAACCCTTTTACATTTGTTTTCCACAGTCTCAAATAGTTGGTTACATGGATCTAGAAGGTGAGATATTAGATAAATGTCCTTGTTTCCCACTGTAATATTATTTTATGCTTATTCTTAATTATTTGTATTAATAATTACTGGCCTTACAGGTTTGTCAATTACAAAAACCAAAGTACTTAAAAGAATACCTTGGTATTACCATGGTACATTTGTTGAATGTTTTGGTACTTTTTGTTGTGATCCATGTTGTATGGATGCTAGCTAATTTGTCTTCCGTATGGATATTATGTTTGCTAGTGTGAATTCAAAATATGGGTCAAAATTATCAGGATGAGATGGCAAAAAACGGCACATTAAAAGAATGACATTTTTAAAAAGAAAACCTTATACTAAGTAGTTTGGCATGATCTTCTATTATTATTTCTTAGAAGAAGAATTCTCATGTGTTGTGACTAACCAAAAATGTAATGACATTTATGAATGAAATCGCAACATTCAAAAAAAGTAACCATACAATTTTTAATTCCTTTTGAATGTAATGATAAAGATGTGTACACTCACATATATTTAAGGTGTAAGTCAAATATGTTATTACTTTTTACACTACATTTTTAGGGTCATTAAATATAAACTTTTCTTGAAATTGGTCTAAAAGTGTTTCTAAACCATAAAGAACTTTAACCCCGCCCCCCCCCCCCCCCTTTTCTTTATTGTTGACACTCTTGCATTTTATTGACCCAAATATCTCTATAGCAGTGATAATTAAATTAAACAGTTTTTGTTGCATTTCTGAATTGCTATGCTGTGTAAAAAAAAAAGAAAGGTTGAAGAAATAACAACTGAAGACAAATGATTTTATGTAACCCTGATTTATTGGTGTTTCCATGTGGTACATGGCTCGATGAATACAACAATTTTGACATAAGAATAGCTCATCAGCCCATCATCCAAAATCAGGAAAAGGAAAGAGTAAAACTTGGGTAATAACTGAGATTTGCCTCACAGTTACCCCTCTTTAAGGGCAGTACAGTCTCAAATGAGTAGATTTTGTTGCACTATGAGTATGCAGCAGAAACATTGACAATGCTGGTTGTAGTGATGCAGAATTCTGAGTCAGCTGAAAAATAATTCATTTTGTGTGTTTAATACTTGCATGTCATGACATAGAGCAACAAAAGCTATTCACCCTGAAGAAGTACTTGAGCTCCATGCTTTGTCTGTCTCATTAGCTCCTTTCTCATTGTGCATCCCCTTAAGGACAATTTGTACTCTGGATGAGGAGCGATGCCAAGAGGAAAAAACTAAAATCAAAGACAACACAGTGAGCGTGAAAAGCCGTTCTGATATAACACTTTGACATGAAAGTCTCTTTGGGTCACTGTGGTTCTTGGGGGTTAAACACATCAAAAAGTTATGAAGCATTGAAGTGTGTGAAAAAGATAGGAGTTGCCCAGGTGGTAGATGATATTCAGGAGTGGGGAACTGGGTGGATATGATTGCTTTAAAAGCGACGCTTCTGGCTCTGCACCACAGAGCGGGACATTGACATTTGGCTGCTGCCGCCGCCGCCACCACCAATGGACATCCCTGAGCCACCACCATATCCATAGCCGCTGCCACTGCTGAAGCCACTACCACCACCGAATCCGCCGCCACCACCATATCCAGAACCACTACCATATCCAGCACCACCACCGAATCCAAAGCCGCCGCCGCCGCCGCCGCCACCACCACCTGTGAACCAACAAACAAAGACATTAGTTTTACTGAACACCAATGCAGTTTTTAAACAGCAAATTATATGCTTTTTGTCTACGGTCATGATAGGAAAAGATAATACGCTTACTGCTGCTTGACTCCTGGATGTGGATGGTTGCAGAGCCACCACCAGAACCAATCCTGCCAAAGTTAAAAGAAAATAAATGTCAATATAAAAGACACATTACAGAAAATTAAATTAACAGAAAAATATACTTTCAAAATAGCAAAGAGACTGACCTGCTCTCCTCGCCTTCCAGAAGTTTCCTGTAGGTGGCGATCTCAATGTCCAAGGCCAGTTTGACATTCATGAGCTCCTGGTACTCACGCACCTGGCGCGCCATATCCTGCTTTGCTCTTTGCAGGGCCTCTTCCAGGTCCTTAATGCGGAGCTTGGCATCCTTCACTGCCAGTTCTCCACGCTCCTCAGCCTCAGCGATCTGAGCTTCTAGGTTGGCACGCTGAGCAGAATACATTACTACTTCAGTTTTCAGCAACACTTTTACATTATTCCTGTCCTTAGGAACTCCTTTTGATCACGTAATTTCCAACATAACATGCACATTTTCATCATTGAAAGTACAACTTTTTCTTTGAAAGTACATTTAGTACACAGTAAGGATTTGGTTGGTTGTAAATGTAATTCAGGTTTAAACTTCATCCAAAAGCATCCAAAGACTAACAAAATTCTTACTTGTCCCTTGACAGCTTCGATTTCATTCTGAAGTCTGCTGATCATGCGGTTGAGCTCAGCAATCTCCTGCTTGGTGTTGCGAAGGTCATCTCCATATTTGCCGGCAGATGACTGCATCTCCTCGAACTAGGTGGTGAAAAAGAGAGTCATTGTGATTAGAGTCTGTCAGTTGATTGCTTCAAAATAATGTTGGTTTGATGCTTGAATGTCTTTTCTCACCTTCTGTTTGTACCACGACTCAGCCTCAGCACGGCTGCGGTTGGCGATGTCCTCATACTGTGCACGGACCTCAGCAACAATGGAATCCATGTCCAGGCTGCGACTGTTGTCCATTTCCACAATGACTGATGTGTCTTTGATCTGTCCCTGGAGATCACGCAGCTCCTAAAATTGCAAGATGAATGTTCGAGATAAACCTAACATTGAAAACTAGCATCTCAGTGGTAATATAGTTTCATCAAACTCTTACCTCCTCAAAGATGGCCCTGAGGAAGTTAATTTCATCTTGAAGAGAATCAAGCTTGGCCTCAAGCTCAACCTTGTTCATGTAGGCGGCATCAACATCCTATGAAGACATGAACGGAGCTCAATATAGTATGTGGCCTTTACAGATGTACAATGAAAAGAAATGTAAACTATAACTAGAGAATCAAGACAGCAGCCAAGTGTCTTACCTTCTTGAGCAGGACAAATTCATTTTCCACTGAGGCACGCTTGTTGATTTCATCCTCATATCTGCAAAGATAAGTTTTCTGCTTTAGCATATTGTGCTAATTATACCATGCACACAAAGTGTAATCCATAGACTATAAACCTGCTCTTGCACAGCTACTTACTTGTTCTTGAAGTCCTCTACCAAGTTCTGCATGTTCTTCAGCTCTCCTTCTAGCTTCATCTTCTCATTACCAAGTCCGTCAAGCTGTCTGCGCAGGTTGGCGATGTAGGCCTCGAACATGGCATCGATGTTGGAGCGGGTGGTGGTCTGGTCCTGCAGTAAACTCCATTTTGTCTCAAGTACTTTGTTCTGCTGTTCCAGGAAACGCACCTGTATTGGAGATAAACCAGTAAACAATTTTAATAAATGGCTTTATTAGGAAAGGAGAACATCAATGATCTTTGATCTGCCATTACTCATGCCACAAGATATGTCCTTTACAGTAATTATGAAACATGCCTCTTATTGCATATCAGGACTTGCGGTGACACACCTTTGGCACCTTTAGAGGAATTTAGTAGCATTAGTGCCATGCCATGTTGGCCAGCACAGCTTGTATATTCTTTTCGTGGAGTAACTGTCCTCTTAATATGCACACTCCCCTTTGGAGATAATGAAATGCTAACCTCAAGTGACACCACAACATGTTCAGACTCTCCATGCTCCAACTTATGCTCCCAAAACTATGTTTCCCTCCTGGCATAAAGGGCGAGGCTCCTAGGAGACCTGTGCCAAGTGGCAGGCCTTAACAGAGATAATATGGCACGCCTTACCCTCAGGTGCTAACTGTTCCCACCCTCCAGCAGATTTATGCCATGCAATTAAATTCCTGCAAAATCTCACAATGACTTTGAACTTGCAGGATTCACATAAAAAGAACAAAGCATCAATGACATCAGTAGAGTTATGTGAGCTACATGATTGCTGATCATATCTCTTGCCAGAATCATACAAATGGGCGTAGCACCTAGGTAAGGGGGTGAAATTTACAAGGTGTGGTCACATCGTGAATTCCCCAAAGGTGTCAGAGAATCAAAACAGGAAACTTGTTTTATTTAGGTTAAATTAAAATTAGTGTTAGGACTTACATAAAGTTACCCCTATGAGAATTGGTGCCGTTTTTATGACAGGTATTGCATTGAGTAAGAGTTAAAGATGATGCTCATCTGTTACACACACACATACACACACATATCTGCATTGCTGCCATAGGGATAGATGGCAAACTTGATCCATGCCCTTATTTGGATTGGCCTAGTCATTGGATCTCACCTGGCTTGGGTTTCCAAACTCACCCTCACTGTCTGAGAACAATTGCATACAAGAAAAAAAACTCAAGCCTGTGCTAAAATATAGACTTTGACTGCTTGACTGAAATGTAGTGATAATAATGCAAACTGTGGCATATGCTATGCCGGCCTGTCTCCTATGGGTTTACCGTTATATGGAATTTGACACTAGGAGGATTTCCTGGCTGTTAAATATTTAATGAGAAGAACCCAGCTCATATGAAGGCCCTTCAAATGTGTGCATGAAAACCCAACATTCAGATGAAAAGTCAAAATGTTGGAGGTGCAAAATGAGATTGTTGTGTTGTACAACTGTGTATGCTTGAAAAGAGAAGACTAACCTTGTCAATGAAGGAAGCGAAGCGGTTGTTGAGGTTCTTAATCTGCTCTTTCTCCTGGGTGCGGACAACTTGGATGTTGGGGTCGATTTCTAGGTTCAGTGGGGCTAGGAGGCTCTGGTTAACTGTGACAGCTGTGATGGGTGCCATACCACCTGGGAACCCTCCACCTAGACCGAATCCTGCACCACCACCGAATCCTGAACCACCGCCGAATCCTGAACCACCACCGAATCCTGAACCACCACCGAATCCTGAACCACCGCCGAATCCTGCACCACCGCCGTAACCTCCTCCGAGACCTCCTCCATAGCCGCCGCCACCGCCGCCAATGCTGTAGCTGTAGCTTGCTCCAGATCCTCCGCCAAAGCCACTGCCGCCACCGCCACCGCCACCGCCGGAGCGACGGAATGAAGCAGAGCTCATCCTGCTGCCAATGGGTGCTGCACTGGCAGACATGCTAGAGAAGGACTTCCTTATGCCTCCACCCATGCCGCCGCTCATGCTTCCACCGCTGGTACTGTAGGTAGTGGATTTGAACGAAGTCATGGCTGCTGTTGTCTATGAAGGGGTGAGGATCAGACAGAGAAAGAACAGGATGAGACAGAGAAATCCAGAGCAGGAGAGCTCACTAAGAGGAAAGTTAAATCCCTCTGAGTGCCTTCTTCAATGAGTGCAGCGGCTTTTATACCTTATGCTACGGGAGGGGCTCACCTGACCACTCCCCTTTCAGCCTCAGGCTCTTGTCCTGCCTTTCGCCCCTGTCCAAGTGATATACACACCCATCTTGCTGGGCTGGTATGGGAGCACTTTCAGCAGAGAAGGCCTGGCCACACCCTGACTTTTATGCATACACACTCACGTAAAGTGGAGAAATTAGGAGAGGAACAGGGAGTAGAAAAACAAGGTCAAACTACCTTTTTGCAAGTACTACAAAACCTTTATATTTTACTAGTGCTCTGTAATCCAAAGCACTTTAGTTAAATAACCAGATGGCATTCTATAAACTTAACGCATGGAAAACTATACAACTCCATGCATATTTCATGATTTTGGGAGGTTCAGGGCTCTCTGTTTGCTTTAAGCACCATGCAGGAGTATTAAATAGGGGAATATTTGATGAAGGGCTTAAATGTTGAAGCTTGGCGCTCGTCCTGGAAGCCATTGTGACCTTCAGGCTCCTCTTTCCATTCAAACAATCAAGCTTCTGTTCTCTCACCTCAATGGCTCTGTCACGGACACTACTTCACCACTCCGTTCTGTGGTTCCCAGAGGGCTGATGCAGTTGCATGCAAAGTAGATTTTTATATTACCTCATATTAAAACACATAGCAGAAACTTTATTGGGTATGTCGACAGCTTTGTTTGCATTAGCATGCTAGACTTTAACTTTAGTTTGGATAGTTACAAGTGAGTATCAGAACTCAGAACAGTGCATGGCGGCTGCAAGAGCAGTGTGGTTATTTTTGAAGCTGTCCTTAGGTGGCATTATTTAGCAACACGTGCTGCTTTTGTTAGCATGTCAGTATCACCCCTATCATGTTCAAGTGTCAGCGTGGATCTGAAGACTTGTGGAGTGGACAGGTCTGAAAGATTAATTTAGAAAACTTGTAAGTATTCATCAGATAAAGTGAAGTGTACAGCAGGTTTATTGACATGAGCTAGCTCATTAACAGGGACTTCTATAAACATAGCCACTTGTCACTGAGAGGAAAAGCAAGCATATTTGTCTGTAGAAATTCAGGATGAGTCACTTTATTAACAAACATTGTTTACGTGGTATTTAGTCCCCAGTGCATTTTTCTTAAAATGGTACAGCCTATTGTTAATCCATTGATCTGAACAGTGATACTGTGAAGTCCCCCAGCATTTTCTTTGAATGCATACAATGCAATCTGTCAGGAGATAGAAGTTACACAATGTGGGAGATTGGATTGTGAGATCAAAGATGTCTTGAAGCATCCCCTATAGAAATCATATTTTTTTACGTGATTAGAGATAAACGCATGAATTTAACATTTTCTGCAGATGTGCGTTTAGCTTGGCCATGTGTGAAATTTGTGTATTCATATGTACTTGGTTGTTGTGACTTTGTTGTTATATATTTTATAATTACTCTCATAACAACCAATCAATTAATTTAAGATGAAAGAGTAGGGCATTTAGGGTGCAACCGTTGGTATAACATATATTTTCATTGGGACATATGAGAACATTGGTTTAATAATCAAAACAGTTTTGTTTATTCAATTGAGTTATTTGAACGACTAAACTGCCTTATTCAGTAACAAGACACACAAAAAAAAAAAAAAGTATATACAGTATCTAGGTACATATACATACTGTCATAATAAAGTAATATATACTGTATATATAACAGGTCTTACAATAAATCATACTGACAGTATACATAATGGCTGAAATATCTAATGTGGAGCCAATTTTTTGTGATCAATGAATATTGTAAGTATACAGTGATGCCAATGACTTTATTACTGAAATATAAAAGTATAGAGGGTCAACCCCAATCTATGGTTGAGAAGTAAAAACAGTATTAGAGTCCCCTTTTTATCTTTTTTAGTATATTAGCATTTGATGTGCTATTCACCGTGGGTACGGAAAGTATTCAGACCCCTTAAAATTTTTCACTCTTTGTTATATTGCAGCCATTTGCTAAAATCATTTAAGTTATTTTTTTTCCTCATTAAGGTACACACAGCACACCATATTGACAGAAAAAACCAGAATTGTTGACATTTTTGCAGATTTCATAAAAAGAAAAACTGCCATAATTCACATGGTCCTAAGTATTCAGACCCTTTTGTCAGTATTTAGTAGAAGCACCCTTTTGATTTTAATACAGCCATGAGTCTTTTTGGAAAGATGCAACAAGTTTTTCACACCTGGATTTGGGGATCCTCTGCCTTTCCTCCTTGCAGATCCTCTCCAGTTTTGTCAGGTTGGATGGTAAACGTTGGTGGACAGCAATTTTTATGTCTCTCCAGAGATGCTCAGTTGGGTTTAAGTTAGGGCTCTGGCTGGGCCATTCAAGAAGTTGTTGTCACAGAGTTGTTGTGAAGCCACTCTTTTGTTATTTTAGCTGTGTGCTTAGGGTATTTGTCTTGTTGGAAGGTAAACCTTCGCCCAGTCTGATGTCCTGAGCACTCTGGAGAAGGTTTTCGTCCAGGATATCCCCTGACTTGGCCGCATTCATCTTCCCTCGATTGCAACCAGTCCGTCCTGTCCTTGCAGCTGAAAAACACCCCCACAGCATGATGCTGCACCACCATGCTTCACTGTTGGGACTGTATTGGACAGTTGATGAGCAGTGCCTGGTTTTCTCCATACATACTGCTTAGAATTAAGGCCAAAAGTTCTATCTTGGTCTCATCAGACCAGAGAATCTTTTTTCTCACCATCTTGGAGTCCTCCATGCTGGCTTTCATGTGTCTTGCATTGAGGAGAGGCTTCCTTCGGGCCACTCTGTCATAAAGCCCCGGCTGGTGGAGGGTTGCAGTGATGGTTGCCTTTCTACAACTTTCTCCCATCTCCCGACTGCATCTCTTTAGCTCAGCCACAGTGATCTTTGGGTTTTTCTTTACCTCTCTCACCAAGGCTCTCTCCCCCGATAGCTCAGTTGGGCCGGACGGCCAGCTCTAGGAAGGTTTCTGGTCATCCCAAACATCTTCCATTTAAAGGATTATGGAGGCCACTGTGCTCTTAGAAACCTTAAGTTCAGCAGAAATTTTTTTGTAACCTTGGCTAGATCTGTGCCTTGTCACAATTCTGTCTCTGAGCTCTTCAAGCAGTTCCTTTGACCTCAAGATTCTCATTTGCTCTGACATGCACTGTGAGCTGTAAGGTCTTATATAGACAGGTGTGTGGCTTTCCTAATCAAGTCCAATCAGTATAATAAACACAGCTGGACTCAAATGAGGTGTAGAACCATCTCAAGGATGATAAGAAGAAATTGACAGCACCTGAGTTAAATATATGAGTGTCACCGCAAAGGGTTTGAATACTTAGGACCATGTGATATTTATTTCAGTTTTTCTTTTTTAATAATCTGCAAAAATGTCAACAATTCTGTGTTTTTCTGTCAATATGGGGTGCTGTGTGTACATTAATGAGGAAAAAAAATTAACTTAAATGATTTTAGCAAATGGCTGCAATATAACAAAGAGTGAAAAATTTAAGGGGGTCTGAATACTTTCCGTACCCACTGTATATGTTTATATTAATTATGAATGCTAATTTTCTCAATTTAGATTACCTTTTTCACAGTTAATCTTTAAAAACACTAATAACACTTAAATGTAATCCCAAATATTTTGAGAATTTTTCATACTGAACATTATAATTTTGTGATGACAATTCATATGATAGCATTTTGTCTGTTTGATTTTTTTATTTATTTAGACAAAATAGTATTGATTTTTACTTTACTGGCCTGTAAAGCACACTTTAACATGGCAAAACACGATTTAAGATGTGCAGCAACAACAATGTCTTGGACAGTTACATTTTAGGACTAACTGGTATTACCCCGTATTACTGTAGTACAGCCTAACATATCATTTGGGTAAAAATAAAAAAAACTAATATTATAAAACTGACTCTAAATTAGTTTTAGAGGCACATTTGAAGCATGTCCCACTCTTTATTTTCTCATTGCACCATGTTTTTTACAATAACAAACCGCAGTCTTTCCTACAAATAACCAAGAAAATGGTACATCAAACTAGGTTGCTGTAACTTCACATAGTGCATCATACCCTACTGAATGGCGTTTCAGCTTCCAATTTATCCCCATCCTTGTTCTCCCAATTGCAACAAAGGATTCATGGTTGGTGATAATGGATGACACCTGGTGTTAATCAGCATTGCCTGCTGCAGGAAAGTGAAGGGGTGAACAAAACCAGCAAAAGAGTTTCTATTGATTGAATTGAAAGTTGACATTTTCAGTTGGCGGTGAGCATATTTGGCAGCGTCTATCTTAGTGAGGCCTCAATGAAGTTGGCCCAGACCTTAAGCCACAACAATTTTTTTGTCCACCGTCTCCGTCTCTCTGATGTCTGTGGAGACATTCCTGCAATGTGCATAGCTTTATACAATTTAAGATATTTCTCTAAAGACTATTCTCTAATGTATAGCTACTTTCTTATGCCATGGCTTGTGCCTTCTTGTTTTTCCCCAAAATCTAACTGGTATAATATTTTACAGTCCAGCATGAATCATGAAGAACTATAGAAATGGTACAATGTGGCCTCCGTTTAATCCAGGCTTTGTGTGGCATCACCAAACAGTGCAACAAAGAAAAGTGAATCGTTGGTCGGTTAGTCATACTGTGTTTGGGATTGTCTGAACATGTAAGCTGTGATTTTGTTCTACACATTAGGTGGGGCCCAAAATTGCCAATAACGCAATGCTTGAAATTTGTCCAGATCCTGATTCGTTTATTCACTGGAATGACTTTTTACGGTCTTGTACAGTGGGTTGTAAGTTCCAACCGTTTCATACTTTTACTTGATTGACTGTTGAGTTTTTGACTGCTTTGTTCTGAACGTATCTCTGTTCTCAAAGAATATTTGTTGGCAATGATAAAAAGAGAAAGTTATGGCAACAAACTTGCAAAATCTTAAACAGGATTACACGCTCTACATCATATTTCCAATATATACTGAAGAAGCATTTCAAATTATGTGCAATGAAAAAAGGAAACCAGTGACAAGTTTTTCACAGCTTTACTCTACAATAATTCAGTCTCATATTTTCAGAGTCTTCTATAGTTTATGATGGCATAAAGGCAGAGCAGCTCTTGAGCTGAAATCTGAGAGTTGCGTGCTTGCTCAGACATAGTCATATTCATCATGCTGAAACAAGGGATATCTTCCTTTTCATGAAAGCCCACCAATCATTAGTGAGTAAGATGGGTCCCACCTTTTCAGACCACACCCTTTTTTCTTGTCCACAACCAAGCCTTTGAGATTACTTTCCAAATATGGTTACAACCATTCACAAGAACATGGCCTTATGGGCTAATAACTGTTTTCATGAAATAAAATAACATTTGCTTCTGGGTGGAGTGAAGTTTGTGCGCTCAACTCCTGCATCAAACGGATTCTGCAGACCGGCCTTAATTTCCCAGTTTGAATTACATAATGGGAATAAATGAAGAGAAGAAAATGTAAAATGAAAATCTTGTGTGCATCAAAATACACTTTAACTTGAGTACAATAATTTGTACTTCTACCTGACTGTTATAATTGTTTCTGGCTTTGCCTTCAAGCTTCTAATACTGAAACTTTGCAGAAACATTCAACAATACTTGTCAGCACAGGCTGAGGAATGCTTCAGATGTCTCCTAAAGTCCTTGCACAGCACAAGGTTCATTATGACATCTTTTTTTGACATTTCTGTTTAATGTCAAAACCATTTTTGATGATTTTCCAGGCCTCAGCGTTAGCATAAGTTTGCATGTGTAGGTGGGGCTATGTGTGCGGCTCATCTTTGGATAGAAGGAGCCCCTCACGTATAACTCGTTTGAGTTTTCCCATAGGAGTGCCTTTAATTATTCGGATGATAACTGTCCTGTTCTATCATAGATTCTCCAGGCTGAGTCAAAGGGCTGGGCCAACAAGCTCTGAGAAAAGGTGTGATTGAGGCCCCTTTTCTTTCATAAACCCGACTTAACCTGGACCAGCCAGGTGTGGTGATGGGCGTCTACAATAAATGTGAGTGCACATGGGAATTGGTGTATATGAAGTAAATGACTTGTCAAAGTCTAGAATTGCTTGGATTTCACTTGATTTCTCTGTCCTGTTAAGTGATATTGCATTTCAAAAGCCTACAGATAATTACATGCAGGAAGCTTTCACATGCCTACAAGTCATTTAAGTTATCTGTGTTTAAATAGAAATACAATATCCGTTCTGTTTTGAACTGTAAATTTGACTTATGGTATAGTTTCACTGCATTTGTAACCTCCAGTTTCAAGATGCTCTCAATAATTACCTATATATTCTGACAGATCTTGCTTACTGCTGTTAATACTATGCATTTAGCATAACCTTTTGCTTCAGAAAGATTCTCTTTTGGGTGTGCAATGCATGCTTGGTTTAGTGTACTGAAGGATCTGCTATTACTACCACAGTTATCATGTCACTATCTGAGGCATAGCGTCAATGAGATGTTCTATATTATTCACACATATCTTCAACACTACACAAAATTCATTTCACGAATTTAAAGATCGGCTTGTATGGATTGAGTAGAAAAATGGGAAACATGATTATTTTTTACGATTTGACAGTACTGACCAATGCAAATGAACAATTAAGGCATAGGCATGTCAACAAAAACACTGGAAAAAACATACTATTTATAATATATCTACATCATAGGGAACATGTCAGGAGTTATTTGATGAAGGACACACATCTTTCTCTCCCTTCACACATTTAGACTCCTACGTTGTCTATGGTGTGATATAAACTCCAGTTCATGGTCTTAGGAACAGCAGCTCTGAACACACCAACTCAGCTGGGATTCGAACCCACAACCTTTCATTACAACCATCTGTGTTCTTACAGCCTGAGCTAACATGCCACTTACCAAATTGTTGGCACCAAAACGTAGTTGTCTGTATGTGAAAATATGAACAAAATCCTGCGTGGGGGCTTCTCAGTGGAGAAAATGGATGGTTTTGTGTCTTTCGAAAATATGGCCTGAACTAAAATCTTTTAGTTAGAAAACCTTTTGCAGACTTAAAATATAATGAAAATGTACAACTAATTAAAGATGGTAATATTCTTCTTAAATATGGTGCTGTGTTATTCTACTTTTATTTTAATCTTGTTTTGTTTATAATTTTTTATTTTGTGTAGTTGCCAGAGTTATTGTCATTAACTAAAACAAAAGCTATTAAAAACTTTTTTGTTAAATGAACTGAACTTAATTTAGCTGAAACAAATAAATATTAGATGATGAATATTAGATGAAATAATAATATAAATATCATAATGAAAAATGTAATATCTAACTTAATAATCTAAATATTCGATGGAAAAGTTGCTTTGGCAACTACCTGAAATAAGCTTAAGTTGAAGCACTAAAATTAAATAAACTGGAATATATAAATAAATTTAAACTAAGAACAATAACTAAAACTGAAATAAAAATAAATGAAACCTAATTAATAATATAAAAAAATGACAAAGGCACACAGCAAAATTTATGTAAAATTAAAATGATAACTGAAAATATAAAAAGAAAAGTTAATTCAAGATATTAATAAAAAACTATAACAAAGAATATAAATAATACTAAGATAACACTGGTTATAACAATTATTTTTTATGAATGCATGTGTATGTTTACTATGGCTGGTCTTCATTACTGTATATTCAACTAAAAAAAAAAAGTTTCAAAATGTACCACTCCAACACATTATATGTGGCATGGCATCAAAGGTAACTGATGTTATCTAGCATTCTTGACACGGATCATAACTTGCCTTTGATAATTACTGCAAGCGCTTTTTTGAGGGGCAAGGTCCCAACAATGCTTTTTACCTCTTGATACCAGATCGAACTGGCATGAGCCAGCTTGTAGTGAAAAATGCAAAACTAACAAGGGAGGCCTCTTTTTACTTTTCTGAATCATACATTTGGCCTGAGCACCATAAGACTCACAAAGCATCCTCAGTGAAAGTATCAATTACCTCACAGTTGAGACATGCCCTCACCGAGTCATAAATGAATTGTTTGTTTTATGATGTATTTTGACTGTAAATCTGTTGTTGCTTCTAGCTATTGGTGTATGAAATGTCACTGACATCACCACATAATTCACAAAGTGTAAGTACATGCATAAAATTGCTGTTAAAATTAAACAGCAGTGTTTATTAAATTAGCTGTCTAGCTAATATATTATTTATTAAGTTAGTAAGTTGGCTTTATGCTTTAAGAATCATGAACAAACAGAACAGTAATTCTGACTGTAGTTATTAATCTTTTAAATTAATATTTAGTGATTAATTAATCTTGTCAATTGCTGAGATCCCTTAACCGGACAAGCAGTTTGGACGGTTTGACAGATGGATGAATGAATGGCATCATAAACAATCAAATTGTTGATGAATGAATTGAATAGTTCATAAACAATATATTGTTCATTTTCAGTTCATTGTTAATGCATTGACTCTGAATTGCTTGATATAAACTCAAAATAGCAATTGCAATGCCATAAAACTGCTGTCTTTTGCACATTTGACTGTGAAGTGACCGCTTTCTACCCTGCAGCACTTTTAGCACTCATACTACAATGACTGATTGGGATAACATGTTGGACACACCTCTACCACTTGGGCGTTTGAGTACGTTTTCTGTCGGTGTGCTGTGTGAACATGTTGCCTTTTTATTGTAAGTGTAAGAGAATCTACTAGAATATTTAATTCACAGAAAGAGCTTTAGTCAATAAAAACTAGGAATGATGTTGATGTAGCTAGTGCTACAAAAGACCATCTTGTGGATCTTGTCATGTCTCGACAGATCATTCTTGATCTTGGCATCTTTGGTTCCATGAAGAACCTTTAACATCCATGGAACGTTTCTTTATATTGGAAAAAAAGACTGCACTGTTCACTAAATGGCTCTTTGGGAAACCCTAAATGGATTTTCTATGGCATCACTGGGAAACCACTTTTTAGGACCTTTTATTAAAGAGTGTTTTTGAGTTGTTCACTGGCACTGGTTTCTGTAAAGCCACTCATTGAACAATATGTTTTGTGAAAAGTGCTGTACAAATAAAATAGCCACTTACACTGAAACAAAAGCAGAGAATGTATGAATCAATGCAGGAGACATTAGCATAAATTGGAGTAGATGTGCTTGAGACTTGTTTTTCAACCAGCATTGCTTCTCAATAGGTGTGGTCAGGATGATCTATGACATTGTTCTAATTCTTCGTTATTATTTCCTTTGGGTAAGACAGAGAATGGACATCTGAGACTCTGGAAACCCTTGGGTCACATTGACCCTTAGGCGTGGTGGCCCGTATCTGTTCTGTGCTGGTTTCAGGATTCAGAAAGCATTCAGACCTGTAACTCTTGATGGTCCTGACAAGCACTTTTTCTATGCAGAGAAAAGAGTGACAGGCAGATGTCCAAAAGGCATGTACGAACTCATACACTGCAGTAATACACCACAGAGTTGAAGCTAACATCTGTTATATTTGTGTTTTTTGTGCAACTCACATTAGTCATATCACTCTGTAAAAGTCTCACTGTTTGATAGAAAAAATATGGATTCAAATAGTTTTTGAGTTTCGTCTTCTGGTTATGAGCTTGGTGGGCATGACTGAACCTGTGCAACAGCTGTATTGTTATATAAACTCAGTACTTTTCCCATGCTTCTGCGATGCATCTTTTTAATAATTGCAGTGACATGAGTGTTGATGCTGACCTAACAGCAGTGGCACAGCTGGACTATTCAGTATACAAGTGTGCAGTGTTGGGGAAAGTTCCTTTTAAAAGTAATGCAATACAATATTGTGTTACTCCCTAAAAAAGTAACTAATTATGTTACTTAGTTACTTTTTATGGAAAGTAATGCATTACGTTACTTTTGAGTTACTTTTTAAATCTGGGCAGGGCTTGCTTGTTTGTTTTTAATATAAAAAAGTTATTCTTTTACAACTGTAAAAGCCCTTTTCACAACAGAAGTGAAATGAATACGCCCCAGGCTGAAGGAAATGCAAATTCACGTCTGTACAGTAGAGGGCGCAGCTAAAACAAATTGCATGAAGAATATGATGCAGGAGAAGAAAGTTCAACACTATTCAACCATAACAAAAATGAAACAAATGTGTCATTTTTGCTTATTAGTATGGTTAATTTGGATCATCGAAGGTCAGTAGCAAAACTTCAAATTGGTTAATAAAATGGGGATTAAATACATAAAGGATATTTGTGTTTTTTAACATATTTAATTATTGCAGGTTTATATAATATTCAGAGTTTGCATTTGACTGTTTTTATTCATTTTGAGGAATACTGAATCTGTTTTTGTGCAGTGAGAAGAGTAAATAATGTTCATATTTAGTCTAGAACTACAGTAACATCACAGTGCACACAACGCCTCTGCACTTACATTTAAATTTTGGGCTTAACTCCTCATTTTTCTCAACATGGCAACACGAGAGCTGTCAGTCAAGACATGGAAAAACAAAGCAACAGTCATTACTTATTTGAAAAAGTAATTCAGATATTCTTTGTAAATTAAAAAGTAATGCGTTACATTACTAGTTACTTTGAAAAGTAGTCTGATTACGTAACTTGTGTTACTTGTAATGCGTTACCCCCAACACTGTGAGTGTGCATAAGTGAGAAAGCAAAATAATCTCATTGGTAAAACTACATAAAAAGTCATGCATTTGTGTAGATACAGCGTAAAACACCAGCATTTGACATATGAACAATTTCAGAAAGTACAAATGTTTACAGATATAATTTTTTTTAAATGTATATCAGATTTTGTCTGATTGTCACTGAAAAAGAAAACTGCTGTAAAAAAAATTCCAGAAATTGCTAGTAAATTTCACAAACAATTACAAAGAAACTGCAAGTAACATTGAATTAAACGTGAAATTTTGAGGCATTAAGACCGAAATGGTATTTTCTTGTAAAACAAACACCAATAATACCTTCAAAAAATATTTTTATACAGTATATATGAGATTTTATTTCATTTATTGTATACATGTTTATGCATTTATAACTTTACATGTTAAAATGATAAAAATAAATGTCAATTCTGTCATAATTTAGTCATTGCTTAACCATATAATTCATATTTTGTTTGCTGTAAGGCATCGACAGCTAAAAAAAGACAAATGCACTATATAAAATATATTACAAAACTGTTCAAAATATAACTGTACCAGTAGAATGTAAAATATTCAATAAAAATATTTTTACATTTCTAAAGCTGTGCGTATGGAAAAACGTCCACGTTTTAGATGCTGTTAATATGTTCATATTGTTTCAGTGCATATCCAAATGTATGTGTAAAAGCTTTGTACAAACATAATGAGATCAGCCAAAGAAAGTCTAAGCTTGAATAATTGATTCTCTGAAGTTATTTAAAGCATTTTTTGTGTGAAATAATGTCAATATGACTATATAATGAAAAGCCTGTGGCACTGAAACTCTAATGAGAGCTACTCTAAGCTACATTCCTATTTTCAAGGCATTTTTACAGTAATACACACAGGTGTGCCTACAAACGAACACGAAGTACTGCATGCTTTGCTATAGCTCAGGTTATTGTGAAATCACCAAAAATGATGTTTTTACTTTATTTATGTTTCTGGTTTATATTATAATCACCTCAGTAACTGCTGCATGCACAATCATGTATAATTGGAGAATTGATCGTGCAAAGCTAAAAAAAATTTCAACTTTCTTTTGAACCTGTCTGGATGTTTGAAACATGAAGACATCACTTAGGAAGAGAAATGATATTTGCTGGAGCGAAGGGCTGTCTGTGGCTCCTGTTTGTTCTCAAACCTATCTGTGAAATATATAGACAGCGTGCAGAAAAAGTGTTATTTTCAGTGTTGGAGGAGGGGGAAATATCTCCTGATGTGTGAAATTTTAGCCTTAATAATATTATTTTGGTGGATACAATACATTGTACAATGCATTTATTTATTAAGTGATTTATAGGTAGGCCATAACTTGTCAGTGAATAGAAGTGGCTGTATTTTGGTTGATTTTGGATTGAGAAAGGTGTGTCAGTGTTTGTCCCACACCAAAAAGGATTTTAAAGGCACCGGTCTTATGGGTTTACACAATGATGGTTTATCATCTTACTAAAAGTAAACACAATATGCTTTAAACAGACAGAGGTGTTAAAAGGTTAATATTTAAGAATGTGGGTTGTGAATAGGGTTATTAAGCCATATTCTGATTTGTTTGTTTTACATGAGGATGTGATTCATGGGTGGTTTTATTTTCTCTGTAATTGGAAATGTCAATGTTTTTCTCCCACCAGAGAGACAATTTTCAGCCAAATGACAAACACATGTGAACAAACATTTAAACATGACATGAATTTATTTGTAACACTTTATAATAAATGATTTAGTGAGTTACAGGATTCTGTATGTGTCAATATGTTCTCTTAATGTAAATGTATAGGGAGCAGACAATGAGTTTTGTTAGCAACAATTCAAAGTTTAAAAATACAACTTCCAATCGATCTTCATTACTTTCTTATACATCTTACTAAAAGAAAAAGCTTAAGGCTTGAACAGCTCTGCTCCCAACCACTAGAATATGGAAATAACTGTACTTCTGATTACACAACAAAAAAATGTGATGTTCTTCCTTAATGTTTTTGTCTTGCTTTCCAGTGCAAATGTCTAAAGAGGTCTAAAGGTTCTTAAAAGATTCTTAGATCAAAATGATGTTTATGATTAAGAAAGAACAAACATCTACCAATTGGCTTAGAAAAATCAATTTATATATATAGGAAAACAAGTTTATTTCCCACTGACAGATAATTGTTCCTGTTTTAAGCCTTTTTCAAGGCTTCATTTTACATATGCATCTCAAATAAATGTACCTTAAATATTTGTATTGGAAAACAAAACAAAAATATGAGGAAGATTTGTATATTTTTTTTTGCAATGCATGCAATGTTTAATGCCATTTGTGAATTTACACTTTTTTTTGTGGAAGGGCAAATTAAGACCTTTTTAAGACCCGCAGAAACCCTACAATTTATTACTGTCTATATGATACAAATGATATCTGAAAAGTGCTTAAGTTATTAAAAAATATTTTTTAAAACTGAAACTGTATTTATTAATTTATAAAGTATTTGTGTATTTAATCAAAAGAAATGAAAAACTAGATTAAACTAAAAATGAAATAAATGGTTGTTTTTGTAATATCTGAGGTGTTTTTAGACGATAGCGGAGTGATCTGGCCTGTGTGTGCATATGGTGCAGCAACAGAGCATGTGAAAACGGTTTGAGAGGTGTGCACAAATTACTCTTTATAGATGGATGGTGTACAGAAGATCTGACTGCATCACACCCAACACACTGTAGCTCCCATTATAATCAATAATACACTGCAAAATAGCCAAATCAATAATAATGGGTGCTATTTAGTTTTGTTGCACTGCAAAACTTTTGAAACAGTAGAGCATCACACTAGCAATACCAAGTTAAATTCCTGGAAAATGCATGAACTGGTGATCTTGAATGCAATGTATGTCACTTTGGATAAGAGCATCTGCTGCATGCATGAAAGGTGCAAATATTTTAAGTATGGGTGATACAGGAACAACACACTTCAATCAAGAGGCACACAGAAAAAATATACTTGCACAACCTTAATTATTCTAATAACATTATTAGTCTCAAGTTAAGTCCTGACATGAATCAGTTATCCCACCAATGTTACTGAGCGAAACTGTGAGGCCCAGAGGACATAAACCTGTGTGACATAACCTGCCTGACAAGAAGCAGATCCACTGGTTCGCTCTCTCACACTTTTCCACAGCTTTGCATGCTATCTGTGTGCATGTCCTACTTTTGCATTGCTTTTAATCTGAATGTAAATGCACTGGATGCATTTGAATTAGGTGATTCTATTTAGGACTCACTATATAACAATAATGACATATAGAATTTACTGTGAAAAGTTCAAATAAGTTAAAATGACAAAAACAGTTGCAGTTATATAGCTGTAATTCATCGAACACAATGCAAGCTGATGTTTCAAATCCCAGCATGTCAAATTAATATATGTGTTGCAAGACTGTTTTCCTAAATTAGCTTCAAGCTTATTGGATGTAGTAGGTCATTCAAATAAAGAGCTAAAATCGAGCCATTCATTCCTATAATCCTTTAAAAGTGAATTCCTGCACTCACTGCGTTCCCCTCCCATCGTTTGCTCTCCTCCTTCTTTTCTCTACCTAATATTTCATGTCCTGCCACATCCCAACCCTCTGGCTCTCTGCTCTTGTACCCAAGAGCCCTGTTGCCCAAGATATGATTGCGATGCATCTGTGGCAGACTTATCTCTGTTCATAACCAATGAACGCTTCATTTGAATGAATCCCCCTTTGGAATATGACTAATAATAAATACACGAATGCAGATGCTGTCATCCAAAGAAACATACATCCATTCAAGGCATACATTTACATCAGCGTGTTCTCTGGGAAGTGAACCCAGTAATGAATCTGAGGATAGACACACCATGATCTTTTTGTTTTGTAGATGATCACTTACTTTGTCTGTTCTACAGTTTTTAATGATTATGCGGTCAACTTAAATCCTGTTATAAGTGGTTCTTGCTATTAATAGTGAGACTATTACTATTGCTCATAATTTTCATAACACTTCAGCATTTAACTCGTCCTACAACATTTGTAGATAATAATAAGACCTCAAGTTATGCAGTTTATTAAGGAGACATGCTATTACTGTTACCATTTACACTGAATATATGCACAGTGCACAGCGTAAATGAATGTGAAACTTAACAAATTCAGCAATTACTCTTTACTTAGAAGACACGTTAGGGTTCTTTAGAGATGTAAAGTTCCAGCAAGTCTGCTTGATTAACTACCAAAGAAGCATCTCAAAATTATTCAGGAAAATAAGATTTTCCTATCAAAGTGATAAAATGTTGTATTGCAAAAATTACTACCCTCCTGAATCCTTTTTTGTTTTTTGATCAACAGGTAAGTATGTCGAACCAAAACTTTTAAAGAGAAGTCATTTCTTGATAATTAAATGTGTTATATAGCCCACTGAATCGTTCTCAGACTTAATGCTGACAGCAGTGGAACCACTTGAAGAGCACAGAAGAGGACAGTGGTACAGGAGGAATACCAGAACATTGCTTTAAGTGTGCAAATATAGCAAAAGTAACACAGAAATGTAAAAACAATGGACTTGTGACAAGGCCTCTGAAATGATTGGGCCTTCACTTCAAGCTTTCATTTAGTGATGAGTGATTTTTTGCTAGAAAAGGAGCAGGAGAAATATCAAGCAAATGTCTCAGAGCCTGCAAAAGCTATGAAAAGAGTGACTGTTCTAACAGAGTAAGAAGTGACATACATGGTTGTTGTTCACACTGGAACAGCACAATCAACTAATTTGACCTTTTCCAATGCCTATATTCACAAAATATGAGAATCCATGCTCTGGTCTCATGAGATCAAGTCAATCACCTAACAGGTGCTGCTAGAGGAGGAGTACAGTGAGAAGTGCCTGGTTCCCACAGTGAAGTTCAGTGGTAGTAAAGCTGTTATACAGGAATGTATGAGTGCTGAAGGTGTGAGGGAGTTGTGCTTCATCAATGCTGTCATGAATTCACTGTGTGATATAATACAAAAACTTGAAACAGAAGATGCTACCCTCTCCTTTTGTATTCATTCAGAGGGAGTGTACTCATTTATGCTGAGAATTGTATTTTTGCTTGACGGATGATAAAACATTTGAAACACCTCATAAATTAGTAAACACCCCGTTAAATGCATAGTAACATGCTAACATAACTCAGAGCACAGGCAAATGTTACACAAATTCTCTTTAGAATATATGAAAATCTAGTTGATGTCCTTTCCTATAGAAATCTAGGACCAAAAATAGACTAGGACCAAACCTGATAATGATCTAAAGGGGCCACCAATGGGTGAGATCTAATGGAAAGCTAATAAAAAGGGTGAACTCAAAGAGGGTGTGTCCTTACTCCCTTGCTAAAAGGGAAACAAATAAAATACTTTATCTTTAAATCCACTGTGTGAAAACATATATTGCACAAGTACTATATAAACACAACCATAGTGTTCAAAATTACATCAATACTACAACTTTTACTGAACATTTATAACAGTCAGTGTTTCAGTGCTGCAACAGATGCATAATGTACAATCAATCTGAGACATGATCTGTTCAAATACAGCAGCCTTATGTCTTGATTTAAGACCATTTGCCACTAACGTTTGTTATTCCAATGCTGGTGTCAGCAATGCAGCAACAACAACAGAGCTGTCAAGGTTTTGGCAGTTCTGAAACATATTTAGAAATAAAAGGTGTGTAGTTTCAAGTGCTTGAAGCCCTGAGGATTTATGGCAGAGGCTCTAAAGCTTTTTAGTTTCCCACTGCCTACTTTGTGTGTTTGTCCCCTGCAGCTATACAGGCACAGGCACATATTCATGATGGAATTTTCTCGTCCTCTAATAAAAGACCCCAGAGTACTGTAAGGTCAGGGTCTGTCACGTAAGAAGTGCAGGCCTATGTATGTGGAGGGTTTTGCCTTAACCTGTCTTGCACTGCAGGGTATATGCTTCGTCCTCTGCTTAAAGGGGTCATATGATACGATTTAAATTTTTCCTTTCTCATCGGAGTGTTACATTCTTTTGGTGCATAAAGAAGATCTGTATAGTTGCGAAGACTAAAGTCTCAAATCTAAAGAGGATTTGATTTCTTTATAAAAGTTAAGAGTCAGCCACACCTCCCTAAAACAGCTCGTTCTAACACGCCCCCACATATCTATGTCACTATGTGGGAAGATTTGCATAATGCTGCCCAAATGTTCACGCAAAGAAAGAAGGCGTAACTTTTATTCTCGCTGTAGTATTGTTGCCGCTGCCGCCATGTCATGAAAGCGCTGTGTGATTCGTTGTGAAAGCGAAACTACTTTGTTTGGTCTTCCAAAAGAGGACGATATCTGCTTCGTCATGCTTGGAGCTGATCCGTGCTGGACGCTGAGGAAATACAACAACTTTGCGCTGTGGATCGCCGGATCGGCTTTCACCTTGGACGAAGCGGAGTCCAGCCCGGGGTCGTCACATATGGTTGCCACAAGCCCGCCGGATGCTCCTTCGTCGAATCCACCGCCTCTACTCACTCTAGCCCTCCGGCCATTCCTCACTCTAGCCCCCAGCCGCCGCTCCACTCTATCCACGTTTGTTACGCTATGTGTTTCGTTGTGAAAGCGAAACTACTTTGTTTGGTCTTCCAAAAATGGACACGACTAGAAATCAGTGGTTAATTTTTATTTACAACACTTTTCCAGAACAGTTTAACCCAAATATTTAGATGTGTCCAGCGCATTTTATGGAGACTGTTTCCTGATCCTGGTAGAGTAGACTACAATGCCGGCTGTTCTTACTCACAGACTGGAAATATGTTTTTTTATATATTTTTATATATTTAAAGCGAGTTTTTTGAGCAGTGTAGAGTAGCGCTTGTTGTTTGTCATTTCTCCGATCACAAATGCAGACATGGTTTTATGTTTACGCGGCGCGATGCAATGCAACGCGTAAAAAGACAGTATAAGTCATTATAATCCATAATTATGTCCCCACTGGATGCAACGAATGCCTCGTTTATAATGGTTTTGTTTTCATGTTTTTTATCATCGCTCCGGCCTGACAGGGGCCTAACATTTCTGTCACAAGCTTGAGGTATTCGGCCAATCACAACGCACTTGATAGCTGGCCAATCACAGCATACCTCGCTTTTTTTTAGACCGATGAGCTTTGTAAAAGTTGACGCGTTTCAGAAAGGTGGGGCAAGAGGAGAAACAATAATGTACAGTATGTGGAAAATAATGTGTTTTTTTTTTTACTTTAAACCGCATAAACACATTTCATTACACCAAATACACCAAATAATGTTCTTTTTAGCAGCATCATATGACCCCTTTAATAAAAACATGTATTTTCCCCTGTCTCTTACCTGACAGACTGCACTGTGCTTCATCACAGCTTTCAAACCTGCAAATCTGACTCCAGAGCCATTTGCTCTCTTACATAGCACAAATGCTATATCATCACATATCTACGTGAACATGTCCTCAATGAATGCATGTATTCAGTGGGCCCATAATATGATTTCATCAATATATGAGGTCAGTAATGTAGTGGCATTGTGATTTTATATGAATATATTTATATTAATATTTTACATTTAATTTAAATATTTTTAAATAACAAAATCTGAAGTATACATTAAAATCAAATGAATGTAATTTCTTTTTAATAATTTAGAATGTAAAAAGATAAATTTAATTAAATGATAAATTACTTAAAATCCATCTGGATGTCTTTGGCTTCTGTCACAACTTTTAGAAGTGCACTGAATTGAGAGGACCTGCCCACATCTCTAGTACAGGCTCCTGATAACCACTGCAAAAAGAGGTCAAGTTAGTGGTGACCTTTGAGTGATAATCAATCAGCAGAACTGTTTTGATCAGCAGAGTTCCCCAATGGGACTGTAGCTCGTACAAGCAGTGCCACAGGCCAAATGTCAATCATCTGTAATTTAAACATTTCTCATCCCGTTTTACGATTGACTCTGTATGCTACTCTAGGCAAATGAACCACCAGATCTCACTGGTTATGAAAATAGACGCAACTGTTTGATGACAGAATTGTTTTAAATCATGAGATGTGTGGAACAGTAAATTGGAGCTTGAACTGCTGATAGTGGGGAAAAGAGCCAATAAAATACTGACATGTGTCATATGTCATTTTATTATGAGATATTCTGGCATTCTGCCATTACAAATATTGCATTGCCCTCCCCCAGAGCACACACTTTTCCTCCAGGCTTGCACACACCCCGTTTGGGAACCACTGCAATTGAGTCAGAAGTCTTTTTGAAAGCAGTTACAATTGATAACAACACAGTAACTGAACAAAAGTAAAAAAAAAAAAAAAACATATATAGCATCTGTTCTAGCGTGAACTCTTATTGTTGCTACAGCTATGACTGAATCAATACATAAATTAATTAACATTAAGTTAATAACATTTATTTATCTGGGAGCAAAAGTAGGACTGAATGCAAGTTTACTTGGCTTTTATATTGATTTCATGTTGACTATTCAACGACAGAATTTTCATTGGACAAGAGTAAAAGCTTGACAGACAAGGATTTGTGATTTGTGGATTTGTGATCTGTGAATAATAAATTGATGAACATGTTTTTGAGGATCTTTGCTAAATGATACACACTTTCTTTTAATTGTTCATGTGAAAAGACCTAAGACAAGTTAAAAAGAGACTTACTCAGAGAACTTGCAATATCAGATATTATATTGACAGAAATAGAAAGTTTGTGATCATTGGAATCTATAGAAGTGATTTTTTAATTTTTAATCTTAACCCTTACATTGCCAGAAAAAAGGTATACAGCTGTCATGGGGGTGGTACCCTAAGCCACAAAAACTAAAAGTTACATCTTTGTACCTTAAAGCTACATATTAGTATTTTAGAAGTGCATAATAGTATCTAAAGTGTACAAATCAGTACATACCTCCCCAGTGACAGTTCTGTACCATTTTCTTTTCTGAACAGAAATATAAATTATTTTATTATAGCACCACCTAGTGTCAGGTGGATGTGTGTTCACATTCATGAAAGTCACTCAAAGTTTGATTCTGTCCTAATATGGTATTATAGTTATAGCATCTTAACAGAGATACAGGAGCAGAGACTTTATTTAATAGAACTAGATTCAGGGCCGGATTGTGACTTGGTTAAAATCACTTTCCTGGTCCCCCTCGATTAAAATCTCTTTTCTGGTTGGGAGAGGTCATTCTTGAAAATCGTGTTCCAGCGGAAACAATAGGCCTATTTACCGTTCTCCCTCTGGTCTGGTGCCCTGGGCACGTGTCCGGTAGGCCTGTGCGATAATCTGGCCCTGGTTGTATTTAATGGAATGTTAAAGTTGCTTTGTGCCTTAATAAGAGTCTATTCAATTCGTGCTAACTCTTAAAAATAAAAGTTCTGTATTGGCATCTGTGGTTTCATGCAGAACCTTTAACATGTATGTAACCGTTCCACTGCACAAAAGGGTTCATAACAATGAAGAAAATTAGATTATTAAACTGGATTAGCTAAAAATGTTGAATAATTAAATTATTAAACTGTTATTTAAACAAAAAAAAAAGGTTCTTTAAAGAACTGATCACTGAAGTTCTCTGGGCACCCCAAAAATTCTTCTTCTATGGCATCACTGCAAAAACCCTCTTTTGAACCATTATTTTTTTTAAAGTGCATACTGTCCATCCATCCATTCCCCCAAATGATTATCCTCTCTAGCTTTCAGGGTCCAATAGTTTATGTGAGGAACAGACTGAAATTTAAGACTTAAATTCTTCCTATGCTTGCAGGTTGTGTGTTAAAATAAGTGGTTATTTGGCATTGGAATTTGTTTTGCTGACATCTATTTAGTCACAATTAAAACATTTCTAACATTATGTAGATTTGGTACTTTTTTTTTTTGTTTTGGTACATTTTGTTTGATCAGCTGTTCTTTATTTCCTGTAGTTTCATGGTCCCTTCACGCTCTCTTCTCTTTGTACTGTATTTTCGAAGGTTTTTTTTTTAGGCCGAAGCTTCTTTCACATCTCTCATATCACACCAACACACTAGCTCACATTTTCACTTAATATTTTAAGATGAAACTGGACTGGATTGGAGCAACATACGTGATTGTCCATCATTAATAAAAATATAACATGTTAAAATATCAGACTTTTGGGGAATATTGTGACTGCCCTTACGAAAAAGAAGTGTGCTACTAGTATACTTCTTTTAAACTAAAAATAGGAAAGTATACTTTTTGTCTACTTTTTATGTACTTCTCAGAAATATACTTAAAATTACATGTAAGTATACTTGACTTATACTTAGAAAAAGTCTAAATATTTGAGCTATACTTGTGTTCCTAGAAATGTTTTCATTGTTATATTGTAGGGGTCGCTAGTACACATCTTCTGTACAGAATTTCCTAAAAAACACAAGTGAAGAAGAAACCGAAACAACAGATGCTTCCACATGTATTCTAACATGATCATCAGACATAAAACAGTATCAAAACTATGTAACATTATGGAATAAAATGTCGACCAATGAAGAGGTAATACTGATTGTCAAGCTTTTTGGTGTTGATCGACTTTATCTACGTTTGATTATCATTCTGAATCCAATTCATTGTCTTTTTTCAGCTTTTTGTTCAAAAAGTTGTTTATTTCTTTATTTTTATTTATGAAACTTATCCACATTCAAGTGTTTAAAAAATAATTCATGAAGCTAGAATAAAATGTTTTTGTTTACAAGCATACAAGTTTTGTATGTTCAGATATTCATATAACAAAATATATACAAATACCTAAATAGGGACATAGTAGTATACTTAAAATATGATGTAAAGTTCACTTAAAGAAAAGTTTGAGTATACTTGCAGTATAAAACTACTGAACTTGTAGTTTACTGAGACTATACTTCAGTGTACTAAAAAATGCTACTACAAGTATTTAATTAGTAAACTATCAGTATACCTATAAGTTCACTTTTAGTATAGTTGCAGTACAAACTAAACATTTTGATGTAAACTGCTTGTGTACTCAAAGTTTACTACTGTTATACTTAAAGTATACTTAAAAGTATACTTTTATATACTAGAAAGTGGGCCAATTTAGTCCCAGGGGGTATTGAAATAGTACACTTACAATTATACTACTAGTACGTATATATATATTTGTATACTTACTACATAAAGTTTACTTTAAAATATACTTGAACTTTACTTAAGTATACTTACTAAAATAAACTTGAAGTATACTACTTTTTGGTAAGGGTGACCCCTCATGTGACAGGAATACAGTACACACACACACACACACACAAACATACTCACACAAACACATCCAGCAATTGTTTTTGTGCTAAATATAAAGTCCTAAAAGAAATACAATGTTTTTGCCACTTTAAATTGTTCACTTTATTCAAACCTGATTAATCTTTGTTTTTCAACACAGTTCTTGCATGAACTGGATAATGTGAATCTTATTTCAGCAAATTGCCTCTCATTGTTACATCTATCCCCAGCCAGTGGCGGGGTAGGTTGTAACAGCGGAACTCTTTGTATTTGACATTAACTCACACAATCTGTGATCGTGTAGTACACGTCCAAGTGAGTTTTATTTTATTTGTAGTAGACAAATGTGGCTACCGTTTATCAAAGTTTGAGAGATCTAGCACAAACAACCACTGAGTTACTGATGCTCAAACAAAAAGTGATGGAGCTGGCTGAGGATGAGCTGAATCTGTGACTGGCTTTGGTTGAGCAGGGTGAACTTTGTTGCTTCTGTGACATTATATTATATGTTAATGTATTTGTTTTATGTTATTGTTACTTCATTGTCACTGTATTATTGTCTCGTACTTGTTAGGCTGTTTTCCATTGTGGCTGTGTTAGGAGAAGCCTGTTTTTCTGAGACTTTTTTTTGTTGGTCAGCTCTCCATTGAGACTTTAGGAGAAGAGACATTATGAGAAACCTCCTCTGAAACTTGTTTTGGCTGGTTTTCCATTATGGAGACATTAGTGGAAGAGAAACCTCCTATGAGAAGCCTCTTCTGAAGTTTCTTTTTGTCAGTTTTCCACTATGCAGACTGTAGAAGAAGCCACGTCTGATTGTTTTAATATAGTTTGGCTGGTGGTATTGGGCACTAACTAATTTGTGTGTAGACACAATGATTCTTTCTGGAAGCTATCTTGCGACCGAAGATTCTGGAGATTATGTTGAGTGACAATCAAACTGAATCAGCCTCCTCAAGCGGCTCCTCCGATCTTCCAGCTGAGTGAATCTGATGAAAATATCTCTGGGCATTTCGATGCTACTTGAGCTTGATTTAGTCTGTATAGATTTTCTTAATTTTCTTATTTGACACTTATTTTATTTTATTTTCTAACTATGTATGAAGAATATTGTTTGTTTTGAATTTTCTATATGTTTTAGTAGGGTTTTGTATAGCCATGCAGATCTAAATGTTGTGAATCACTCTCGTGCGGAAACAGTCTGTATCATATTTTAAAGGAAGAAACAAAAAAACAAAAACAAAAACAAAAGAAGCCTATTTTTTGGACCATTATTTTTGTTACATAATTTGCCATTATATCTTATTCATGACAATTAAGCAGATTCCCACCCATATCTCATTATTTAACATGGTCTAGTTTTATTTTTTAACTCTGTAATTGTCATTATTCTTAAAATATCATTCACATTACTGTGATTCAGCACAGAATAAGTAGGAAGTACAAAATTATTATCAAATGTATAATACCCTAATCTAAACATTTATTTTATATATAGAATATGTTTTGGGTGAAATGTTCTATGGTCCTAAAATAGACATGTTATCTGTCAGGGATAGACATATCTATGCCCATTTTTATTTATTTATTGGAAATTAAATAACCGATATAGTACATCCGTTTTTGCAGTTCAACAAACTTGATGTTGTCCATGTTTTTTTTTTTGGGGGGGGGGGGGGGGGTGGGGGTCTTCATTGCGGCTCCATAAGCAATGTATTATACCCAATTATTTTTAAGGAAATAATTAGTAATTGGTAAGGAAATAGATTAGTAATTGTTTTAGTGATTATAATTGGCACTAAGTAAAATAAGCATTAAATACATTCATAAATAAAATCTTTTATTCATATGCCCCAATTCTTTGACTTATTTTATAAGAAAAGTTCATATGAGCTTCATATATGAATTATGGTATAAAAAAATGTAAATTAATCACATAAAAAAAAAAACTAATCAACTTCCAATAATAATAATAATAACAGTGATACTCATAATTTCAAGGTAATGTTGACTAGTTTAGTTTATGGTTTCGTGCCATGCTTTTAAAACTCCTAAAAGGAAAAAAAAACAATAATAGCTTACATTAACCCATAGACTTTTAACAACTGCAACCTCTTGGTACAATAGGTGCTTTTCATCCTTTTAACCACCAGATGTCCACAAAAGATTTTAGTAAAATGAACGCTTTCATGATACAGTTGAAAGGAAAGCTTCATTGCTTATATTATTAGACATTTGTTCGCTTTTGCTGTTGAATAAACAAATTGATTAATATATAAACTGATTCCATAATACATTTTCTTTAATAGTTATGGTAGTAGACCTATAGTAATAATTATAAATTAGTTTATTTTATCAATACAGATTTCTCAAAACAATGCATAAATGCTATCGTTTGTTTAGATTTTTTTTTCAGTGGCAACCATACAGTAACTATAGTTTTTGCTTAAGTACTTTGGTCACTACAGTTAACACACTACACCAATATTGTGGTAATTTGGTATTAACCACCACTGTTATAAAATTAAAATACAAATAAAGTAAAAAAAAAAGGGATTCCCAAAGTTTATTATACTGTGTGAAAATTTTCAAATTTCAAGTCTTATTGCAGTTGCAGAATCTTTGAAAGACAATATAAAAATGCTTTCCAAAGTAAACAACTGAATTCTGTTTTACTTAAGCCATTTTTAATCAGATGCTCTCTTGCCAAAATGTAGGCCTATCTGTCTTCCTGGAAATATACTGTAGCCTAATAGTGAGTCACTATTTGAGTCAGACAGCACAAAGTCAAAATATCATGCATGAGTAAGAGGCGACATTGCTGCACTAACTGAAAAATGGGTGGCATGCAGTTGTCCTGGGTTTCCCCATTGTTGCTAGTTGAACCCTTATGATTTAAATGACTATCACAAGTAGGCTAACTAAGCTTCCAATAAATATACTTAATAACATATCTTGTATATGACGACAGTAAAAGGTTATATTTGGCTTGTTTTTACTCATTTTATTTTAAATATTATGCATTTCAGTTTAATTTTGCATTTGCATGTCTATCTGCAGCTCACAAGCACCATGTAGTTCCGTCATAAATCTCTAGGGGTCACAAAGGCATAGGGAACTGATTGTTTTTTTTTTTTAACAGGAACACTTGTACAACGTGCATCATCCAGCAGAAAGACAATGTGAATCCTTGTGAGTTCTTGACTATGTGAGTTGTTTTAAGCATTTTTTCCCCGAATACCACACAAACCTTTTTATTTACTCAGAATAGTATTGACTGCTTGTTAATATTATTTCAGAGATATTTTTGTCTAGATGGTGTAGAGTAAGTAATCAGCCTATGACATCTGCCAGCAGGGACTATCTGAACCATGCTAACCAGCCAAACCGAGAACCCTTAGCTTTCTGACATGTCTTTGAAGGGTGTGGGTTTTGTAGAGAGGCTAGTTAGCTCTCTCTCTCTCACACACACACACACACACACACACAAAGACATGAAGTTTTAGGTAAACACTTTATTGTGGTCGCAAAACGCCCCTCAAAACAAACACCCTGGCAACACTGGCTTTTTGCCAAGCAACATTAATGACGGTCTCTACTAAATAGGCAAACCACATGGATCTACCACTAACATGCTAGTAATTTAGCGCAAACATATCCCTTCATAGTTACTGTGGAAATCAGTTTCTTAGCATGTTGAGCAATTCAGCTAAATGGCTAGCTCATGTTAGTGACACATCGAGGATTATCCAGCCTACAGACGTGGCCATGTTGTGCAAGGTAAGATCTGAAGACAGTATTGTTGTGCAGTGGCCTGTGGGCGTGGGTTTTTAGTGATGTGGATTAAGGCACGACAAGAGCAGTGAGAGCATTTGGTCCCTCTGGAATTCTTTAGTCAGAGTTAATAGTTTATTGCTTACAACCTGGTTTATGACTGCATTCGTGTCTAGTGTCTTGGACCGGCCGCAGTCATAACGGTTGAGAGGGAAGGCCAGGAATGCATAAGGGGCGTGAGGTTTAGTGGACAGAATTGGGGAAGGGGACTCGCTCAATCTTGGACAACCTCAGAGGACTCAGACACAACTCTGCCATCCTTGGTCTCGATCATCTTGATCACAACGCTCTTCTTGGTCTGAGAGACGGTGTCACCGTAGCCACTGCCAGAGCTGTAGCCGCCAGAGCTGTAGCCGCCACCGTATCCGCCACCATAGCCGCTGGAATAACTAGAGTAGCTGCCGTAGCCGCTGCTTGCACTTTCCAGGGGATAAGAGCCATAGCTTGCTATCAGGACAGAAACATGAAGATGTTAGATGAGGATCTCCTGATATCATATAGTTACAAGAATTGTCATGTGAAGAAAGAATCCTGAAAAGACCAGCACAAAATGTCCTTGTTACAAGAGCATGCTAGAACCCCATGCTGGGCTTTTCAGTAGGGTCCTCTGTGATAAAGAGTCAAACTTACTGCTCTGTTTTGAGATATTGATGGACTTGATTCCACTTGCCAGTCTGTTGGAAAAGAGTGAACAAGAGGTAATGAGACTCCTGCACAGAATGAGATATCTGAACCTCATCTCAAAAATAGAGTACTAGGTCTCACAGCAAGCATGCATTTGATTGACTCACCTGTCCTCCTCTCCCTCCAGGAGCTTCCTGTATGTGGCGATCTCAATGTCCAGGGCGAGTTTGACGTTCATCAGGTCCTGATATTCTCTAATCTGGCGGGCCATGTCCTGCTTGGCTCTCTGCAGGGCATCTTCCAGGTCCTTAATGCGGCCCTTGGCATCTCTTACGGCCAACTCGCCACGTTCCTCTGCCTCTGCGATCTGGTTCTCCAGATTGGCGCGCTATCGAAACAAGAAATATTTGTGCTCAGTTTCGCTCCTAATGTCTGTTGCCTACAAAACAAACTTAATATTCAAATATTCAAAATTTTTTGTTTGTGTAGTTGCATACCTGTCCTTTCACGGAATCGATCTCGGACTGCAGTCTCTGAATCATGCGGTTAAGATCAGCAATCTCTGTCTTTGTTGATCTAAGGTCATCACCGTATTTGCTTGCGGATGTCTGGATCTCCTCGAACTGAGGAACAGAACATACGATGTGTAAGATTTAATATCTCATGCACCTCAATAGTAACATTTGCTTTGAACAACCAGATTAAGACTTTACAGTTTGGATGATACTCAAAAGATAACACACCTTGGACTTGTACCACATCTCAGCCTCAGCCCGGCTTCGGTTAGCGATCTCTTCGTACTGAGCGCGGACCTCAGCGACGATGGCATCCATGTCGAGATTCCTGCTGTTGTCCATCTCCACAACGACTGAGGTGTCCTTGATCTGAGACTGCAGCTCACGGATCTCCTACAAGTTCACAATGAGAGAGCACAACATTATCAAAGTGTGTTTTGTCATATGTAAGTGAACTATATGTGTAGTGGGAATCTCTAGCTGTAATTTACCTCCTCAAAGATCTGCCTGAGGAAGTTGATCTCGTCAGTGAGGCTTTCCAATTTGGCCTCCAGCTCAACCTTATTCATGTAGGCCTCATCGACATCCTACAAAAAGCAAACATAATTTAATCATCATTTAAGATTAAAGTAAGCGTTTGTAAGTAGTTATTTTGTTTTGAATTATGTAAGAGACAATCTACGAACCTTCTTGATGAGCACAAACTCGTTCTCACACTCTGTGCGCTTGTTGATCTCATCCTCATACCTGAAGAGAAGTGAAAAAAATTACTTTGGTTAAAATCAGGAATGTTTTGAATTGTTTATAAATGGGTTTTGTACACTAGGGGGCAGCAATGCTCCATCTTTAGTAAGAAATGCTTGTTCTTTTTCTGGATTCAGTTCATTGTGTCCCATGGGTTTTAACATTAATCGTCCCATCAGATTTGTTTAGAGATCCATGAAAGGTGCTGCGTAGATGTTTGTTAAATAGCTGTAATCGATCTGACTCATGCTGATGCCCATTTAATTGAGGCACAGACATGTTTTTTTTTCAATGGGATATTATGTATATAATGCCTATAATCATGCCTGAAACGCCTATAATATGATTCAAATCTCAAAAAGGCTGGACCATTGTCCAGGTGGCAGGTATACCAGGGAGAGACTAGAGCAACCATGCACTTTCTGTATCAGTTACATGTGCCTTGTTGGATAATGAATTGAGTTTATTCCCATCAGAAAACTTTAAAGCATGTTTTCTCTCCATTTGAATTTATAGAGCCTCATTTATTCTGGGAAAACTTAAGTGCACCACAAAAGCCTTCTTTGACAATACTTGGATGCTGTCCATCCCCGGCCTAGACCAAACGTCCAGCCAAATTAAAATGAGGCTTTTGTGAAAGCCATTGTACATACTTGTTTTTGAAGTCCTCAACAAGGCCTTGCATGTTGTGCAGGTCAGCCTCCAGCTTCATTTTGTCATTGCCAAGGCTGTCGAGCTGTCTGCGCAGATTGGAGATGTAGGCCTCGAACATGGCGTCGATGTTGGAGCGTGTGGCCGTCTGGTTCTGAAGGAGGCTCCATTTGGTCTCCAGCATCTTGTTTTGCTGCTCCAGGAAACGTACCTACATTGGCAAGATGAGAATAGAGGTTTTATCTCAATCAAGACACAAATGAAAACCATACTTGGCAGCAAGTGCAGCTTCGGAGAGCAACGCCCCCAGACCGATGCTGCAAAGTAATTTTGGAATCACGGTTCTACGCCAGCTCACAAAAGTGAGACCATATGCCAACGTAGTGCTTGTGGTTCATGATCTTCACAAAGGAAAGCGCTGTTTTCCTTAAATAACGAGAGATGCACATGTTTTCAGTTTGTAACACTTTTTTCCCCTTGGAAATGGTGACGCATATTCCAGTAGAACATTAGGAAGGGTGACTAGAGCTGTACCTATCCTGTGGATGGGACTATCTACATAGTTAATATTCAATGGACAGCAGGAAGAGACCAGATCTGCTAGAGTCTCTTAAAAGAGTGTGTAAATGGTGGGCGGAGAGCAAATAATTCAGTGATAAAACTTTAACAGCTCAAGGTGAACATTGCACACACAATTAGGTTACAGTAAAGGTGTCACTGAGCCAGCTGGCATAACTAATCAGCTTTCTTATTCAAAAACAGTGTGTTTAAAACAAATAATATAATGCAAAGCAGACTAGTTAAGAGGAAGGGCACAAAGACTTAAAAGCTTAAAAGTGTGGCAGAATATTTCCTCTTCTTGTTGCCTTGAACGCTGTTACGTAACCTATCCAGTGCTATCCAGAACATGACCCCGGTTCTTCAAATTAAATATTAACTATGTGACTATCTTTTCTTCTGATATGGATATTTTTTGTTTGGAAATGTAATAATACATAGTTTGTAATAATTTAACTAGATTAATATGCAGTTAACAGGTTTCATGTCCTGCAGGACATCCTTATTTGGGTGTGGACTCTCCACAAGGGTTTCAGAAGAGCCTCGGGGCATCCCATTCAAATGAAAAGCCATCACATTCTGACCATGTACACACCCTTTTCTCCACTTTCCATAAGTCTCGTTTCTTTCCCTTTGATGACAATGTATCCAACCCATATATATTTTCTATGCCACACTAGATTAACTTCTACAGATGTTTTAAGCAAGAACATGCAGTCAGGAGTTACTAAGGAGTTATTACGACCTTTAGTTTGACTCATACCTGGAAACTCTTTAACTAATAAAACTACAAAGAAAGAAACTTTAAACCCACCTTATCAATGAAGGAAGCGAAACGGTTGTTGAGGGACTTCATTTGCTCTTTCTCCTGGGTGCGGACAACCTGGATGTTGGGGTCGATCTCCAGGTTCAGAGGTGCCAGGAGGCTCCTGTTGAAGGTGACCGCTTGAATGGGTGCTACAACACCGGTACCCATGCCCATTCCCATGCCAAGACCATAGGCTGAAGAGCTGCTGATGAAGCTACCTCCTCCCAATCCAGATCCCATGCCACGGTTGGCACCTCCATAGGAGCTGCGCACACTGTAGCTCTGCCGGCTGACGCTGGGGCCAGAGTAAGACATACTGCTGAAGCTGCGTGGAGCAGATCCAGAGGAAGAGGACTTCACAGTGTAGTTGGTTTTCTTGGTGAACGACATCCTGCTGATGTGTTTTCTGTCTTGTGCTGGCAGAGAATGACTTGGAGCAAGAGCAGCAGATATGAGCCTTGTCTGCTGTTCTGGAGAAACTCGAGCAGCTAGAGAACAGCAGACTCTGCCTCCTACTATATGTGCTGCTGAGTGGGAGGAGCCAAAAGAAGGCTCTGATTGGCCGGTGCTTAGGTGTAGTGGGTGGGTGTGGTTGAAATTCAATAATCATATCCCTACATTTAGCCTAACCATGTACATGGATGTTTTTGTAATTATTAATGGTTATTAATGGTTTAAACAATACAATTATTTCTATGTTTGACCATTTTCTTTGGATAATTCTGGTTAATATATATGATTTGTTCTGTAAAAGAATGGATTGCTTTAATAAAAGCCAAAATACAGAGTGTGAACAAACACACACAATAATATGTCAATAATATCAAACACTAGCCAATATTTCACATTGAAATAGCTTGCAACTATGGATTTGCCTATACAAATAAGACATCTAGAAGGCTTTAAATTTCCCTTTAAACCTGTGACAGCTGACATGTTTTATCTCTTAGCATTGGAAGTTACACAAAGTGGAGCATGTGATGTCCAGCTGTACCTCAGCATTACTTCCAGCACCCAACTCACTTGTGATCTGATATAACATTTAAATCCACACAAACATTATATGGTAACCCAAATGCTTGAAGTACCTCTCCCTATCCAAGGGCAGGGTTTAAGATGGTTTAGATCCTACCTGTCCGATCGCTACCACATTGTTCATTTAAACGGGGAATCATCTCAATTATCACCAGTAAAATATGGAGTCCCACCAGATCTGTCCTAGTCCTCTCTATTTTCTGCTCATACAGGTGCCACTGGGTAGATTTTAGGAATCCGGCTTATTTTCCACTGTTATGCCGATGATACTCAACTATATATCTCAACAAGACCAAATGAAACTTTTAAATTATCTAAGCTAACGGAGTGTGTTAAAAATGTAAAAGATTGGATGACCAATAATTTTCTCCTATTAAATTCAGATAAGACAGAGATATTACTTATTGGACCAAAAGACAGTACGCCGAATCTCGTGGATTACAATTTTCAACTAGACGGATGCACGGTTACTTCCGCTACAGTCAAAAATCTGTGTGTTATATCATATCAACTTGTCTTTTGAAAATCATATTTACCATTGTTACAAAAACAGTATTCTTCCATCTTAGAAACACTGCCAAGTTACGAAACATACCTGTTTCCGATGCAGAAAAGCTAGATCATGCATTCATGACCTCTAGACTGAACTACTGTAATGCACTGCTAGCTGGTCGTCCTGCATCTTCAATAAACAAGCTACAGATAGTCCAAAATGCAGCGGCTAGAGTCCTTACCAGGTCAAGTAAATATGATCATATTACCCCAATTTTTACAGTCTCTGCACTGGCTACCTATTCAGTTCTGTATCATTTACAAAATATTATTACTTGCCTATATGGCCCTTAATGGGTTAGCTCCTGCGTTCTTAACTAGTCTTCTACCATGCTACAATCTATCATGCTCCCTAAGGTCGCAAAACTCTTTTTGGACTTTTGGTAGTACCTAGGATATATTTAAGTCCACTAAAGGAGGTAGAGCTTTATTGCATTTGGCTCCCAACTCTGGAATAGCCTTCCTGATACCGTTCGGGGTTCAGACACACTCTATCTGTTTAAATCTAGATTAAAGATACATCTGTTTGGCCAAGCATTCAAATATGCATCTCATAATCTTTTACTGCAGTCATAATCTTTTACTGCCGTTATATCTGATCAAATGCACATTATTATTCGTTAGTTTGGGGTTAAACAAATCATTTTTGCTTGGCTGGAACAGCAGCTACACTAATTATGTCTATTTGTTTCTCTGTTTCTGCCACTGATTTACACAAGCTTCAGTCTGGATCCAGAACATTTGAGAAGAGATGATGCAACCCCTCAGTGGACCTCAGATGATGCAACCCTGAAACAACATACAGACTACCACATTTGCTATAATTTGATTGCATCATATAATCATTGCTATTAATAGTGTTCACCGTCTGTTTGATTAAGTCTTTAATTGATTTTTCCGTTCCTCTGGATTCGTCTGGTCAGAGGAGACGGCCCCCCCACTGCTCCTGGTTTCTCCCAAGGTTTTTTCTCCATTTTCTGTCACTGATGGAGTTTTGGTTCTTGCCACTGTTGCCTTTGGCTTGATTAGTTGGGGACACTTCATTTTCAGCGTTATCGTTGACATGATTGCAAAGATATTATTGAAACTGAGCTGGATGTTGACATCACTGAATTCAGTGATGAACTGTCTTTAACTGAAAATTTTGTGTTTACTATTGTTATTTTGCATTATTGACACTATTTTCCTAATGAATGCTGTACAGTTGCTTTGTCACAATCTGTATTGTTAAAAGCGCTATATAAATAAAGGTGACTTGACTTGACTTGACCTCTATAAAGTTGAGCTGAAGTGGTGGAAATTAAGAATGTTACATAATAGAACCCGAGATGACAACAGGGCTATAAGCAAACCACTTTGAAACTGTCTTACATCATAGAGGCCACCAACAGCTCTCAGTTTCTCAGTCTACCCCCTAAGGTCCCGAAGCCCTCTGAATCACAACCGGCTAAAATTAACCAGATTTATAATCTTTCTGGGTTTATGGTTAAAGAACCAGAAGCCGTATTTTTATTTTTTTTTAATTTTAAACATGGCTAGGTAATGAAGGCTCTTTATTAAGCTTGAGTTTTGGGAAATCCATAAGATAAGTTTAGGCCTTCTCCAGTTTTAGTTTGTTATAAGTGATTTAATGGTTTTAAAATGGCACATTTTAAGATTTGCACTGTATCTTTACAGATATGTGACTTCTTTTCTGTTATGATTCAATCGTTTTAGCCATTGGATATTCAAGATGCTTCTAGATGACCACACCAATGCACTGGAATTCTTGTTAATTCCCTAAGCGTTACAGTATCTGCTCAAACAAAAGTATATCTGCCTTGACCTGTTCCTCCAGCACAGTCCTTTCCACTGACCACTCTGATTTCATCACCAGGTGTTTCTATGGTTGGGTCATGAGGTGAGGCATGTGTTGTTACATTTAAAAGGCCTCATTATTGAAGTCAATAATGTTAATTAAGTCAGACAAAAGCTTCAAGCTCCTGAGCAGTTTCTGCTAAAGTGGGATAACCTGCTGTGGTGCACGTGTCAAATGTTTCCTCTCTGGGTGACAAATCTTGGCATCTCACACAATGTCTGCTGTCTTTCATTATTGGATAAGGCTCAATACAAGAGCATTTAGAAAAGTTACTGATTTAATCAACAGTATCTTGAGATCCCCTCTGCTTTAATCTTCTTCACTGCTTTTCAGTCATGAATTCATAATATCTTTAGGTGTTAGCCTTTCCTAAGATTTCAGAATCCCGGCTATTGTTTTTGAAAGGAACCAGGGAAAACCTGATTAGGCTCACTTTTTCCATGCAAATATAATACATCTTTATTTTCAGACATGCCCTGATAATAATTGTGTACTTCACCATATCCAAACAACTAACAACAGAACACTGATTTATTATCATATTGCTGCCTGAAAATAACGATCCAATCAAATCCCATTCTTGTGACTTTACAAAGGGAACAAAACTATAGATACACATTGCTAAGCAAACAAACAAATAAATAAACAACCGACCGACCAACCAACCAAACAAACACACCAAAAAATGAAGTCTATTTTCCCTTAAATGTTAAAAATCATAATAATTATTTATTTTTAAATAAACATAAAAACTGCATAGTTTAGAAAAATAAATTCTATATATTCTCTCAAAACAGTCTTATTTACGTAGAAACTGAAACAAGACTTGTATTGTACACGATTCTTCTCAGTAAATTATCCAGGTTTTATGGATGATTATAATATATATATTATATATATATATATATATATATATATATATATATATATATATTGATATAGATGCACTCTATGTAATCTGATATTTTACCAGAAACATCACAAAATACCAAGAACATGATTGTTTTGCTAAGTAATGTGGGACGAAGTTGTTTCTAGCTATTTGTTCCAGCTTTTCAAAGTGACTTATTGAAGTTTCTCGAGGACAGCCCCGCAGGAAGCATTCATGCCACTGAAACTAAGATATTTTGTGAACCAGCGTGCCTATGACTGTGTACTCAGAGAGTGAAAATGCGCCTCAGAATTACAACAATGTCTCTCTGTAATGAAAAATGTGGCACATCCTTTGACTTGAACCCCCCTGAAATGAAATGAAATACACTTTATTGTCCCCAAAGGGAAATTTGTTTTGGACTCGAGGTGCATTGAACTAATGATGAACTAAGAACACAAAGTGGAGCATAACTAGCAGTTACTAGTGGAATGTTTTCTAACATTTTCTAAATGTAAAAACAGGTGTGTCTGTTCTGTTTTGAACTCTCCCAGGACATTTGGCTGTCATTCCATGTATCTAATCTCATAATCAACATGAAAACAAAAGCTATGAGTTATGAATCTGCAAGTCTCTGCCCAAAAGATCGCTTAATTATAAGAATCTTCTTTTTACGCAGGTATGATAACGATGTAATTTTTGTGACCATCATTTAATGTCACATAGTGAACATGCCAACCCTTCCTCTAGAGCTCTTGTGTACATCTCTATATGTTTGTAATAATTATGGGGGTATCTAGCATGTTTTCATGCCGTCGTAACAACAAGGGAGTGAATTAGAAATGAAGCTGTTCATTTCATCATCACAGCACATTCTTTCTGCACAGCTAAAATGAGTTAAGAGTCAGTTATGAATCATGTTGAATGAGGGTTTCATCATAGATTTGCAACCTGATATTCCTGCTCTACTTGACTCTGCACTTGACAATCTAACTGAATCACTCTAATTTGAGCTTTAATTAAATCTGAACACATCAAGTGACTGATACTGTAGAATCAGCTGAGCTGTGAATGAAGATGGCCTTTTGACAGTCACTTCACACCCCAGCAGAGAACAAAGAACAGTGTGTTCTGAGAATTTGATATTTGATGCTTTCAAGGTTCAGATTTCAATGTTGCTTAATACTTTTAGTTTTGCTTCACTGGTAAAATGTTTCATCTGCTCAGCGCATACTTTGTTCGATTATCTAACTACACCCAAAACACATACTGTACGCATATACGACTTGCTCACTGATCACTCCCTCAAGGTGTGTTACTTTCATGCTGAATTACTGACCCTGTGTCAAATGTGGGCGACAGGATATGATGTCACACTCTGTAGCCTCTGTTTTGAAAATATTAAGTAGCACAACTGTTTGATAATGCAATGTTGACAATAATAAGAAATGTTTCTTGAGCAGCAAATCAGCATATTAGAATAATTTCTGATGGATCTTGTGACACTGAAGACTAGAGTAATGATGCTGAAAATTTAGCTTTGCCTATTTTTGCTATTATAAAATATAGAAAATAGTTATTTTAAATTGTAATAATATTTCACAATATTGCTGTCTTACTGTATTTTATGATCAAATATATGCAGTCTTGGTGAGCATAAGAGACTTAAAAAAAAAAAAAGTACAAAACATTTTGACCAGTGCTGTACATACAAATGTATAAGTCAGAATTCACTAATCTTGAACTAGAGATATTTGCCCCACCACATAAGAATAGATTTGTATTTTTAAGCATTTTTATATTTCTTGATATTTTCGTATCAATTTTTGCCCCCCCCCCCCAAACCAAAAAAAAAAATATTTTTATTTTCAATTAAACGTTTTCTTTAAATATTTTTGTGTTCATAAAAGGTTTTTTATTACAAAATGTGATTTTTACTGGGGAAAAAAACGATGGCATATGATGCAAACATTATTGCTTGGTTTGTAGTTTTTATTCATACTGACGCGTATCATGCATTGCCCTCTATATAACATTATCTTGATGACAAATCAGCAAAATTTGAGATAACAATGTAGAATATACCACAGAAAACCAAATATGTGTCTGTCAGGTATTAAATTAAATTTAAAAAATAGCAGAAAAGACAAATGACACATCTGTCAGCTGGCCCGAAACACTCTCACTCGTTTGCATGTCTGAGAATCGAAGTAAATGGATACAAAGTCTCAGTGTGGCCACACGTTCACTTGTCCCCGTGAAATAATTGTTGGTAAAAAAAACTTATTCAGGCATTAGAGATATCCCAAATGTCTTAGGATGACCAAGGCATTGTAAAAATGCCAAAGAACTTGGATCTGGGATATTTTCAGACAACCTCCAATCTCAGTGAGTCTAAACAATTACAGCACAAAAACATCTGCAGCATTTGTTCAAAAGCTGCAATCTGATAGTAGGACTGAGAAAGAATGGAGCGCAAGATTCCTCAGAGGTGAAATATTCTGTGGCTTTCAGTGGTTGAGTTCAGTGGTATGTCTGCTCAGTACTTCCCCAATGACCGCCTGACCAGAGGCCAGGCCCCTAGTTGTCATGGCAACAGGGTTACCACAGAGCACAAACTACTACTGACACACATTCACATGTTTCCTGGCCTCTGCTACACTGTGATCGGTTGTTTCAAGTTTGATACGTTACCATGGAGACTTTTAGAGACACCTTATGATTAGGAAGCATATCATCAAGCAAAATATGTGTGGGAAATGAGCAGTTTGTGCAAGCTTATCACGAGAATAAGCTTGCATTACATGCTAAAAACATACAAGATAAGGCCTGTCGAAACGATAAAAGATAATCACCATGAAATAACAAATCGTACCCTCTAAAAGAAAGTGGAAGTTGGAAGTTGATTCACTTTATTTTTATTTTCATTTTAGTTTCTTTCTTTCTTTCTTTGTCAGTTTGTAAAACTACACGTGCATATTTTCATAATTATGTATGTGGAAGTGTGCTGATGAGAAAACGTTTCACATTATCGCTGAGGGCAAAGTTACGTCAAACACTCAACTCATAAATCTCTCACCTTGAATGTACTCTGGTATGTCAGATATGGCAGGAAGTTGCACTGAAATGTGCAAACCTTTAGGTAATTATTAATTGTAATTTAAAAAAAAATTTTTTTATATACAGCTCTCTGAATCGCTTGATTCTGATTGGTCAGTCGGGACATTTTGAGGTCAGTTATTCCTAATAATGATCGTCAACACCTATACAACTACCCATCCTTACCTCCCTCCCTTTCATGTTCTTTTGCTCTGCAGGTCCCCATTGTATCTCTTTCAGACTCTCATCTCTCCCAAGCTTTGAATGGTACATTGCGCTAGTGCGATGGGTTTAGATAAGAGATTCCTTCCCATAAAATTGAATTAAGGGAGCTTATGCTTGTTTTGAATGACGTATACAACTAAATAAAAAAGTTTGTCGAGACAAACTTTGAAGTTGGCTTGAGAAAGCCAGCCCAGAAAGTTTAAAAAGTTTGACGGTTTTCAGTTTGACATAGTTTTCAGTTTAAAATAGTTTAGATTAAAAGATTAAAGTCTGAATGTTTTGAAGGCAATACAGTCAATAGATCGATAGATCGATAGATAGATTGATTGATTGATTGATTCTAGGGTTGCTATGCAGTTGCTATGGTCCTCAGGGGGGTTACTAGGGTGTTGCTATGTGGTTGCTAGGATACTCAGGGTGGTTTCTAGAGTGTTGCTAGCGCGGTTGATTAGGGCTACCGAAAGCGGGGTTTCTAAGGTGTTGCTATGCGGTTGCTAAGGTAACCGGGGGAGTTGCTAGGGTGTTGCTATGCGGTTGCTAGGGTACCCAGGGTGGTTGCGTGGGTACCTGGGGCCATTGCTAGGGTGTTGCTATGCGGTTGCTAAGGTACCCGAGGTGGTTGCTAGGGTACTCGAGCCAGTTGCTATGGTGTTGCTATGCGGGTGCTAGGGTACCCAGGGTGGTTTCTAGGGTGTTGCTATGAGGTTGCTAGGGTACCCGGAGAGGTTGCTAGGGTGTTGCTATGAGGTTGCTAGGGTACCCGGAGAGGTTGCTAGGGTGTTGCTATGTGGTTGCTAGGCTTAAGGTACTCAGAGTGTTGGTCGCGGCACTCGGGGGGGTCGCACTAGGGTGTTCTATGTGGTTGCTAGGGTACTCGGGTGGTTGCTAGGTTGGTTTGGATGGTTGCTAGAGTATTGCTATGATGCAATGAATACCAAGCAAGTGCTTCAGATCTGGCAAAAGCTAAGATGCAAAGTGCGATAGTGAAATGCATGGTTGTTGTCCACAGTAGTATCTGTAAAGTTATGGAAGACATGTTAAGTACTAGAATATTACACATTTGTAATCAAGGGTGTACTGATTACTGCAACACTTCATTTAAATGGGCTAATTTACTTATCTTGCAGAAATCAATGACATATTTCCTATGGTTTTATTAAGTAATACATTTCCATTTAGCCATCGTTCTATGAATTGTATTAGTGACAATTAAGAAAAAATATTTAAGTGGGTGGTTCACTGGGTTTTTTCTAGGCTTGATTGTGTTTATGGGGTGCAGTCTAACATGTGTTAATGCTTTGTTTTTTAAAAAACACATTATTTTTCACATAATTTACCTTTATTCCACACCGCTCTGTCCCTTCTCTGAGAAACGGGCTGATCATTTCCTTCTTTTATGAAGCCCCTCCATCAGAAATACGCGATGGGCTCTGATTGGTTAGCTAGCCCAGTGTGTTGTGATTGGATAAACCGCCTCTAGTGCGCGTCTAAACGTCCCGCTCCTCACCTCGGCAGCATGTGCTCCGGTTGTATTGTAAACAGCGCATGGCCTCGCCCCCTTTGCTGCCTTTTCCTGAGGGCGGGGTTTATCTGGGTTTGTGACATCACAATCCCGGGAAGTAACTCGTTGTAGTCCCTACCAGCCATTTTTGTAGACATTAAACTGACAGAATTTTAAAAGACGATATCTCCGTTTGCCTTGAACTTTCAGCTTTATAACTTTGCAGATATTGTTTATGCTCAAAGAGCAAAATTACACACTAACATAAGTTTTAAAGAGTGAAATCGCAATCAACCACCCCTTTAATAAGACATTTTCCCTTTATGTAGCTTCAATGCAGCTACTTAAGCTACTATTTTAGCTGGTGTGCTAACTACTTTTTCAAGAGACTAGCTTTGTTATTTATGTTATTAATTATGAGTAGTATGTATTTTGGCAAGCTACACTGCAACTTTGAGACAACTAATTGATATATGTTTATACAAGGCCTTTTTTATGCAGTGTTTGGTTGTTGGGTGGAGATTTCTCACTCCTGACAATAGCAGACGTAATATCCTTCCACTCTAAAGTATCCTGACATATGGAATGAATATGACGGCAAATGCAGCCTCTCTCTGGTTAGGACCTGGATATTTTTGGATTGCATGGGAAATCCATGGAAGAATTTCGATCGTTGCAGTATTATTGGAACCTGTGTGTTCATGATTCAGAGTTTCTACAACTCAGAGCTATTTCTGCCGCCTGCTCAAGTTGGGGTGGGGGTGGGGTGGGGGGGGGTGAGTCTAGAAAGGAAGAGGGGAAAAAAGGGGGGGGGGATCAAGCAGAGTTGGAAGAGAGAAAAATTAATCTCTGTCATAGAATTGTTCAAATAAGTGTCTGTCTTCTTCATAACTTAATGCAGTTCCAACAGTAGGTTGCGACTTTTGTGAATTGCGACTTTTCATTTCACAATTCTGACTTTCTCACAGTTCTGAGAAAAAATCTTCTGAATTATTCAAATTCTGAATTATTTCTATATAATTATCGCTTTTTTTCTCAGAATTGTGAGAATATCTCGCAATTCTGATTTTATACCTCGCAACTCTGTGTTTATATCTCTGAGTTCTGACTTTTTTTTCTCAGAATGGCAAGAAACAAAGTCTGAATTGTTTGATCAAAAAGTCATAAAATTTTTTTCTTTGATTATTCAGTGGCGGAAACAGGCTTCCATACAAAATAGTGCAGAATACACCAATGTGCAATGGGACAAATGAACTGAATTGGCTATATTTTTTTATCTACAATCTCCTTCAGACACCTTCTCAGACTGAAAAAAGTAAGAAATTTTTACATAAAATAGGAATAAAAATGCTAAAAATAAAAAAATAAGAACAAAGGTCGCGAAAGTAATCAATAATAATAATAATAATAATTATAATAATAATCAGGTCATGTGAGAAAAACATATCATACATTCCATAATTTATTGTTTAAAATGCTATTTTTTGAAAATAGCAAGCAGTATATGGAGTAAACAGTAGTATTGCACAGCTAAGATGTCAGATCTTCCCTTAGCTCACAGCTGGACTGTTTCTCTTGTCATTATGATCTTTGTCTTGTTCTTTATTCATCTCTGTACATCTCTCTGTCTCCTCCCTATTCACACAATTCACTCACACCTTCTGTAAATGAATCACCTGCTACTACCAGACAGGAATCTCTGGCAAACATCTAACGAGTGTATCCTATTGAGTGTATTCACTGTATCAACGCATCATAAGTTCTCAGTTCATAATTAACATATACATCCCGTTCTAACAGTTAAGAACACTTATCCTTTTACACTTTCATTAAAGGGGTCATATGACATTGCTAAAAAGAACATTATTTTGTGTATTTGGTGTGATGAATGTGTTTATGCGGGTTAAGGTTCAAAAACACATTATTTTCCACATACTGTACATTATTGTTTCTCCTCTATGCCCCGCCTTTCTGAAACGTGTCGATTTGTACAAAATCGTTCTGAAAAGCGAGGTGTGCTCTGATTGGCCAGCTATCCAGTGCGTTGTGATTGGCTGAATACCTCAAGCGTGTAATGGAAATGTTACGCCCCTTACCATACTGTGATGCCTTTTCCTGGCCGAAGCGACGAGACAAAAACATTAAAACCCATTATAATGGGCGTGTTTAAACGAGGCATTTTTGGAGGGTGCGGACAAGTCTTAACTTTTATAAAGAATATCTCTTTCGGTTTGAGACTTTAGTCTTTGAACTTTAGGGATCTTATCTATTCAAGAAAAGCTTGTAACACTCCAAAGAGAAAGGAAAACTTGAAATGGCATCATATGACCCCTTTAAGATCATTTAGATGTAGATTGCTGTTGTTGAGAATGCATGTCTGTGTTATACCAGGTTATTTTGTTAGGCTTTCCCAAACCATTTTGATTCAAATCAGTGAGCACATGTCTATCTGGCCACTAGTCGAAACTGTTTTGTTGTAAAACAGAGGGCGAGTGTAAAGCACTGTGTGTTCACCTCTTTCTGCGGGCTGCACCCTCCTTCTAATCAAACTGATACGCACCTGCATATCAGCCAGACAAGTCACAGGTCACACCACACCTTCTGGACAGGTTTCCAATAAATCAGTGCTAATTGGATTTAGTGACACTGGTCATAAACTGCTGAACCTGAATTCTTATCCTGCTGCTCATCAAGTGATCTTAGAAAGTGAGTATTAAACTGAAATGTCATACATTTCCAAATAACTGGGTTGGAGCTGAAGGAATGTGGGTGGGAGTGTTTTAGCACAGTAAAATCATATGACATCATGATCCGCAGTGATTTGAGCCGTACCTCAGGGATGACCTCAGCGCCCATCTCTCCATTAAATATTAGTTTTTCTGCTAGGCTGCCAAGTCAAATTAAAGGATTTTTTAAAAATAAATAACCTAATTCTTAATAATGTTGAAAGGCAGATGTCTTTAGATGTGTTCTCAATTATTTTATAAATAAACATCTGAAAATTACTTAGGAGAGGTGCTCAATAATTATGAGTAATCAGACCATGACCACACAGAATATGCACACAAAACAGCAGATTTACGCAATTTACTGGGAAAACAAATCCAATGATTTTTTTCAACAAAAATTATTTTCCCACACATTTTTCAAAACTTTACCACAGACTTCTACAGAATCCCCCCCACAAAAAAAAAATCAATGCAGAAGAAACAAAACTAAACAAAAACCATCACCAGGTTCTATCTGGGCCAGAATTTTGTCTTGAGAATTCTACAGATTTTTTTTCTCCAAAATCAGACCAGAAGATGCAAGCTGAAGCAAAGCAAGCAAAGCAAAGCAATGCAAAGCAAAACATCCCCATATTCTATCTGGGTCTGAATTTTATCTTGAGAATTCTACAGATTTTTGTTCTCCAAAATCAGACCAAAGGAAAGTAAACCAAAACACAAAACGAAACCACAACAAATCAAAAAACAAAAACAATCTACGGATTCCATCTGGGCCTGAATTTTGTCTTAAGTATACTGTCACGATTCCGGTCCATGAACTTCCAATTTCATTGACTCTCGCACTACACACTGTTGCACATCACCCCGGACTACATATCCCATCATTCATTGCACTGATTGCACTCAGCACGGATTGCACACAGCTGTTTACACTGATTGCACCCAGCTGTTTCATATCACTCCCTCACTATTTAACACTCACTCTGTTTCCTTCCCTCGGCCGAGTATTGTCTAGCGATTATCACTCTCCTAGCGATAGCTACTCTACAGAGCCCTTAGCCCTTAGCCCTTAGCCCTTAGCCCTTAGCCCTTAGCCCTTAGCCCTTAGCCCTTAGCCCTTAGCCCTTAGCCCTTAGCCCTTAGCCCTTAGCCCTTAGCCCTTAGCCCTTAGCCCTTAGCCCTTAGCCCTGTCTCCTTCGGTTTCGACCTTTGCCTGTTTTCCTGGACTTCTCCCTTTAGCCTTGCCCCTGTGACTCTGTCTGCCTATCGGTGACCCACGCTAGCCCTAGGATTATTCTTGTGTCTTGCCCGCCATATTCCTGGTTGCCACTGTTTGACCCTGCTTGTCTTATGACCATGTCCCTGTCTTCTCCAAATAAAGCTTTGCATATGGATCCTCACGTCTCGTCAGCCCCGTTACATATACATTCATGGTGACTTTGATTCCATTGGTGAAGAACTGCTTAACTTTAACCTAAATATTATTCCCTTTTCTTTCAGCTTATTTTTTTCCACACATTTCCAAGACTTTACCAGCGAATTCTACAGATTTCTTCCCTAAAGTCAGACCAGATGAGGCAACCAAAGCAAACAAAAACATACACAATAATACAAAACAAATCAAAAACCACAAACCACACACAATCAAAACCAAACAAAAAACAAACCAGAAAACCACCAAAACACCCCACAAACACAAACAACCAAACAAAACCCCCAAAACCAAAACACACCAAAAACATACACAATAATACAAAACAAATCAAAAACCACCCACAGATTCCATCTGGGTCTGAATTTTGTCTTGACACCTTCATGTTGATTTGAATCCATTGGTGATTATTAATTATTTAACTTGAGCTTAAATATCACTAAATTTTTGAGGTAAAACTGCTCCAACAGCAGTCTAATTTAGTCCTGCTGTCATGGAGACCTGTGGAACTTTATGGCCATGTAAGTTGGAGGGAAAAAAAGCTGGAGAAAATTATAAAACAGCTGGCAAAGTTTTGAGTTTTCTAGGAGCACTCTGACGTTCAATGTAACAAAATGGAAAATACGTAGCACAGCTCAGACCAGGCCATCCTACTAAATAAGCAACTGTACGAGAAGGGCTCAAATGTAAAAGAAATGATCATAAGGCCAGAAATGAGCGAAACTGTCCAGATGTCAACAATCTCTTTAGCTCTTTAGCTTTAGCCTCTAGAGTAGAAGGTCCAGCATGAAGTCACACCTGGGTACAATCATAAGTGTATTGAATTTATTATGATATTGACGGGATGTTTAACAGAAACAAAATGAAAAAAGCAAGGAACTAAATACTTTCTAAAGGCATTGTAACCTCAGTGTGTTATCCAGAAATACAGATATCCACTTCTTTGTGAAAGAAGAACAACTGTTTTGGTCATATAATTTATCCCAGCTGCAGACATCAAACTATGACTGTTACAAAAGGAACATATGAAGTAATTTTATTAGTCTTTGTGAATATGCACTTTGAAGCCCTGCAATTGTCTGGTACAAAATCAAAACATCCAGCTGCATTGTGGCAGGTTTCCGGGGGGGGGGGGGGGGGGGGGGGGGTCCTGTTCCACTCTAGCCAAACAGTTACAGGTGACTTTCTACATGAATTATAACTGAATTGTGACACCAGTACAGCTTTCATTTCATGATATATTTATAATTATGCTAACAAGGGTAATGAGTAACTCAAACTAATTCTCAAATTATTCACAATACAAAAGAGTATCTGTTTCTCTATCCTTGTTTGAGCCTTATGCTCTTATGAAAAAGTAAAGAAGAACTTTAATTAGCTTTTTATCTAGATTGAACTGATCAGGTACACTTGTTTATAATTACAGTAATGAATCTAATTTAGATGACTGTTTCAGCAGGTTTTGAACATTTAAGGCTTAAATTTAATACGAATTTGCTTAGTAGAGTCTTTGCATGCATATATGATTCATGGCAACAAAAAAAAAGCACATATTTTTTGTTATTTTAGACTAAGCAATTTAGTAAGTAGTCACTTAATGTTCTCTTGTACATTCCTGCACATTCCTGCTCATCTTATTATTTATTAAGTCTACAGTATACTGTCCTGCACATTTTATTTTATTCTTATTTTTATTTATTTTTTGAAAATCTTTTTCCATACCTATATTCATATATATTTTTCTTGTGTTTGCATTCTTTAATAATTGCACTGTCCATGGAGCGGACCTGACTTACATTTCACTGCTGGTCATGTATAACCATGTATGTGACAAATAAAAAAAATCTTGAATCTTGAAGCTTGAATCTTAATAGATGCTTACAAAGCATATGCTCACACCACAGCTGAATGTGACCCAAATTAGATTTTTACCCTCACATACAATACAGATCACATGTGATACAGATTTAGGAAGAAAGTGTGAATAGTAAAAATCGTATTAAAATGTTGATATTGATAATGATATTTTTAATTCCGATCTAAGACACTTTCATATGTTGTTTTTTTTTTTTGCAGTGATGCAACAGAATACATCAGTGTTTAATGCAATGTGGTCACATGTTTTTGATAAACTTTGAATGTGGTTTGAAGGATGGAAATTATGTTAATCTGTATTAAGAAATAGATTTTTGCAGTTTTGCAGAGGCACATATTAACATTGTTTTTAGGTGATCCGATCACAAGTACATTACAACAAATGCTAATACTGTATTAGCTCTAAACAAAACCCTGTGAAAAATGTTCTTAACCATTATTTTATTTTCTAGTAAAAAAAAAATCTTATATCTATGTGTAAGCATACATCTAATACATTTTAATCAGATATGCTTAAAAGACAAAGCAAATTTCATATGCCAAGATAAAAAACTATAGTAGATATATTATTTAAAATAATATAATAAATATAATATAATATAATACCATACCGTGATATTAATATATAATTAATGAATTTATTTATTTTACTGGAAAAAAAGGATAAAAATGAAGAAAATAATTTTCTTTTTTTTCAATGTAGGGTTTCAACCTACAGCATTCTACTTACCAGCACACCACACACCCGTATGATTTAAGATTAAGTTGACAGATTTACTCAGACAACTGATTTATAATATTTGCTAATATGCTGCTGAGATGAGCACAGACATGCAGCCTGTAAAAGTGTTATTGGAATATTTATCACTTTGCATGGCCAAACGTGGTTTTGCTTCCATGTTTTACTTACATATTAACTCTGAGACACTGTAATGTGATCTTGTTATAGTGAGCGGAGAGTGTTTGTCGGTGTATGCGTTTGCCAGGCAGCTCTGAAAGCACACATCCGTATTAGTGTGAGGTCTGTATACACAACTCGCAAGACAAACGCTATGTGTAACTGTGTGAGTGCACAATTGTTTGCCTGTGTGTTGGCACAGTGTTAATGCGCTAGTGTTGAGTGAGTTATAGCAGAACAACTTGTCTGGTTGGACGTCAACTGATATGCATTGAAAAGCAGTTTGGCTCAGTGTTTTATCTCTCCTAAATACCATGAGTGAAACATCTGAAGAATTTAAAGCTCACCTTTAAGGAGAAATATAAGCAAAGGATTCTAATGCTTGCTGTTTCCTCTCATTGTCTCTGCGGCTTCAGTGTCATCTTACAATGATTATGCACATGATTAACGGCCGCAACATTTCCTAGGGCTATGCAGAGTTCACTAATATAGTCATTTAGTATAACTGTTCACATGGCAAAAACAAAGGAATGCTTGGGGTCATTTCTTACATGAACTAATACATCACTAATGTAGTAATCGTCAGATAGCAAACACCTCAGAGAGACTCAGTGTCATCTTACAATGATTATGCACATGATTAACGGCCACAACATTTCCTAGGGCTATGTAGGGTTCACAAATATAGTCATTTAGTATAACTGTTCACATGACAAAAACAAAGGAATGCTTGGGGTCATTTCTTACATGAACTAATACATCACTAATGTAGTAATCGTCAGATAGCAAACACCTCAGAGAGACTCAGTGTCATCTTACAATGATTATGCACATGATTAACGGCCACAACATTTCCTAGGGCTATGTAGGGTTCACAAATATAGTCATTTAGTATAACTGTTCACATGACAAAAACAAAGGAATGCTTGGGGTCATTTCTTACATGAACTAATACATCACTAATGTAGTAATCGTCAGATAGCAAACACCTCAGAGAGACTGAGTGAGCTGTAGCTGGAGGATTTTATGACATTTCTGGTGTATATCAGTAGCTTGTGGTTGGGAGTGAGTCAGTCTTCACTGAAGTGTGCACGCATGTGGTTTCTGCACAGCCTATCCCATTAGTATCTGCTGATCTTGCTTCAATTAAATGTTCTCTTTGGAGAATGTAATCCTCACAGTGAATGCAGAACATAGTTGCTTTCTTATTTATGAAAAGAAGAGATTGAGGATAAGAGGTTAGTCAACAAAATATTAAATCGGTTAAGCAAAGCATCATTTAGCATTCTTAAAATGTGAATGATCCTGCAAAGAACTCATCTTGCAGTGTTCGTGCTATGAACATGAATGAAATCTCAAATCAGGTTGTTTATTTAGGAGAAGTGTCGCATGGCTTTTAAATAAACAAGTAAACCATGCAATTAACCATTCAGAAGTCCTTAGCAACTGCATAGCAACATGAAAACTACTCAGAACACCTTAGCAACTGCATAGCAATATACAGAAAAACACTGAATATCTTAGCAACTGCATAGTAACATGAAAAACTATTCAGAAAATCGTAGCTAGTAGAGCATCATGACAAAACATCTCCAAACACCTTAGCAACCACATAAGTTAACAACACAGAATGTCTAAGAATACCTTAACTTCATAACAACATAAACAACTAGTATAGCAATAACAAAACCACACTAACACTTTAGCAACTGCACAACAATATGCAGAAAAAAACATTCTGAAGACCTAGCAATTGCATAGAAAACCTAAAAACACCTAGAACTCATCAGCAACTGCACAGCAAAGTGAAACACTAGAGAACAGCAACTGCATAACAATGCTAAAAAACCCACCCTGAACACCTTAGCAACTGCTTAGTAAAATCACTCTGAATACCTTAGCAACTGCATGACAATGTGGAAAAAACACTTAAAACACATAGCAACTGCATAGCAACATGAAAAAATGCTCTGAACACCTAAGCAACTACACAGTAACTTGAAATACATCTCAGAATACATTATCAACTGCATAGCAACATGAAAAAACTACTCAGAACACCTAGCAACTGCATAGCAATGGTAAAATACCCTGAACACCTTAGTAACTGCATAGCAACGCTAAAAATCCTTACCATAACTGCATAACAGTATGAAAAAGAAATCACTCAGAATACCTTAGCAACATACATAAAAACACATTAAATATCTTAGCAACTTGAAAAAATGCCCTGAATACCTTAGCAACTACACAGTAACATGAAATACATCTCAGAATACCTTAGTAACTGCATAGCAATGTGCAGAAAAAAACACTCTGAATACCTTAGCAACTGCATAGCAATGTGAAAAACTACTCAGAACACCTAGCCACTGCATAACAATGCTAAATATACCATAAACACCTCAGCAACTAGCAATAATATGCTTAATTAGCAACACGATGAAAACTACTCAGCAACACCTAGCAACTGCATAGCAACGTGCAGAAAGAACACTCTGAACACCAATTGCATAGCAATGCCCTGGTAACCACAAACAGCTCTCTACATGGGTAAGCAGCACTCACTTTTTCTTCATCAAAAGTAAAACTCCAGTTTGAAACTTGCTATGCGCTTCTCCTTTAAATGTGTACTGGAGCAGCGTCCAAATCAACCAAAACTTTTCAGTGGGCTGCATGAGTCACCAGTTCTGATTATAGTGAACAAAAAGAAGCCTTTGTCTCGGACTCAGAAGGAAATGACAGATTTGGAGACAGCATGTGCATTATTGGTAACCAGCAGATGTTGGAATGAGTTCCTCTTTTTTGGTGTTTCCTTAATTTTGGTAACCATGGTGCCCACTTCGCTGTTCCTCTGGAATGAATCATCTGTCTGTCTGTTTTATCATGAGGGGAATTGAGTAGGGTGTGAACACATTGTGAAAGTTGCACGGTTTTTTGGCCTCAGGTTCTTATACAAGTGGAAAGATTGGTCCAGAGCCAACTTTACAAAAAAACAAAACCCTGATGGTCCAGAGAGAGGAAAACCCTGCCCCTTTTCCCCTGTTTTCTTGTGTTAATATTTTCCTCCTCTTTTGGACGTTGCCAACGACTTTTTTTTGGGATTTGACAGGAATCATGGGTGCTGGAAAATATACAGCACACCTCAAATGAGTTTAAACAACTTTTCTTTTTCTTTTTTAGAGAGAGAGAGAGAGAGAGAGAGAGAGAGAGAGGAAGAGAGCGAGGGAGAGAGAGAGAGCGAGAGGGAGAGAGAGAGAGAGAGAGATGTTTTAGCCTTTGATTTCACCACAGGAACTGAGGTCTAAAAATGAAAAAACTGGGCATCCAGTGGGGATCCTATTTATAGGAGCAGTTCACAAAAAAAGAAAAGAAAAAGAAAGAAAGTAACTTCTGTCATTTATCTCATCTTCATGTCATTCCAAACCTGTATGACATTCTTTCTTCTGTGAAACATGAAAGAAGATAGTTTGAAGAATGTTGGTAACCAAGCAGGGTAACACTTTAGTTAAGGGACCATTTCTCACTACTAACCAGTTGCTTATTAGCATGCATATTACTAGCATATTGGCTGTTTATTATTACTTATAAAGCACATATTAATGCCTTATTCTGCATGACCATATTTTAGATCCCTTAATCCAACCCCATACCGAAACTTAGCAACCTAATCTTACTAATTATTAATAAGCAAATTAAAAGTTTATTGAGACAAAGGTCATAGTTAATAGTTAGCTAATAGTGAGAATTGGTCCCTAATCTAAAGTGTGACCCCAAACGGTTTTGGATCCTATTGACTTCCATTGTATTTTTTTGTCCGTACAATGAAAGTCAATGGGAAACTGTTTCCCTTTAATGTAGTCTTCTACATTCCTTTTCGAGGATGAGTGCATGTCACACAATGTCCTTGTTGGCATCTGTTTAATTTGACTAGCTTTTACTGAGTGACATATTGAGTTTGTGCCAAAAACCAGTTGGACGCAAGGCCTTTTATGTCAGAAACAAAAGATATGTTAAGTATCTTCTCCACCCTCTTAAAAAGTTCATAAGCTTATTTTCGTTATCCAAACTATGCATGATTAAATACTTATCTTCAGTTTAATTTTTGCATTTAGCATTGTTTTCTTGATCAGAACAAATCTGTGATCCATTTTTGGGTTGCGGCCCATCAGTGTAAACCACTGTGCTTAATTATACAGTAATTCATCATCTGTGTTTGGAAAAGAGAGGAGACGGAAACCCTCAACTTGTATACATTCTAACATGTGGAAATGGTTAAAATTAGTGTGCTTTGCATGTTAAGTATTAGTCACAGTCGAGGGGTGTTTAGTAGATAATCATTGGGTTGCCAAATCCAGATCATATGTTCCATCTTTTTTTATGCTGCTTTATCTCTCTCTCTCTAGTTTTTTTTTTTCTTGATGCGTAACAAAGCCTTTTCTTAAATTCTGATGCCACCTTAAAATATTTCCACCCCCCGTTTTAAGGGGTTATCACAATAATCTTCTGGCCCCTAGTAACTATTAATTTATCTCCATGCAGTGGATAGAAAATATCCCCCCCCCCCCCCCTTTAAAATAAATCAATTTTTTTGCTTTGCTGCCTGAAATGAACACGGACACAGTTTTTGCTTTGCTGCCTGAAATGAACACGGACACAGTTTTTGTTTTATCCAGCTGTATTTACTCAGTGCAACTTATAACATCCAAGTGAAAGATATAACACCAACATGTCAGAAAAAAACACACACAGCAAAAAAAAAAAACAGAATCACTGAGTGGAAAAAGGATCAAAAGGATCCCCCCCTCCTAAAAATGACTTGTAAACTCAATCAGGTGTAGCTGATCACCTTCTCAATGGCACACAAAGCCATTTGACTTTCAAATGTGATCAGCTGTGGTCATTTTGTTTAGTTCAGCATGAAAAGAGCTTTCCTGGAGGATTTCAGTCCTTGGTAGTGCAACTGAAGCAAACAATCAACTATGGGTGGCAACAGGGGCGTCATGCACTCATTATTTTTGAGGGGGCATGAGTGGTGGGGGGCACCTTGAAGATTCTGAGGCAGATGAGACTAAAATTTAATTATTTGGGGGGTAATCTCCTGTATGAGTTGTTTCTCTGCAGCAGGGACTGGAGCACTTGTCGGGATAGAAGGAAAAATGGATGGGGCAAAATACAGTCAAATTCTTTAGGAAAATCTGCTGCCCTCTGCTAGAAAGTTGTCAATAGGAAGAAGGTTTACCTTCCAACATGAAAATGACCCAAAGCACAAAGCAAAACTGAGCACACAGTGGTTGAGAAGAAAAAGGTGAATGTCTTTGCATGGCCGAGTCAGAGCCCAGACTTAAACCCCACTGAAAATCTGTGGAATGACTTGAAGACTGCAGTCCACAAACACTCACCATCAAATTTAACTGAACTTGAGCAGTTCTGCAAAGAAGAGTGGATATTGCAAAGTCTAGATGTGGAAAGTTAGTAGAGACATAACCCAACAGACTAAAGACTGTAATTAAAGCAAAAGGTGGTTCAACAAAATACTGACACAAGGGGTGATCTTTTTTCCAACTCAGTGATTCTGTTTTTTTTTTTTCTTTTTCTGACATGTTGGTGTTATAATCTTTCACTTGGATGTTATACGTTGCACAGTAAATACAGCTGGATAAAACAAAAACTCTGGCCTTCTTCTTCATTTCAGGCTGCAAAGCAACATAATGTGATTATTTTAAAGAGGGGTGATTATTTTCTATACCCACTGTACATGTAGATGTTACAAAATCTGATTGGAAAAACCTTAGTGAGGCATTTGACTGCTTCTAAACCATCAACCTAGAATACAAAAGCTAAAATCACATATTAGAAACAATATATATAGATATAAAAAAGCATAAAACAAAATTGAACCTTCTCTCTATAATATTAATATAATTAATATAATATAATATAATATAATAATAATATAATATATATAATTCTATATAATAATTCGCAAGGATGTATTAATTGAATAATAGCGCCAGAAAAGACATTGTGACAAATTTTTCTATTTCCAATAAATGCTTTCCTTTTGAACCTTCCATTCATCAAAAGTAATCACGGTTTTCAACAACCATGGCGTGAACACTGTTTTCAACACTGATCATTAGAATCAGGTCAGTGAACAAAGAAATTCAGCTTTTCCCCAAACCTTATTTTCATTTAATAATTTTTCCAATTCTGATTTTACAGTATTTTCTCCAATAAATGCAGTCTTTTTGATTTAAGAGACGTATTTCAAAAACCGTTTAAAATCTTACAGTTCTACCGACACACACAACACACACACGGTTCTATCTAAATGGGGACTGCCTAGGCGTAATGGGTTTTTATACTGTTAACAAACTGTATTTTCTACCCCTACCCAACCCCTACACCTAACCCTACTCCTTACGGAAACTTTCTTTCCATTTTTACATTAAAACAAGACGTGTGTGGTTTACTTTATTTTTATCAACCCGTGTGTTGGACAAATAGGACGTCCAAGTTAGTGTTTTGGGGGGGAGATTTTGTCAGGTTTAGCTCACTTTTGTGTACAAATTTGTCCCCAAAATATGGTTAAGAAGGTAAGTAGGTTGTGACAGCAACGCACTCACTTTTGGGTACAATTTGTCCCCAAAAGATGGTTAAAGTACACACCACACACACCACAACCCCTATATATATATGTATTATATATAGATATTTTTTTTTTGGTTTCAATGTGATAATACACAATTATACCAATCTTGTGCCTTTATGCATTTGGCAAATATTTTGTAATAATTTAAATGGAGGGGGAAAAAAACTACAGGCTACAAATACACTGATGAAGCTACCCCCACTCTAAACGTCTGGCACATTGTTTACCCTTGTTGCTCTGTCATTATTAACTGACTTTCATTATTAATAAAGCTGAATGTAATTGGATCCATGCTGTTGCGCCACACCTTTTACCGACACCTGTGAACTTCATCCAGTGATAACAGCACAATTCAAGCCTCATTTCTATTCATGCTGTGCCAAAACCACAGTTCAGACAGCTGCGCCTTTGCTCTAATGACGACCGGACAGACAGTGTTAATGAAACACTATTCCTGGCCCAGGTCTCTAATGCTGATAGTATTTACTGTAGTTTTACTCCAGTGGGATCCACCCAAGCAGAGTACACATGACAATGCGTTTGATTATGCCGCATGACTTGGAAACCATTTGCGAAATTGCTTCATTTTGTTTACACGAGGCATCGACAAGATAAAATTGTCAGGCTAAAGAGGGGTCATGACACAGGTCGAAGGGGAGATTTGACTAAATATGCTGGTGTCCTTGAATCCCCCGCAGGAGACTGGGGGAGAAATGGGAAGAGAAGAGATTGGGTTACGCAAGACAGAGTGAAAAAGTGCAAAAGTGTGTGAAAGACCTCTAGTGCATGTAAGAGAGATCTGAAAATACGATAAGCGGGAAGAGACATTTCAATCACAATTTGTCTGTTTTAAGGCCAGGACAGAAAAAATGACAGAGAAAAGGAGGGCGAGAAAGAGGAATGCAGATGGAAGTTGGTTGTGGCAGCAGGACTCTATTATTTCCTCCGCAGTGAGTGTGCATTGTTCCGATAACAGCTGTCTGGAGTGTTCGGTCCTGCATGGAGATTTGCCTTTCCTGCTGTCCCCTCCCTAACTTTCCCTGGTTGTTTTGGAAACCATACATAGTTTGTTAGGCATGCAAGGGGGCATGTGATATGGGAGGCTTGATTTCACTCATCTTCACTGTGATATTGCGGATAAAAGAAGGGCAGAGGTGAAGGAGAAATTAAGAGAATGAAAAAAGAACAAGAAGACACCAAACCAGTTGCAATTACCTGTAGCTTACCTGCAAACTGTACTTCTGCCCTCTACTGTACTAAATGGGAAGTGTAATCAATTTACAGTATTTACAGTAATAATGCATGTGTACGTGAATACACAACCATTAGCAAAACACGTTTAAGACACTCAAGATATTTTGTATTCAGTGTTTACATTATGTTCTAATATATCAATACATACTGATTAGAGGTCTACCAATATTGGACTTTGCTGATATAATGTTACTATTGCTGAAACTAGTCAAATCTATTTATTGAATTGTGTTAAATAATGTCTTTCCTTCCTGTGACAGGGCGGCCCAGAGAGAAGCTACAAGAGTTTTTTTTTTTTTTTACAAGGGAGATAAAATATGCACTCTTACAACCATCTATAGTATATTACAATAAAAACACTATGAAGTAAACAATTGTTAAACTGTAATTCATTTCAAGTAGATCATTAACAACCGCTTGGCATAAATATGGAGTAATCATTGATTGCGAACTGCTCTGAAGCCGAAAGCCTGTAGAGCGTGCAACAGCGTTTGACTTGAATGTGCAGCACTCGCATTTAATTCAATCACTGCCTTTTTATTTATAATAATCATAGACTGTAATAATCATAGACTGATTTTTGTCCCCAAATTTAAGACCTCTTAAAATATTAAGACTTTTGTTATACCATTTAAGATATTTAAGATACCTAAATTTGATAAATCTGAGTTACGACATTTAAAAAAAAAAATGTGCTGGAACCCTGTTCAAGAGCCATAATTTGCTCTGCTGGGTTTATGAGTTGGTTATGCGGTTCTTTGAAGCCTAAAGCAGGTTTTGTTAAAGGTTCTTCTTATCAATTTTTGTTCTGGCTTTTTTTAAAGCAGCAGTACATAAACAAAAAATTATTTGATTTAACTTTACTCAGTTGTGAACAGTGGTTCTCATCTTTCTCAAAATGCATAAAATGCATAATACTTTTAATGCAACAAAAATGATTAATGTAGTCCCAAGAAAAATGTATTACGTTTGTCCATTTGACAAATGTAAGTGGACTGAACGCAATGGAATTACGTAAATGAAGTGAAAAAAAGCAGTAAAAAGAATTTGAGTTTGAATATGGCAGTTTCTGCTGATCTAGAGAATGTCATCAGGTTGCAGAACCCCTTTTTGGTCCTAACTGAAACATTTATCTAACATTATAGGTTTAAAAGTCTCCAAAATACTACTGTGTAATCAATGACGGGAAGATATTAGTCATACAGTGGAGTGATTGAGGATCACAGTCCAAGCTAAAGTGAAAGACGGAGCAACTAATGACCCCGTTCTGTTTTATCCACCAATCATCACCTGTTCATAATGCCTGCAGACCAATCAAGCGCTGGTCAACCAGTCTGTAAAATTACACAGATCAAGGGGGGTTGTCCTGCACAGGCACAGGAGCTGACATTGGTGATTTCGGAGGGGTGTTTTAGAGGTCACTGGTCGCTGTGAGAATTTGAAGCAGTGACTCATTTTGTTTGCAAATGAAGCAGTTCAACTGAAATGGTGTCTCATTGTGAGCATTATAGTCTGCCATTCCCAGACCACACTTGTGATCTCTGGGTCAATGACTGATTGAGAATTGCCAAAAGCATACTCTGGATTTTGTTTTTCATGGATGAAGCGTGACAAGGATCCTTTGGCCCATGTCATAAAATGTTCATTCACTGGTTTATTTCCATTCCTTGGAATGGGGAGAGACAATAATTAAAGAGACATAAAACAAGAATGAGGGCTCACAGCACCAACTGTGCATAGTAACACAGAACAGCTTGATTAAATTACAGTCAGTAACAACTTTCACTGTTTAGAGAAAATATACTGCATGCGAAACAGTGTCAACATCGGTTAACAAACGAATGGATCAGCAAAAGTACTGCCAAGAGTGTGTGTGTCAATTCAGGAAAATTCCTCTGCTCTATCAATCAAAAGAGGGAAGGAAGCATATAAACTGATTTATAAAGAAGATTCCCAAAATTGTTGTTTAAATAAATAAATAAATAAAATAAAATGTTGTGTAATAAAACACATTTTTGATTTTGAAAATGAAAATGTTATGTTTATCTGCTTACCCCCAGGGCATCCATGATGTAGGTGACTTTGTTTCTTCAGTAGAACACAAACGAAGATTTTTAACTCAAACCTTTGCAGTCTATCAGTCTTAAAATGGCAGTCAATGGGCTCCACGGCTTTGAGAGTAAAAAAAACATACACAGACAAAACCATATTAAACCCTGTGGCTCGTGACGATATATTGAGGTCTTATGAAGTTAAATGATTGGTCTGTGCAAGAAACTGAACAGTATCATTTTTTACCTCTGATCCACTGCAATGTCCAACTGTCATGAGCACGTTCACAACATCCGACGCGTGACGTCAAATACGGATGTTTTTGTGACGTAAAATAATATTTTTTACTCTCAAAGCCGTGGAGCCCATTGACTGTGTCACGAATCCAGTCCATGAACTTCCTTCTACTAGACTACCACCAGAGGTCACCCTTTCCGATTTCATTGACTCTCGCACTACACACTGTTGCACATCACCCCGGACTACATATCCCATCATTCATTGCACTGATTGCACTCAGCACGGATTGCACACAGCTGTTAACACTGATTGCACCCAGCTGTTTCATATCACTCCCTCACTATATAACACTCACTCTGATCCCTTCCCTCTGCCGAGTATTGTTCAGCAATTATCACTCCCCTAGTGATAGCTACACTACAGAGCCCTTAGCCTTAGCCTTAGCCTTAGCCTTAGCCTTAGCCTTAGCCTTAGCCTTAGCCTTAGCCTTAGCCTTAGCCGTTTTCTCGGTTTCTGATCTTCGCCCTGTTCCTGGATTTCTCCCTTAGTCTTGCCCCTTCTGATTCTGTCTGCAGTTCATCGACCCACGCTAGCCCTAGGATTATTCTTGTGTTTTGCCCGCCATATACCTGTCTGCCTCAGTTTGACCCTGCCTGCTTCATGACCATGTCTCTGTCTTCTCCACAATAAAAGCTTTGCGAATGGATCCGCACGTCTCACGTCTTGTCAGCTCCGTAACAGAATACTCGGCCACACAAGGATCCAGCGGCTTTTCATGTGGACATTGGCCAGGTATGGACACTGCGAGACTGTTGTTAGCCCTCGAGCAGGGTTGGCGAGCGCTCGAGGATTACATACAGGAGTATTTGGATCTTGCATATTATTCTGATCTGCCTGACTGTGTACTCATAGACTTTTTTTGTGACGGTATAAATGAACCGTTAAAGACACGATTAATCCGTGAGGGTCCCCATTCTTCCCTAAGTGATTTTGGGGATTTTGCTCTGTTGTCTGTTGGTTCAGCGTTCACTGTGGGTATCGCAGAGGAACGAGACCCTGCACTCACTCGTGTAATGGCGGCCGCGCTAGAGCACGCTCACAAAATGGCGGACACTGCAGCGCCCAGTCAAGTCACAGTTGATAGTAATGAGTCTAGTCAAGTCACAGTTGATCGTCAAGGGGCAAATCAAGCCACAGTTTATGATCATGAGTCAAGTCTAGTCACAGCTGATCTTCCTGAGTAGAGTCTAGTCACAATTGATATCACAGTCAAAGTCAAGTCACAGTTCTTCATGAGTCAAGTCAAGTCACAGTTGATCTTCATGAGTCAAGTCTAGTCACAGTTGATATTCATGAGTCTAGTCAAGTCACAACTGATCGTCATGGGTCAAGTCTAGTCACAGTTGATCGTCATGAGTCAAATCAAGTCACAGTTTATTCTCATGAGTCTGGTCAAGTCACAGCTGATATTCATGAGTCTAGTCAAGTCACAACTGATCGTCATGAGGCAGTCAGTCCAGATTATCTCCTGAGCGAGTTAGGTCCATAGTTGACATAATGAGTCAGTCCATTTACAGTTCTTATCATGAGACAAGTCAATCACACCTGATCTTCATAGTCCGTCAAGTCTCCGCATTCAGGCCGAGGAGTGGTCACGGGTCGGTGGCGTCTCCTATGTTCATCTCCAGACCTCGTCCACGTCACAGCTGACCTTCTAGAGTCTCGACACGTCTCAGCTATTCATCCAGAGTCACGTCACGTCTCCGCTAGTCATCCAGATTCACGTCGCATCACAGCTGATCATCCAGAGTCATGTCACGTCCTGTCTTTTTGCACACAGATTGTCGGGGGTCGTCCGTCGTATCCCAGTCTGGTGCCAGTTGAGGATACCGCTGGGGTCCTGCAACGCGCCTCTGGTATCCCCAACCCACTCAACTTAGCCCTCCTGTTTCCTGAACTCCTTCCCCTTTCTGCGCACTGCCCATATGGGGGGGTTGCTTTATGGGTTATCTTGGCCGTGTACTTCCACCGCCGATTTGCTAGAGGCTGCGGCACCGGCTACAACATCTCCAGAGGTGGCGGCTTACGCTGCAGAACCTCCCGAGGTAGCGGTGTCCACTGCCGTGCTCCCAGAGGCCACGGTGTCCACTGAAGTCTCTTCAGAGGTGGCGGCGCAGGCTGCAGAACCTCCCGAGATGGCACACTTGTCTCAGTTCCTTGCGTGGTGGTAGCGCCCAGCAACGCACTCTCTGTCTGTTCTGTTCCGGCCAAAGAGGCAGCCTATGAATTCTCTGCCTGTTCTGTTCCGGCCAAGGAGGCCGTCTATGAACTTCCTGCCTGTCCTGTTCCGGCCAAGGAGGCCGTCTATGAACTTTCTGCCTGTTCTGTTCCGGCCAAGAAGGCCACCTATGAACTCCCTGCCTGTTCTGTTCCAGCCAAGGAGGCCGCCTATGAACTCTGTCTATCCTGTCACGGCAATGGAGGCCGTTTGCGAGCTCCCTGCTCGTTCTGTCACAGCTTTAGAGGCCGTTTGCGAACTCCCTGCTCGTCCTGTCACAGCTATAGAGGCCGTTTGCGAGCTCCCTGCTCGTCCTGTCACAGCTATAGAGGCCGTTTGCGAGCTCTCTGCTCGTCCTGCTCGTCCTGTCACAGCTATAGAGGCCGTTTGCGAACTCCCTGCTCATCCTGTCAAGGCTATGGAGGCCGTCTGTGAACACACTGCCCGTCCTGTCACGGCTATAGAGACCGTTTGCGAACTCCCTGATCGTCCTGTCACAGCTATAGAGGCCGTTTTCGAGCTCCCTGCTCGTCCTGTCACAGCTAAGGAGACCGTTTGTGAATTCTTTGTGTTCTTTGTGTCTGCCAGGGAGGTTGCCCCTGAATGCTCAGTCTTGTCTATCAACCCCAATTTTCTGTCTGTGTTGTCTGTCTCTGCTCTCTCGTTGTTAGTCTCCGCCATGGTCTCCTGATCGGTGTGGTTCACCAAGGGGGTTTTCTGCTCCTTCTGCTCCGCTGTGGTGGTCTGTCTGGCTCTGGTGGTCCTCTGCTCTGCCATGGTGGCCCTCCACTCCGCCGTGGGGGTCCTCTGCTCTGCCGTGGTGGTCCTCCTTTCCGCCGTGGGGGTCCTCCGCTCCGCCGTGGTGGTCTGCTGTCTGGTTCTGGTGGTCTTCTGCTCCGCCGTGTTGGTCTACTGTCTGGTTCTGGTGGTCCGCTGCTCCGCCGTGGTGGTCTACTGTCTTGCTCTGGTGGTCCTCTGCTCTGCCGTGTTGGTCTTCTGCTCTGCCATGGTGGTCTTCTGCTCCACTGTGGTGGTCTGCTGTCTGGCTCAGGTGGTCTTCTGCTCCACCGTGGGGATCTTCGAACCAGTCTGCTCTGCTGTGGTGGTCATCTGCTCCACCGTGGGGATCTTCAGTCCCTTCTCTCCTATCCTTGGACCTGGCCCTCCGTACCTCCCCCTGTTCCGCCTCCACTCCATCGCCCTCCGGAATCATAAAGGGTTTTTGAGCGTCTGGAAGCCGCTCCTTGGGGGGGGGGGCTCTGTCACGAATTCAGTCCATGAACTTCCGTTTATTCACCATCAGAGGTCACCCTTTCCATTTCATTGACTCCCGCACTACACACTGTTGCACATCACCCCGGACTACATATCCCATCATTCATTGCACTGATTGCACTCAGCACGGATTGCACACAGCTGTTAACACTGATTGCACCCAGCTGTTTCATATCAGTCCCTCACTATTTAACACTCACTCTGATCCTTTCCCGCCGCCAAGTATTGTTTAGCATTTATATTTTGATAGCTACACTACAGAGCCCTCATTACTTTCCCAGCCTTAGCCTTAGCCTTAGCCTCGTTCTCGGTTTCTGATCTTCGCCTGGTTTCCTGGATTTCTCCCCTAGTCTTGCCCCTTCTGATTCTGTCTGCAGTTCATCGACCCACGTTAGCCCTAGGATTATTCTTGTGTTTTGCCCGCCATATACCTGTCTGCCTCTGTTTGACCCTGCCTGCTTTATGACCATGTTTCTGTCTTCTCCACAATAAAAGCCTTGCGAATGGATCCGCACGTCTCACATCTCGTCAGCTCCGTAACAGACTGCAATTAAGAAGCAAGTCCTTTGTAATTTTAACAAGTGCAGTTTCTGTGCTACGGCGGGGCCTGAAACCTGACTGAAATTCTTCATTTAATAAAAATGTTTAATAACATAATAGAATAATAATTTTTGTATTCATTTCATAAAATGATAATAGACTATTTTGATATTTTGACTATTTTTAGGATTTATTCTCTTATTTTACACTCTTAAAAATTAAAAAAATATTCCCCAAAGAACCTTTCAGTGAACAGTTCTTAATAGGTTAATTTTTTCTTAAAGAACATTATAGCATAATTCTACAGAACTTTTCCCCCCCATAGCAAATATTATATGTAATGGAACAATTGATGTTAAAAAGTTCTTCATGGAACCATAGATGGCAATAAATAATATTTAGTTTTAGTAGTATAGTATAGTATTATGGCTGTCAAATTTACAATGCATTTTCCTGAAAAGTACATTGCTTAGCCATAGTTTATTTGGATGTTTGATTGTTTGAACCTGTGATGAGAAGGACATGAGAAAGACTGGACCCTCTAGGAGCTTTAATTGAATACTCCTGTTTTATATTTTCTCTCAGGCCACACAGCTGCCAAGTTATGTAAGAAGAACCTCATGTTCAGACATCCTTCTGTCAACAGAAAAATGAAATACTCAAATAAATGCACCCAGCAGGACAGACCAAATGTGAACAAGATAGGGAAATAGACCCAGAAGGGGTTTATGGGCAGGAGTGCAGTTTAAAGCCTGTTAGTTTTAGCATAAGCTTGGATAAGAATCCCTACCCATGAGTCTCCTCTGTTATCTATTCTCTCACATTAGCTTGTGCACATTCAGGCACATTCCAGGGGCGAATAAAGTGACATACAGAGAGAGTGGGAAGGATTTGAGAGAATGAGTGGGAGGCTTTGGGTTCTCTGTCCTAACACAATCCAGCCCTGTTGCTTGTCAGGAACGGCCTCTCCCAGGTCGGAGGTCACCGCTGCTGAGAGAGCAAGTCTGGAAGTCTTGGTTGTGTCTTTGATCACTACTGATGCAAACTGAACACCCACCTCCTCAAACAACCTAACAAAACACTGATAACAAAACCTGAACAAACATGTTTGAAATAACAACAGCTGGATTTACACAAAAACATTCTCATGTTTTAATTTTGTTGGGACTAATGATTCCAAAGTTGACAATCAAGCTTGAAAATCGTGTGAATCAGCAGGATCTCATACACAGATGATGTTAAAGACCCTGTGAAATCACATTTGGAGCTTTGTGGCTTTTGGCCAGTGTGTGTGTGTAATCAGTTGTAGAACAGTGGCGATTTCTGTTAACCTTGCAGTTTCACCCCAACGTAGCGATCATGACTCACACGTCAGGGTGTTTACTCACATGGCACAGTGGTCTTTGTGGTGTCATGAGGTCAAATTCCCGAGGAACTCCTCTGTGAAACCACTTGGATGAGTGGCAAAACGTGTAGTGAATGGAAAATAAGTCCATGTGCTCCAAAACAAATGCTAAAGAGACAGAGTTGTACCTTTCAGATGTGTCTTTATGTATTATAATGTATTACAATATTAAACTGCACAGACCACAGAGTGCTCATTCACTTTGGGTGGACGGATTCATCCTCATATGCAAATATTGATCCTAAGTGTTTTAATACTAGCAAATGTATTATTTTATATTATTTTGTACTATTTTATCATTTATTTTAAATTCCATTTATTAACATCTATAAAAAAAATTTAATTATTGAACATAACATTAATCATCTTCCAAGTAAGAAAAATGTACTTTGAGAGCAAACCATGTAAGACAGGGACTCTTTCTCTCCTCATAAATGCTAAAAAGTGCAACAAACTATTAAATTTCACTAAATAACAAGGTAAATTATGTGACATATACAGTAGGCTGATTTTTTGTGTGTTTGATAAAGCTTTATCATACACAAGTTCAATTGTCAATAAATATTAAATAAATATATCATATCAGCCTATTAACACCAACTTTTAAATGCTATAATTGCTCATTTGATCTCATAAGCTTTCTTTTAAGCATTATTATATGCAGTACTGGCATTGATAGATTTTTGTATCCGATCAAAAAGAAAAGAAATGGCATCGCCCCCTCCCTATCACTGACCCCAGAGCCCCCAAGACTCAATCTGGATTGTCTTTTGCTGAGGTGGAACTTCCTGTAGAGCAGGACAAAACATTAGCAGGAACTCAATTTCAGAGGTTACCCCCTGCCTTCCTGTATTTGTGGAAAAGTCAACAAACACATGCACATAGAGAACCAGGAGCAGATTGCAACCTTGGCCTTGAATAAGAAAACAGTGATTGAGAGTGAATGAAAAAATACAATACAACTTCTACAGCCTGGAGCCTAATATTACATCCTCAGCCACATACGGGGAAGTCGTGGCCTAATGGTTAGAGAGTCGGACTCATAACCCAAAGGCTGTGGGTTCGAGTCTCGTACTGGCAGGGATTGTAGGTGGGGGGGAATGAATGTACAGCACTCTCTCCCAACCTTCCTCCCCCCTGAGGTCCCCTTAGCCAGGCGGGCAACCGAACCCGCCAACGTGTGCTCCCCGGGCGCCGCAGCATAAATGGCTGCCCACTGCTCCGGGTGTGTGTTCACGGTTTGTGTGTGTTGGGGTCGGGGGGGTGTTGTGTGCACACACACACAATGCTGTGTGTGTGCACTTTGGATGGGTAAATGCAGAGCACTAATTCCAAGTATGGGTCACCATACTTGGCCACATGTCACTTCACTTCACTTCATACACAGTGATCTAAAGTGCTCTGCCATGAGTCATGTGCAGTTTTCAGCTCATTCCTGACAACTAATACTTCATAAATACTTGAGACATTCGCTGCTGATACATGGCCTTCACACTGTCTATCCCCTTGCATGCAGCTGTGCTACTCTCCACAAACATATGAGGTATTTCTCTGACCAGAGAAAGAGCCATGAGCAATGGAGGGAGAGGAGAGAGGTCAGTGGGGTTGCCAGATCAAAGCCAAGTCCCCATAATGGCTGGTTTCAAATGGTCTTTATGCTGCTTCTCTATTTGTTTTTGAGAGAGCATTTGAGGCTGGGCATTGTTTTGATGTTTCTCAAAACATCACGAAAAAATACAATGTTACATTACAAATACATTGTTTTGATGTTTCTCAAAAGGACACAATCTAAAAGCACTACTGTGAGACAATTACTTAAAACTATTGAAAATAGCTTGTAGCACTTACAATAAGGTCTCCATTGTTAATGCATTACCTAGCATGAACTAACAATGAGCAATATGTTTTTACAATGTTTATTAATCATTGTTAATGTTTGTTTATGAAAAATACACTTGTTCATTGTTTGTTCATGGCCATATTATGCCATTGACTAATATGACCAGATATAACTTTCGATTTTAAAAATGTATATTCAGAAATGAACAGATATTGATAAACACTGTAGAAATATTGTTCATTGTTAGTTGCTTTTAACTAATGTAGCTAACAAATGTTAACAAATGAAACCTTATTGTAAAGTGTTACAGTTTTCTTTAATTAAAATGAAGCTGAAATAAAATTAAATATGATGAAAAACTTAAAAAATGTTGGTAATGTTGCTATCTGAAAAAATATAGGTTTAAACTGAAGTACTAAATTGTATATATTTTTTTAATGTTTATTATTTATTATTAGATTTTTTTTAACAATATTTGAACAGATCTTGAACTCTAATGATTATAATATTTATTATGATTTATTATAATATTAATATTTTGATTTAATAAGTATAAACATGTAATATATAACATAATAATAAACTGTAAACATATATAATAATAAACCTAACCTTAAATTGCCCTACAATGTTTGTGCTACAGAACTGAATAATATCTCAAATCATGCAATTTAATATTTTTTTATCTGCTTCATGGATTTCTACCTGACAATAAAAAAAAATAACTTATAACCAAGGTTTTTTTTTTTTGGGGGGGGGGAAAAAAAAAAACCAAAGCCGAGGAAAAAACATAAGCCATATCTAGCAAAAAAAGAATATTAGACACTTGTTTGTGGGCTCCTCTAGACTGCACCATAGTAACTGCACTGCAATGTGCTAAAAACCCATTAGAACACATTTGCAACCATACTGCAATACCCTGGCAACCAATTAGAACAGTGTAGCATTGTTGCGCTGTAAAAATCTTGTTTGCTACATAAAATGTAGCAGGAACATTTCAGAAGTGGTGAAAGCAGCACAATGTGTGTCTGTTGCCACTTTCTGGAACCAAACGATGAATCATTCCAGCAAAATGAGAAAGGAGGCCATGTTCCTGCTGCTGTGAAACATCATTATGCAGTGGTCTCTCCCAAGAATGTTGTCTAATAAGACTGTCCCGGCCAGATGAATGCAACACTGAATTATCTGACATGATTTTTATGACCTGATAAAAAGGGAAGAATCCAGACATGGTGAAGATGCCACTGTTCGCCTAAATGTCACAGCCGTGTACGAAAAGTCCTTCCTAGGGTGCTTATAATTCATCATTCGACACAAAAGCTGAAAATATTCTCTCACTCATAAGTCAACACTTCTTTCCATTCCTCCACACACACATAGTCTTCCTGTCTTCCTTAATTTAAGAGCTACTGAGAGTGAGTGAGCTGCTGTGGGCCTTTGAGAAGAACAGTGGTTCTTTTCATTCAGTGAGTGTTTCCACCGTATCACACCTCCCTTCATCTGTTTGGCCTATTGTACAAGCTCAGTCTCAGTACGCTGGACATTATAAATGAGCTGGCGCCTCTGTGCTGCTGTTCCAGAAGAAGTGCAGCTGTAGGGCCGACACAGTTGTGAATGTAGTGTGTAAAATTCACAAGAACTCACCAAGAGTGGCTGGGGTGGCGTCATAAAAAAAAAAGCTGTATGAAGGGGAAAGTTGTTTCCTGCTGCCCTGGGAATGTATTCTTGGAGCTTGTTTTACATAAGAGGGGGAATTCTTCACACTAATTTCTGTGTGATTTTCCATGCCTGAATTTGCACTTTGAACAAATTGCAGTTTTAAACCTCATGTAAAGTGCTGCGTACAGATATGAGTGTGCTGTTACTTTTCAAGTCAATGGATGTATGATTTCCACTTGGTGGGTGATGAAAAATCCCCTACAGACTTACACTGAAGGGGATTTCTGATGCATATCTAAGGACTAGAATATCACAAAGACTTTGGATTGGGATCTTTGAACTTCAGCCAGTAAACAACCACCTAAAACAATGTAGCAACTGTATATCAACAAACACTATGGCAACAGCCATATAGAAAAACCATAGCAACAGCATTATTGTTGACACCATGAATGATAACCATAAAGAAAACTAAAACGATAACCATAGCTTTCATACTAGTGCACAAAACTGTTCTAGTTATTATAAGCACACGCTGCAGTTTTGTCATCTGCCGCTTTACATGCTCAAGGTCTTTAAAGACGGATGGATTCTGATTGGCTGTTAGTATTTAAATAATTCATCAGCTGGAGAAATGTAATCCATGTAATTGTCAAAAAAAATAATAAATAAATAAAAAAGTTAAAAGAACTTCATCGCTTAAAAACTTAAGTTGCAGTCACATTTACCATTGTTCGGCGAAAGATTTCCTCATTCAGATTTCACAATAAGTTCAAGTTTTTACCACAGAAAGGTGCTTGCTTCAAAATGCATCCAGTAATAGTATGAGTTAGGTTTCATACAATGTCCGCTATTGACAATGACGACAGACGACCTTTTTTTCATTATGAATTTCATTAAATTTACTAATGTGACGGCACAACCTTTGGATTGGGGGGGGGGGGGGGGGGTGGGGATTGGGGGGGGGGGGGGGGTGGGGGGGGGGTGGGGGGGGGGGTGGGGGGGGGGGGGGGGGGGGTGGGGGGGGGGGGGGTTGGGGGGGGGGGGGGGGTGGGGGGGGGGGGGGGGGGGGGGGGGGGGGGGGGGGGGTGGGGGGGGGTGTGGGGGGGTGGGTTGGGGGGGGGGGGGGGGGGGGGGGGGGGGGTGGGGGTGGGGGGGGGTAGGGGGGGGGGGGGGGGGGGGGGGGGGGGGGTGGGGGGGGGGGGGGGGGGGGGGTAATAGGTTTGTCTACCCCCACATACACAGAACTGAACGATTTATTGTTACATACAGACAAACAGATCATCAGTACATTTTATATGTGCAAATGGGGATGTGCATGTGTTTTTGCATGTTATCTAATGTGCTCAAAGTACAAAAGGATTTTATATGAGACAAAGGATTATTAGCCACATACAAAGCATTTCCCCTCACTCTCCTCCTCCCAAATTTGATCCTGCTGAGCTGCAGAACAAAGAGTCTGTGGAATGTGCTGTGCAGGAATCATTGCATCTTAGTCATCCTATCAGACATCCAGTAAGTGCCCCCACCCTTCTTACTCCACCTTTCCCACCACCTCCCCTTCTTTTACTCTGTATGCGCCCCCCATCTCTGACTGACTGTTGTCTGTTCTGCTGTGCTGTCTCAGATCTGAGGAATGTGTCAGACACATGCTATGTGTTTTATCAGGTGCGTCACATCTGGAACATTCTGTGCTCCTCAATCTTGTGGTTTTTGTCCACGCCTGAATTTGTATGAAATAAAACCAGAACAGGTGTCCAGCTCTAGTGACACCAAACTGCATGTTGTACTTTGTGGCATTTGTATTTTGGCACAAGGAAATATTTAATGCTTCAGGTTGCAAAATTTTTGCAGAACAAAACATCGTAATGGTACTTACCGACATTAAAATCATAGGAAAGTTGATAAAATAAAATAAAAAATATTTAGACAGACTGGCAGACAAAATTGTTTTAAAAATAAGATGTGCCACACCAACCGGATTCAGCCTGAAACACGGTGTGACACTTCATGACTATGTCAATGTTTCAGGCAAACAGTTAATCAACTAATTTGACGACAAACTTCTAGACCAAAATGACTGATTCATTAGTTCATACGCATGTTTATCCAATCCGTGCATGACATTCAATCCCACTAACATAATGTTCAATCTATTAATATGTTTCTTTCTAATATTGAGATATATTATTACAATTAAAATAAAGTTTTTCTATTTGAATATATTTTAAAATGCAATTTATTATTGATGCAAAGCTGAATTTTCAGCATCATTACTCTTCAGTGTCACATGGTCTTTCAGAAATCATTCTAATATGCTGATTTGCTGCTCAAGAAACATTTCTTATTATCAATGATAAAAACCGGTGTGCTGCTTAATATTTTTGTGGAAACTGTGATACACTTTTCAGTAATCTTTGATGAATAGAGAGTTCAAAAGAACAGCAAACAGCAAACTTTTTTTATTATTTTTTGGTGTGATTCCAGATGAGTTGTCATGGGACTGGGAGAAGCAGCCGGTTATATCCTTTGTGTTGTGATTAATAGGAATAGATAAACAAGTTCTTTTCACTTTAAACACCCTTATGAGCCATTATACAGTTCATTCAAACAACCTCCAGGCAAAGATCTTCGATGACTATATTTGACAGTCCAAAGTAACCAATAAACCAAACGAGGGCCGATCCGCCTCACATTCGTAGACTGTACGATGATGACACCTATTGAATCGTAGGCTGCGATGGCTGCGACACACATTAACGCAACGTCATCTGCATGCGCTAGTGGTAAACAAATACCGGTACATCAAGATGGATCGCGCTTTGGCAGTTGTGCTTTTCATGTGCGCTGAAACAAAGAAGAGGCGCCGGCGGAAGAGGGCAATATGGACCAGCTCATGGCTTGGGAAAAGAGGACAACTTGGGATGCCAGTTTTGCACAGGGAGCTTGGCAGCTGCAGTTCCTCCGCTATCTCCTTCCATGCTATGTCCTTTTTGGTGCGGTCATGATAGCAGCTAGAGGACACATCGTACAAACATGCCCTCTGCTGCCACAACTCAACAAGAATTTGTTCTTTATGGGTATCCCACATACCCTTCTACTTTTTTTTGCCTCCATGGCATTGAAATTTTAGCGCCGCTGGTCGCGTGGATCAATATGTCATTTCATGTTGCAATTTCGTTGGCTGCTAGACGCAGGTCGTAGCAGCAAACACACTGTGCGTTGATCATGCTGAATTTCTGACACTGTCAGAAAACTATCATAGGCTATCTTTGGTCGCAAGACCGGGAAAACGCCCGTCTTTGAACCTCTCTCACTGTACGACATAGGACCACCGATTAAGAGCCACGATCACAGAAATCGCCACGATTGCTTCACGATGGCAATCTTTCGTCTGGGACAGCCAAAAATCGTGCAGTGTATCCCGGGCTTACTCTTGCACATACCCAGTTTAAAAAAAAAACGATCCATGTCGCCCAGTGTGATAAAGTAATGATCTTATAGGATTGCTAAAATTGTGCAGTGTATCCCGGGCTTAAAAGGCACTTTATTGAGCTATACTTAGCACGACATACAATGCTACACATATCTAAAAGGCTTTTAGCATCAGTTTTTATTTCAATTAAGTTTGCTTTGTTGAGTTTTGTAAATTAATAGTAATCCCTGTATTTACTCACTGGTGCTGTCAACGGATGTACAAACACAATGTCATGAGGACATGTCAAACGTGCCCATATATGGCACTGCTTTCACCTGATGTTTTATCAGTGCTCAGTTTTATCATGCCCTGACCCTCCCCCGCCCCGCCACCACCCGCCCCTCCCGTATAATTTAGGCAGTGTGACTGGCATTTAAACTTGATTTCCTTATGATTCCCATGATAGCTGTAATGCACAAACAGATCAATTATCCATCATGTTGTGGACATGTGAATACTTTCTTTTTAAGAATCATGAAGACTTTCAACATTTTGTATAACATGGATTTATGAACTGAGAGTGGGTGCATGCGTGTTTGTTTTTGCAAATGTTCTTCTTTTTGTGAGGACACACCTCAAATATGTCCCAGATGAGTTATGACTGGACCACCCGCTTGTTTTGTCATGTCTCCATTATAACTTTACAGCAATCGTTTTACAATCCTCCGCAAGGGTAAGGATTTTGCAAACCCACAGCACAGATTACATCAGTGTTTCTCAACCCTGGTCCTGGGCGCCCCCCCCCCCCCCCCCCCCCCCCCCCCCCCCCAGCACGCACATTTGTGTGTCTCCCTAATCAAACACACCTGATTCAACTCATTAGCTCATTAAAAGAAACTCCAGGACCTGAAATGGGTGTCAGATAAGGGAGACATACAAAATGTGCAGTGTTGGGGGGCGCTCAGGACCAGGGTTGAGAAACACTGGATTACATTATGTTTAGGAAAAATGATTAAAATCTTTTAGAATGATCACACACACCCTGAATAGGAAAGAGAGCAACAATGCCATAAAAAATTATTTAAATTCATTCAATGGTTGTACGCTATTAAATATTGGTAACATATAAGGTTCCATTTGTTAAGATTAGAATACATTAGTTAACAGGAACTAACAATGAAATATGCTTCTAAATAATTTATTATTCTTAGATAATGTTAATTTCTACATTCACCAATACATTGTTGAAATCAAAAGTTGTATATGTTAATATTATTTAATGGACCAGAGCTATAATGAACTAACAATGAACAGTTTTTAAAACTAACGTTAAAAAAATATTAATAAATACTCATTGTTAGTTAATGTAAGTTAATGCATTAATTATCATTAACTAACTCATTTTACTTAATGTAAAATACCTAAATATTCCAAAGTCACTACATTATGATTAAAATGATGAATAATTCCATTAGAGTACCATACAAGAAGAGTCTGATTGAAAGTATTCATAAAATAAATGAATAAATACAACTAAATACCTTCATAAAACAGTTCTACTTCATTCATAATTGAGTTTATGGCCTCTTTAAAAACTGATACAGCAAAAAGGATAATTTTCTGTATGGGTAAATAGACAATAGCAAACTGAGAGCCTGTGATTGTGAAATGGGCTCAACAACATTGATGTACATTCTTTCACATCAAATTCCTGTGCCCTTCCAGCCTCAAACAAACACATTCTGACACAATAGATAAGGGAGGATCGCCACAGCCAGACACTCTCACAAACTAGCTTTGCTTTACTCAGACTGTTTATGAAATCTTAAAGTTTCCACAGAATATATTTATGGGAAAATGCCTTTCAATAAACAAAAGGTCAGTTTGTCCTGTATTTGAAAATAGACATCAAAGCCTTTATACCACTCTGACATATTTTTGAGCAGCTTAAATCTCTTGAGTATTTCCAAAGTTAGCAATTTAGTCGTTTTTCTTTCTGTCGGACTAAAACTAAAATACAACTTACAAACCAAAAATAAATCCTTCAGGAGTGTGGGCACAGTATCAGCTTTCTCATCTGAAACTCATCTTTGTGAAACTTATTTTAAACAGGTATGGGTCTAATCCATGCAAATGGTTTTAAAACTACAGGGGGGTCCAGATAGGTTTCAGTGATTAGCTCATTTCTTTGTCCATACATGTGTGTGTACTCAGGAGCTAGACTAATTGTTCCTTTGTTCACACATCCTTTTACAGGCGTGGCAGTCAGGAAAATCCTTTTGGTGATCGGATATCACAACTAGAAAATCGTGATAGGCTAAACCTATTCTCTCTGTTCATTTTTGCCAGTTTTTCCAGTGCACTGGTTAAGAGAGAAAGATGAGAAAGATAAGAAAGATAAGAAAGACTGCCTGCCGCAACACGAAAAGCTTTCTTCATTTACAGTATGTGCAGCAAAACAATAAAAAAATGAGTCGACAAATTGCAAAATATAATGATTTCTCAATATGAGTGTCTAAGAGGTTTGGATTCTCTGGAAGCAAGTTACTCAATAGAGCTTGTAAATTTCATCCTACATTATATTTTTTTAAATAACAAAAATAACAGTTGTGTGACTAAGTGGTAGTACCACTTTACAATAACTGTTAACATTAATTAATGCATTAGGTATCACAAACTAACAATCTGCTCAGTTTTGCAGGATTTACTCATGCTGATGTATAAAAACTTAAGTTGTTCTTTTTTGTTTAAGCATATCTGTATATCAGAGATGTTTCATGTTCATATTACATCATATTTTGTTAATAATAAGACTGCATGTTCTTTTGATACAAGAACATTTCACTCTAATTTCAGAGAGGTAAAATGGAGCCACTTGTAATAACAAACTTCTTAAAGGAATCCAGTCACAGAACCCACAGAACCACACTCTAGACATGGAGGAATGTGATTGGCTGAAGGGAGGGGCTTGTGGGCAGGACTTCTATGAGCAGTTTGTTCATAAAGCCTGAGAGTGTCCCTCATGCCCTGTGCACTCTTCTGGCTGTGTTACTGAGCTCTACCTCTCTCCAGGCCTTCAATCACTCATCTGTTCATTCACTTCAGCGACCATGAGTTTGAGAACAAGCTACAGTGTGCGTTCCTCCACCTCCCAGGTGCCGGTGTCCCAGATGTCCATCAAGCGTACCACCAATGTGCCGACTTACCGGGCTGCGAGCATCTACGGTGGCGCCGGAGGTCAAGGAACCCGAATCTCCTCTGCCTCCTACTCAGGTGTCCGCAGTGGTGTGGGATTCCCCTCAATGTCCAGCTCCATCCAAGTGAGTGCCACTGGAGCCACAGGTGAGATCATGGGCAATGAGAAGATGGCCATGCAGAATTTGAATGACCGTCTGGCCTCCTACCTGGAGAAAGTGAGGATCCTGGAGCAGGCCAACAGCAAGCTGGAGCTGAAGATCCGTGAGGCCCTGGAGAAGAAAGGTCCTGATGTCCACGACTACAGCCGCTTCCAGCCCATCGTTGACGATCTGCGCAAGAAGGTGAGTTTGAATGAGTTTGAATAGGAGAAAGGTAAAGAAAATGTATAAAGAACTTAATGTGACAGTCTAATTGTGCTGCTTTGTGTTTATTAACAGTCTATTGGACATTTATTGGGTTTCAGGACAGAAACTAACAAAACAGAGGCATTCTTTTGTCATTTAAAGCTTGAAAGAGCTGAATGAGAGTTTACTGATGGCCAGCACTGATAGGCAAAGAACCAAAAAATAAACCATGGGTGAAACCAAAAACAGGGGGAAGGCATGGGGGAGGGAGGCTCAGTCTCTGCGGGACGGCAGTCGTAACTTCTGCTTACAGCCGGTATTCCGGTGAATAAGTGTTTCCATCCTGTATTTATTCTTGTCCTGTTACACATCAGGATGCTTGTTTATTCCCTGTGGATGGAAACTCTGGGATCTGAGATGTTTCAGCATCTGTCTGTGTAATAAGGGAAATGGAAAAGTCGAGAGAGTTCAGACAGTGCAAAATGCGACCAGCTGTGAGACTTTGGCAGAGATATTCCTAGCAAAGCTAGCTTCATTCATAGCTACATTTATATAGTCCTATTCTATATTTTCTTGAAAAGAAGTTCATAAAGCAGATGCTGTTAATGATAAAATACCGATTGGAGTCAGTTTCACACCAATAGTATCTTGAAGCTGAAATTTAAAGCTGATATGTCACTGATAACCAGATAGTGTTATCAGAATGATTGTCTTTTCTTTCATCAGTGACTATGCAGTAAAGTGACAGGTAGATTAAATTAAAAGAATTAAAGTCCTATGCATCAGGGTTTCTTACAGTCACAAAAGTAAATGGGATTAGCTGTGAGATTAGCCTGTGGAAAAAAGCACTGAAAGGAATATTTCAGTTTAAAAGCTAAGTGAAGTATACAATATACATACTGTAATACAATATAACTTATTTCAATTAAAACATAAAACACATTTAAGCAGGACTATTGTTAGTAGCTACACAGCCAACACTCATTAGCATATGGAAAATATGTGGCGTTAAACTGTTAAAGTATTATATGTCTCCACCCTTTTCCATGATGCCAGGAAATGCTGGCTTGCAAACATGGAGAGCATTTACAAAACAAAGCACATTAGGACAAAAAAACAGGAAATCCAGCTTAACCCTTGCTCTTCCTGCTATACAATTTAATTTACAACCGTCAAACAGACACCAGCTGCTTTTCCAACATTGCTATTGGTTAATGATTATCTAACAAACTGTGAAATGAACTTTGTCCTCCAGTACCTCTTATCTAAGCAAACTAAAACATTAGAGCAGAAGATGGTACTGCAGCTTGGTATACAGTGACCATGAGATTTACACATTATACATCACCCTAAAACATTTGTAAAACAGTTAAAGTTAGGTGAGGTTTTATGTGTCATAACTGCACATTGCATTGTTCAGTGGTGGTTTCCTGACTGATTCAATTAAGTGATTTCTGTTTTGGTTATAGATCTTTGATGCCACCGCAAACAATACCCGTCTGGTGCTCCAGATTGATAACGCCCGCCTGGCAGCTGATGACTTCAGAGTCAAGTGAGTTAACAAAACTGCGAAACATAACACATATTTTGACATAATGGGACCATTCCTAGTTTCCTAGAAGAGTGAACCATTGACCTTTGTTGTGCCTGCAGGTATGAATCTGAGCTGTCCATCCGCCAAGGTGTGGAGGCTGACATTGCTGGCCTGAGAAAGGTCATTGATGACACCAACATGAACCGCATGAACCTTGAAAGTGAGATTGAGGCCCTCAAGGAAGAGCTCATCTTCCTTAAGAAGAACCATGACAATGTGAGTGCACATCTGGCACATTTGTACATTAGCACAGCTGGAAACATCTGTCTTCCTCATAATCCATTATGGGTGTTGCTTTAAGATTTTATGGTTTCTCCACCCAACAGGAGGTAATGGAGCTTCGTAACCAGATCTCCCAGTCAGGAGTGCAGGTGGATGTTGATGCCCCTAAAGGACAAGATCTGGCCCAGATCATGGAGGAGATAAGAGCCAAGTACGAGAAGATGGCTCTGAAGAACCAGGAGGAGCTGAAGGCCTGGCACGAATCTCAGGTATATTCCAAAAGATCATTCTTTTCTCAAAATCAAGTCTTGTTAAACACTGTTGCACGTCGATACCACAGTTTTGCGACTAAAGTGAAATGTTATGCTCTCTCCAGATCACAGAGATTCATGTACAAGTCACACAGAACACAGAGGCCCTCCAGGGTGCACGTACAGAAGTCAACGAACTTCGCAGACAAATTCAGACATTGGAGATCGAGCTGGAGTCACAGAAGAACCTGGTGAGTTTGTTTTCTTGTAGCCATTGTAGAAGCTGCAATTTCCAACTGGTCTTTACAATCCTTTTTATTAAATTAGCTGTATTCAAGTATCATGTCTTGAATTTGTCTCAAGACTTGTTCTCAATGAAGTCTGCTCAAACTCTTGGGTTCTCTTTGTTTGATTGTCCAGAAAGGATCACTGGAGGCCACTCTGCGAGACACAGAAATGCGTTACAACATGGAGATTGAGAGTCTCAATGCTGTCGTTATGCAACTGGAGGCTGAACTCACACAACTGCGCAACAACATCCAGCAACAGACGCATGATTACGAGGTTCTGCTGAACATCAAGATGAAGCTGGAGGCAGAAATTGCCACCTACAGGAGGCTTCTGGATGGTGGGGACTTCAAGTAAGTTTTCTTCTGAAGCATACAGAGATTTTTTCACAGCACTTCACCATTTGTGTAGGCATGTCCTGTGGTTTTTTAACTTTGTGACTAGGTTTGCTAGAGTATTTGTTTTGTGTGGTTGGTAACAAGTATGTTTTCTCCTGCAGGCTCCAGGATGCTCTTGAAGAGCAAAAGAAGGTGAAAGTAATGACGGTCACACAGACGCTGGTGGATGGGAAGGTGGTGTCTTCAAGCTCAGAAACCAAGGAGAGGAAACTTTGAACATCAAATTTCAGATCAACCTCCACGACACATCAGAAAAACCTAATGGGCCAATGATAAAATGATCTAAAGACAGGTTGGACTTAACACATTAGATATTTATTTAGTCCAAGATACAATTTGCAATGAGATTTAACTAGCACATTTCAACACTAACTTAAAACAACAAATCTTAATGTTTTTTTTTTTTTTTACATTTTAATAACTACAACCAAAAAAGACTGAAGGTCAAAAAACACTATTGAACTTTATTAAATATTTTTGAAATGACGATGATTGTTTACGATCATCAATTGTCCCATTTTGGTTTTATGTCATGTTGTTGTCATGATGTCTTGTCCTTTCAAATAAAAGACACTTTCATCAAATCTTTGCATTCTGCTTGTCATTAAAGTTTTTTGACAATATTCCAGTCAGTCTGATCAAAGGTAGTTTTGGGCCTCAAGTGTCATCATTCTTGGCACCCATTTTTAGGGGGGAAAAAAGCCCTTAAGTTGCATAATTAAACCAAATAGAATTTATTTTTCAAAATATCATATAATTTCAAACAATTTTCATAAATATAATGTAATTTAATCAAAATCTATAATTGGTGGCTATGTGAACATTGGATAAAAAAATTTAAAATAAATCTGAAGAACTAACTAAATGCTACTTATGTCTTCACAAAAAACAAGAAAGGAAGACACATTCTATAACGGACTATTAAATAATGTTAGTTGTGATGAGACCTTTTGTTGTGGAAGTCGGTATCTTTAATATTTATTTCAGCCACTGTGACTTGTGAGAGTTATTCATAGCTATCGTGAGAACAGAACAAGGGGCTTGATTTTGTTAAATTATTCATGCAGACAGCATGAGCTCCTGTAAGATGTTTTTTGAACAGAATGATTTTATACAGTTAGTCCATGTTAGGACTTATCTAAAATAAATTAAAATTAATTTTAAAAGACATATTACTGAAAAAATAGTTGAATAGTTAAAGGGTATAGTTCACCCCAAAATTTTAATTGTCATCATTTACTCAGCTCATGTTGTCCCAAAAATTTTACAAATTTCTTCCTTCTTCAAAACGCAAAAGAATATAATTTGAACTGTGTTTGTCCATGCATTAGCCGCTTTTCCACACTCGGGCCAGTGCGAGCCAGTGCTTTAAACGGGCTGGGCTGGGCTAATAGCCTCAGACCTGTAGCACCGAGGCCAAAATCATGCTGCATTTCCACCGTCGGGCCAGAAGCTCTGCTGTACTTCACTAAAACCCGCCCTTTACACGCCTCTCAGGAACAACGTCACGCAACCCCATCATTTCACCAACAAAGAGAAGTTATCAGAAAACTAATAAGAAATAAGTCACTGGAACTAGCGTGATCACAAAACGAACATGATAAAAGTGGCCGTTTGTTTGCATGCTTTGTTAAATATTTAAATCCAAAAGCATCAATGTTTTTCAATAATAAGTGATACATTGATCATAATTAATTAATTTATCAGGATTGAAAATTAGTCACACAGAAATAAAGTGGTATGAACATAGCCTACCTACTTATTCAGTCGAGTCTGTTTCTGTTTATTTGTAGTCACAGTATATACATCACATTTAGAAAGAATGATAATTTCTATATTTTTATAAAAGCTCCCGAACAAAAAATATTATTATATTTTTATGACATACGCTGAGCTAAACTCTCGAGACGAGACTTATGACAGATAAAATATGTTTCTAAATAAATACACGATTGTGATAGAGAATAAGAAGCTGACGTCTGATTTCTTCAAGCGGTCGTATTTACCACGTTTACTATGGTAACGTTAATGGCTAGCGTGCACAGTCTTTTGCATTGCTTATAAATATTTCTGCCTTGTATGGGGATCATAATACACTTTGGATCAAGTTATTTCAAACACTCGCTGCTGTCTGAAAGTGAGTTTTGAACTAAACTTATTTTAAAAGTCTTTAATGCTGGTGTTATAGCTGTTAACTTTATGAAATGATCCACGGCGCTAACGCTCTCCAGATGCGTAGAAACTCCGCCTTTGTTCATAACCACTCCTCTAGCCCCAGCTAGCCCACTTTGGCCTAAGGTTTTCGTTGGGCCAAAAAACCCAGGCCATTGGCCCCGTGGAAGCACCGACGAGGCACGATCAAGCCCCGGAAGTGACAGTGGAAACGCGACTGGCCCTGGCACGCACTAGCAGGCCCGCTTTTGGCCCGACAGTGGAAACGCGGCTAATGAACATCAATGGGTTCCAAAATAGCACTCTTTAGTCCAAAGTTTCTTTCTATATATCTCACAAATATGAGGGGGCCCACAATATAACCCTGTGAAACCTCAAATTTAACTGACTTTCACTGTACGGACAAAACAAACAAACAAATAAACACATTTTTCTAAATATCTTCTTTTGTGCCCCACATAAAAAAGAAATTCATAAAAGTTTCATTACCCAGTTAATACTTCTGTACCAAAACACTAAACAGTGGGTGGGGTGGAAGTCCAGAGTCTAAAGATAACAGAAATGTGCCTACTACTTGTGAACTGCAAAACCATAAAAATCTCATACCTCTTAGAACCAGCGGTTACATCTGATCTCCTTTTCATTAAAGATCTCTTCTCTGCAGAAAACTAAGCAAAATGCAAACCTTCAGCATTCAGAACAAAAGAATATATAGATCGTCCTCAGAGGATCTCAGCATGCTAAGACCCACATTTTACTCTTGGAGAAGTGCTGGGAATAGGGGTTCCTATTCCAAGGATATCTTTGGATCTGCCACTGTACAAATGGGGCTTGTTGGAAATGTTGGAAGTGAAAAGGTTACCATGCAAATCCTGAATGAACGTCTAGCTTCGTACCTGGAGAAAGTTAGGAGCTTGGAGAAGGCCAATAGTGAGCTGGAGGTGAAAATCCACCAGGTTCTGGTGAAAAAAGGTCCAGCCACTAAGGACTACAGTCACTACCAAGCCACCTTTGAGAAACTACGCAAAGAGGTAACTGGAACTTCTGTCCACTGCAATACTTGTCTTTAACAATTTTGTCCTGTGCAGTATCTTAATATGCATAATTATTTATTTTTGCTTACATTTTTATTAGACAGTAATGTTTGCACATTACTATAGTGTGAAGTAATGAAAGGGTTGCAGGTTCAGTTCAAAGTAAGGATGGCTCAGAAACTGGACTTTGAATGTGCCCTTGAGCAAGGCATGTAATTAATTCTTGAGAAGCGGCTTCTCTATACTGGCCTTAGATAATAAACTAACAATAGACTGTATTGTACCTTTTTTGGTTATGTCCATTTAGATTCTGGAGATGGTTATGAGCAATGCAAATGTGAGTCTTCAAATTGACAATGCCAAGTTGGCTGCCGATGACTACAGGGTCAAGTAAGCTAGTTTTAAAGACTCCATGAAATCAAACAATATTTTGCGGGTTTTATTCCATGTGTATTAGCTTCGAGCCCATCTATATGTCAAGAACTATATGCAAGCTGGACAATATAAACTTGTTGCAGATATATACATTTCCAGGAAAATGAACCAAACGTATCAATGATTCATCTTGGGTCCAATTTTTGTCCAGTGACTAAACTGAGAACGTCCCTCCCCATAATGCAACATGCAACTGACAAGCAATATTAAGAAACAATAATTCCCATTAATGTTATGTGGTTATAGGTATGAAAATGAACTGCAGCTAAGACAGTATGTTGAAGCTGACATAAATGCATTGAGAAAGATGCTGGATGACACAAATATGGCACGACTGCATCTAGAAAATGATGTTGAAGGATTGAAAGTGGAGCTTATCGAGTTAAAGAAACGACATCACCTGGTAAATACATTATTATACTACACATAAATAAAAATATATATTTAATTACAATAGATCACAATGCTGACTTGCTCAGAGAGTGCAGTAGCTCACAATCAGGAGAGGGCCAAAGATATAACCCTGTGGAACCTCAAATCTCACATTTTTCAGGAAGTGTCAGAACTATATAGTCAAATCAACCAATCAGGAGTGCAGGTGGATGTCGATGCTCCCAAGGGACAGGACTTGGCTAAGATCATGGAGGAGATAAGAGCCAAGTATGAAAAGATTGTCCTAAAGAACCAGGAGGAACTGAAAATTTGGCATGAATCAAAAGTGGGGCATCATTTCTCATTGCAAATGTTACACATTATTTCTGTTTTTAAGACAACAGAGAATTACATTTATTTCTTTTTTTTGCACAGATCTCCGTGGTACAGGTTCAAGTGAGTGAGAATGAGGAAGCATTGAAAGAAGCCAAAACACTAGTCAGCGTGAGCCACAGGCAGATGCAGACTTTGAAAACAGAGCTGCAGTCTCTGATTGGAAGTGTAAGAGATTCTACCCTGACACCTTGATGCAGCTCTCCACTTTTGAACATTACTTATGAGCATTTATTTATCTATTTATTTATTTTTGACTTTTCTTACAGAGAGCATCTCTGGAAGACGCGCCCTTAATGAAACAAAGTTGCGATATGGGATGCAGGTGGAGCAATATAATGGCATCATTTTGCTGAGAGAGTCTGAGCTTAAACAGCTGCGTGACAACATTCAAAGTCAGACAGTGGAGTATCAGGCCCTGTTCAACATCAAGATGGAGCTGGAAGCTGAGATAGCCACCTACAGGAGACTTCTGGATGGAGAAGAATAAGAGTGAGCTTTTCGACCATTTTGACCATGCCTCTTTCTTCTTTAGAAACCTTCATCTTGGTGTTAATAAAATATTTTACAGATTAGAGAAAGAATCCATCAGGACAACATCAGAGACAACATCTAGTGGATGAAAAAATTGTGTCCTCCAGCTCGAGTACTATCAAAAAGTGATAAAAACAAACATGACATCACTAATGTTCATGAAAGACAACAGCACAAGTAAAACCGCTATGAATATTTTGAATAAATTATAATTAAAACTCTTTCAGTAGTATTTCCTTTGAATCATAATTTGAACACGGTATTGGAAAGTAACACTCTTAATTGAACCCATACAGTGTATCTCAACTCAAACTCTGTTGTTTTAGCAATGTCAAAGTTTCATTTTCATGTCATGAAAATGAAATTGGACCCTTAGGATCTAATAGGCATTTTCAAAATGTCATCACAGTAAAAGAAAACAGTAAGTGGTGTCAGGTTTCATAAAAAACTTTCCAACAGTCATTCATAATGAAAGAGCAAAATGAAAACAAAATGAAGGTCTTATTTTGTACTTCAAACTAACAACAAATCAGCCTATTGACAATAAATATATAAACTATGCTCCCTTGTCATGACAGGTCTACTTTTTGTGGTTGATTACACTAATCTTAAAGATTTTTTTCTAGCAAGTTGTTAAAAGAAATAAGTGATTACCCTTATCTTTTTGGAGCAAACACTTGACAGGTAATCTTTCCTGGAAATCTGTCTAAGCGAAAAATGTAAACTGTCAAAATAAACAATGTTCATTCTTGGAACCTATCAGCATCTTGCCTGCTAGGCATGGTGGGTCAGATTTCCAGGGTAGCGTTTTAGGAGAAACACAGAGAACAATTGTGATGTGTTTAGCAGTTAGGCATGAGGCTTATTATCCATTGGCATCTCAATCTCCCAATTTCACAATCACTATACAAATATATTTAGTTTTTTAGTTTTTTTCAGTTTGTAAGATTTTTCCTACTGAAGTAATTAGCATAGCAGGGTGGTATTACAAATACTGTGTGGTACTGCAATCAGTACTAAGAAACCCCCATCAGAAACCCAGGCTTAATGCCATGTTTTCTTATTTTTAAGTTAAATACCCACTTTTTTACACATTTTTGGGCATGTTAGTATCAGTTTTATACAAATATTTGGAGGCAAACCTCATGAACTGACTTGAAAATGAAACTACCAAGTGGCAGTGAACAGTGACTAAGTATAGAATGTTCTACTGCGGGCCTCTAAAAGCGGGAATTTGCGGCTAACTGTGAAGCACTGTTTCCACTCAAATCCTCCTTCGTCACAGCTGGAGAAGCCTATTCAGAGGAAAAGATGGTTGGTTTTCAGATGACGATGTCAACGCAGACATTTGTGGATGGAAAAGTGGCGCTGGACTGCAAAATGATTCATGCAGGCCAAAATGAGCCAGATTAAGTTTCTGCGGAGTTACAACGTATACAAGAGTTTCTTCAAATTTGCATCAATAGAGTATTAAAAAAGCTGTCTAAGCCTAGAGTTTTAAAAATAGTTAGCTTAATTTACATGCACAGAGTGTAGGGCAATTATTTGTACTTCAATGCACTGATGTCCTTCTTTTCAATGCCGTATTAAATAGATGAAAGAAAAAGACTTTGCTAAGGTCACTCACATGTGGGACAAGAATCCCATTGCTGTGCTGCCCACACAACTCATTTGATCCTATCCAGACAGTTACACAAAACACTTTTGTTGCCTCTATATTTCAGCAAAACAGCAATTGAACAATACATTATATAATCAAAGCCAGTATAGTCATGGTATAGACATACTTCAGTGTGTTAAAATCTTGGTACCCACTCTGTACAGTAACACGACTTTGCTTTTTTTTCCCCTTTTGGATTAGTCATTTTAATTGCACATCCTCCGTTTTCCCATAATTCTGGGAAGGTCCTGCATTCCTGCTGAACAGTGACTCACTTCTGCACATCAATATTTGTTTTTTATGCTTCCCAGGGTGCATGGAATGCACGTAAGTGCCCTTGTTTGGGTATTTTCTATTTCCTTCACGCCCCCTTAGATTTTCAAAATGGTCATTGCATAAATTAGCTCTTGGAGACTTGTGCTACAAATTAACTGGGTAGTTTACATTTTTTATGGAAACTGTGGTGCTTGGCCATGCAAAACTAGGTGCTAGTTTGTTGTGATGTCCTTATTTTCTTATTGTTTATTGGTAATGGTGTTCAAACATATTGCTATATCGTTGCTAAGACATTTAGTTGGTTGCTAGGGATTTTGGGCGGTTGCTAGCTTGTTTCTTACTATCCCAAGTTAAAAGTGCCCACAGCCGAGCCTCTATGTTATTTAGTCCCTAAAAATGGCTCTGGTCCTTCATTCAATATAATTCAAGGAGATTTTTTTCACCCATTTTATTACCCTTAGCAAGCATCACTAATTAAAATTTTGATTTCACAAGACCCCTGTTATGAGATATAAGTAGCTCAGCTAACACAGCCTGTCACTTAAAGTTTCAACAGTCTCCCATATTTGACTTTCCTTCCAACATACTTATACCTAGAAAAGGCTCCTGTCAAAAGAAGGAAACAACAGCAGGATATGGAAAGAGTTCATAGCAGAAACAATAAAGAGAGAGAGAAAGTGATATGGTCCTTTGAATCCCACATAACATTCCTCATGTCTGCTCTCCTTGGACCGGAGATTACCTCCAGATATCCCTCACAGGTGCGGCTTTCATAAAACCTGAGCCACACTCCCCCTTCCCGCTCTTGCTCTGAACATATGCTTGCTTTTGTGTAATCGGGGTGGGCAGTACCCCATTCTTCTTCTAAAGCAGATTCTGACGATATAACAATGTTTAAACTATTCTTAAATATGCTAAGTACAGCTATGTGATGATACCCAACTATATATATGCAAACTTCATTTGTTAATGTCTCAGAACAATAATGCAGAATTATAAACAGTATAAAGCGCAGTTATTCAGAAATTTTCTTGATGATCCATGTTTTTTGGGAATTTGGTCTGAAATCTATTGCATCCCATGTTATTCACAGTAGTATTTTTGGTACGACAGTGTTTACGTAACTGAGCAAGATTTTCAATCTTCCAGACAATTCTCTCAGCCAGTTGTACGATAAGTATCAGGCCTGGGCAACTCGAAATCTCCAAAAAAAAAAGTAGATGATGAAAGACCACAAGATGGCCGTTAGATTTTCCTATGTGCGTTTAAGATTCAGAGTGTAATGTGGCAAACAGCATGCAGCCAACCATTTTGACAACCTACGTTTTTAATTTAGGGGGAAAACCCAAAGGAATTTTAACCAGTATAACCATGGTAACCAAAAACAAGACTACTATCAAAACCAGACTGTGGTGACATGGAAACAAAACTCTGGCCAACATATATAGGGCAATAAGAGTCAGCATATGCTAGTTTAGAAAGACTGAGCTCATTCAGTGAGCTATATATAAAACGGAAGTGGGAGGAGCCCTTCAGCCTAAATTACACATCATTCAAAATACACTTCATTTTCTTGAGATTATTATACAGCATTTTAGTAACCACACTCGAGGGAGTTGACAGTTACAAAACAAAATCACTGGGATGCACAGACGCCGGCTCTTGATTTGTATTCTTAGCTATAAGCTAAATTATCACAAGAACACAAAATACCCTTTTCTCATTTGGCTTGCAAAGAAAATAAATGGAAATAGAAATAAATACACTGAAAAAAAAACTAAAATTAAAAACAAATCGCGGGGGGGGGATGGGGTTCGGGGGGGGGGGGGGGTAGTAAATTTAAACAGATAATTCCAAAGAAGTGACAAGTAACACTTTGAATAAAACTTTAAAAAATAAATGAAACAAATATTTTTAAATATTTGAAGGATTCTTGATTCTTGAGTTTTTTCAAATATAAATGTTACACCTAAATATATTACTACTTTTTATTTCTACTTTTATTAAGACTAAAGCACCATTCACAGCAATAACGATAACTATAAAGATAACTATAAACATAACGATATTAGCGTCCACACCAGCGAACGATATCGTCTGTTAATTCCAAGTTCGTTTATAGCAGGATTGATCTGATTGGCTGCCAATTTTTTACGTTCATTTTTCTTAGCGGAAAAAATCATTTTGAAAGTGATTCCAACGATATCGTTTCTCTTTGTCTTTATCGTTATAGCTGTGGTGTGGACTCTGCTATTCGTTAATATTGAGAACGATTTTTAGAACTTAATCTTTATCGTTATCTTTATAGTTATCATCCTTGGTGTGAACGGGCCTTAATACTTGCACATACATGCAAACAAACTGAATGGACCGTCCACATGTCTATTGTACCCCAATTAAAGCTGCATAGTCTACCTACACGCCCTAAACAAAAAGCTGAGCTCTTTCTTAATGTTTTGTACAGCCCAGGAAATCTCTAAATAACTAGGTGTTTGCAAAGGCATGCAACACTGTTTACTATAGCTCATACTTAGCGGTTAGGCATTCAGACCTAACTCAAATTTACTTCAGAAAATATCTATATATAAAAAAAATGTATACTGCTCCTGGGTCAAAAAATATATAGTTTTACAAAAAAGCAAGATAAAAATATTCCACTTTCCAGGCTTATGTTTGTACAGCACTTGATTCTTCTTATTATGACCATTTAGAGAGTAAAAAAGGAAGAGTTTAGCAGAGAAATGTATGGCCACAGAGTCAACAATGTGAAAGGATTGAGAGATTTAAATAATATTAAAAATATATAGTTCAGTCATGAAACTCTAGATGGTGCAGGCTGACGGGGTGTTAACGTAACCGATGATATTCAGAGAGTTAAACGACTTGGCACAAGCTGATTGGTTCATGCTGCATATGCAGCCAATGAGCTCACTGCCTTGCATTTATATGGCTGGCTAGCATTCACTAGAGATTCCTGCAGCGCGCTTTCAGAGTTTCTCTGAAACCCTCCACCTTCCCCAGCTCCACCTGTATAGATCTGCTATGGGGTTTTTTATATGCTATTTGTGCAGCAGCAGTATGTCTTAAATACTTACAGCACCATATCGCTGTATGCATTGGCAGTAGCAAGTTCCTGTACTTGCTTGCAGCAGCAGCAGCAATAATCTACAACTACAGCAATAACCAACAACAGCAGCAGCGTAGCAGATCTATTCCGCCAAGACCAAATACATTAACATTGTCATATCCATCACCATGTTAAAATGTTCAGAGAGTTGTCATGATTGAACTTAATTTATTTCATAAGACACCTGACAAACAGGCATTCATCAGTCAGATCTGCTCCTTTCTGTTTATGCCTTCTTCCTGATCTTGTGATTTGCCTTCTTGTGACTGACAAATAATACCGTCATGTAATATGCCTCACCTCTTTCAATATGAAGTTTTAAAAAGCATTAAGATTATGGCATCGCAGTACACTATTTACACCATATATGGTGGTGGATGACAATACTAATTTAGCTGCCCATATTGATGGCATGGTGACAGAGTTATACTACTGACTCTGTTTGCTTTACGTCATTCATATCCATCATTCGGCTTTAAAAAGCCTCTTACTTTGAATGGCTACAGAAAATTACCTTTATACCGGTACCCTATGACATAACTGAGCATGCAAGATTAGGTCAGATTAGTGGTTGATCATGTTTCAATGACCGATTCTTAACCTTGCTGTGCTGAAAAATGACTGGGAATTGTAAATCTCTCTTATGCTATATTTATATCCAAATATTGAATTGTTTTGTCAGCTTGTTTTCAATTAGAACAGGTTGTTGGAACTAATTGGTTGTAGGCCTCAATGATCTGAGCTTATGCAGTTTTTGAGAGAGAGAAAAAACATTATTTGTGGATCGTTTTGGCAGTATGCATAAAATTCATAAACTCAGATCAAATGAGGCCTACAATCAATTGTTTCCAAGAAGACATAGAAAACTTGTGCTAATTGAAAGAAAATAAGTTGATAAAATTGAAAATTTAGTCCTATATAATTATATAGCAAGAAATGTATTATATTTTTTGTAGTCTGGTCATTTTTGTCAAGGAACTCCACAAGTGTAACAAAGTTGGGAAAAATCCCCCAAGGTTTATACCCAGTGTGAGCAACGTCAGAATGTTTTAGTCCAACACGACTAGAATTTTCGGTAAAAAGAAAATCCTATCTGGTTTAAAATGACGGGAACACACCAGGGATTGTTTTCCCAAAACAGATTCTTCAAAATTTCACCATTTGTATTCCACAGACTGAAATAACAGCCTATGGGTTTGGAACGACATGAGCAGATAATGACATAAATATCATTACTGGGTTAATTATTCCAATAACATTTACATTCAGCCCCCTTTCAGTCTTAAATATTTGGTGACATGGCGTTAATGGAAGTATAGCTGTTGTTTGGAGTTCCTCATATTTCTTCAAGTGTGTTTATGTCTCACAAGTGTCCATTACCCCACAGTGACCTCCTTTAAAAATACTTGACCCATGACAGTGGTGTTGAATTTCTAGTGTTGATAAGTTGTCAGCACATCTTCACTTCCATAGATTTCAGGCCATTATTAGTCCCTATTACAAATATCTTTCTATATATCTGTCTTTTTTACACATATGTATATCTCTCTCTCTCTCTCACTGGCTGTATATGACACCCTACAGAAAGGTTTATGACAAGTAAAAACTATATTGCATTATCTTTATAGACATGACCAGGGTCATGAATCATGATAGGCCAAGATAAACTACAAGAGTTACATTATGGAAGCAAAAAGGTCAACTCTGCTTTTTTGTGCAGTTGTTGCAGTTTTAGTCAAAATGTAATTAAAATCAGCCCTGTCAGAGGGGTTATAAAAAGACGTTCAGACTACACTTTAATTAGAAAATAATCTCTGGAAACCTTTACAGCAGCCTCATGACACAAATAACAAGAGGATGTAACAAGCAGAAGCTTTGTAGGAGGCTTATTTCAGAAGTTTTCTGCTTGGCCCATCTAAAATTCCAGCCGTATGGAGGCGCTAGCTAAATAACACAGCACAAGGTTGGGGGTCAAACTGTTATAATGATTTGATGTGAATAACTTCATAGTCATCACTGGCCTCTGATCTCGTCTAGCCCAGATATGACCAAAAAAGGGATTTTGGTGCTACTGCAAATCCCTCTGCTCCGCCCACAGCACTCTGAGGTTAAATGAAATAACTTACTCCTTATGGGGCACAGGGGGAGAATGCTGCAGATACAGATTGGTATTATTACAAATACTGAGAAGAGCACAAATTCCCAGAGAGAGACCATCTAAGTCCTGAACAAAAGAACGGAGAGTCTCTCTCTGTTTGACCTGGCATGATATGGACAGACTCCCTCGCTCTTATCTGCACAGGCATTCTGGGATGTGCAGTATGACTGAAGGAATCATTATTAAAGCAAAGATATCAGCAAGTCTCCTAGGTTTGATTACCAATGGCTGCATTTAGACAGTGGGTGAAATACTGAGCAAATGACTATAGCCTATTTAGACTACATATGAGTATTTTACCACATATATGGGTATTTGACCAGTATAGAAAAAATCAAAATATTAATTATATAGAGATATATATATACTGTATATATTGTGACGAGCGTCGCGAGCTCACATCAGTGTTGCCCTGGAAACGGACGAGGAACACCTGCACCCGCTCATCACGAGCTGATTGGTCACAGCTGAGAGTCATCAGCCAACGGCCAGATAAGCCGCGTGAGGCCCGAAGAAAGGGGGAGCCATACTCTCCCCGAAGCTGAAGTCTAACGTGTTCTCTCCTTTACATTCCAGAAACCAGCCCGTCACCAAGCAGCCCACGCACGAGCGCCGCACGGACTCACTGACACTGGATCACGCTCACGGAGAAGCACCGACTCACACACGGAGAAGCCTCGACTCACCTGCCGGACACCCATCACCCCAATAAATTCACCCTCCGTGGTATTGATTGAGATTTCTTGTCGTGTGATTTTTCACCCCGTTACACTGGTGGAGAATGCAGGTATAAGTGGTGGAGGATACACCGACAAGTGATCTCTGTCCATTTATTCTCTCTCTTGTGTTTCCCATCCCAGGCGGCTACTCCTCCCCCACAGCATGGATGAAATTCTCCAACGGCTGGCGGAGGTCAGCATCCGCCAGCAGCAAATAGTGGAGCATCTCGCCACTCGACAGGGGGAAACTGAGCAGGAGGTTGCCGCCCTCCGTGCCGCCGCCCGCCAGCGCGTACCGGTACCAGATCCCCGGGTACAGGCGGCCCAGCTGTTGCCCAAAATGACCGCCCATGATGATGTAGAAGTCTACCTGCAGATGTTTGAGAACACCGCCACGACGGAGGGCTGGGCTCGCGACGACTGGGCACGAGCGCTGGCACCCCTCTTGACTGGGGAAGCCCAGCGAGCCTTCTTCAGTCTACCGACCCCGGTGGCCACGCAATACGAGGAAGTGAAGAGGGAAATTATGGCCCGGCTGGGGCTGTCTCCGGTATGCGCAGCCCAATACTTCCATGACTGGGTCTATCAACCCCGCTTGCCCGCCCGTGCCCAGGCCGCCGAGTTGTCTCGTCTGGCGCAACACTGGCTGTTGGACGGGGGTCCTACGGCCGCCCACGTAGCGGAACGCGTGGTGATCGATCGACTCCTCAGAGCTCTACCACGAACCCACCGCCAAGCCGTGGGGATGCGGAACCCCGCTACAACCCTGGAGCTCGTGGAGGCAATGGAGCTGGCGGAGGCGGCACACCGGCGGGAGTCTGGGAGGGAGTTTCCCCGGAGGGTGGCCCAGGAGCAACGCGCGCCGGAGGGCATCTCCCGACCAGTAAGCAGGCCGGCGGCTCCCACTCCGCAGGATGAGCCCATGCCGACCGAAGTCACCTCCACTCCTGCACGGACATGGCTGGCCGGGTGCATAGTACATCGGGACCTGCCAGCGGGAGCCCCGGAAGTCAGGGTCGAGGTAAACGGCCGGCCGTGTCGGGCGCTGTTGGACTCGGGCAGCTCGGTCAGCCTTATTCAAGCTCACCTCCTCCCACCCCGCAACGAAACGAGGTCGGTCTTACCCATAACATGTGTGCACGGGGACACGCGACAGGTGCCGGCCCGCCGCGTGACGATCTCCGCCGCCCCGGGGGCCTGGCCGGTTGAAGTCGGGGTGGTAAAGGACCTCCCCGTGCCCGTCCTCCTGGGAAGAGAGTGGCCAGGGTTTGACCGCCTGTTGACCGCCGCAGCGCAGACTGCCAGCCCGCAGGGGAGCCGCCGAACGCGCCGTCCGGCGAAAGGGCCTCGTCGGCGCCCCGTCCTCTTGCCCTCGGACAGTGGGAGAGATGGTGAGTCCCCCACGAGAACGCTAACCTGTACTATGATGTTTTCCAGCAGGTAAAAGGATGGGGCTCGTTCGGCCTGAAGCATTGCTGGACGCAAGTGTGCTCAATAGAGGGCACAGAGACCTGGCCGGGGCCCCATCCTCTCCCACATTTTATCGTCAAGAACGGCCTGCTATACTGTGTCGCCCAGCGAAGGGGTGAGGAAAAGCGGCTACTAATAGTGCCCCACTCGAAGACAGAAACGGTGTTGGAGTTGGCTCACGCACACCCGCTCGCGGGACATCTTGGGGCGGCCAATACCATACAGCGAATCCGTGACCGATTTCACTGGCCCGGGCTGGACGCCAAAGTCAAACTGTTCTGCCAAGCCTGTCCCAAGTGCCAGAAGACCAACCCCAGGCCACCTCCCCCCAGCCCACTAATACCGCTGCCCATCATAAAGGTGCCCTTCGAGCGCATCGGGATGGATCTAGTAGGGCCGTTGCCAAAATCTGCCCGGGGGCATGAGCACATTCTGGTGATTGTCGACTATGCCACCCGGTATCCAGAAGCCGTTCCTCTCCGGAAAGCCACCGCAAAAGCCATCGCCCACGAACTGTTCATGCTCTGCAGCCGAGTCGGCATCCCAGCTGAGATACTGACCGATCAAGGAACTCCGTTCATGTCCCGGCTAATGGCTGACCTCATCCCGGCTGCTGCGGGTGAAGCAGTTGAGGACCACCGTCTACCATCCCCAGAAGGAATGGGCTCGTCGAACGGTTCAACCAGACCCTGAAGCGGATGTTGAGACGCGTGGTAGCAGAGGATAAGCGGGACTGGGATCTGATGCTGCCGTACGTACTCTTCGGGATACGAGAGGTCCCTCAGGCGTCCACCGGCTTTACCCCGTTCGAGCTCCTTTTCGGCCGACAGCCCAGAGGGTTGCTCGATGTGGCAAAGGAGGCTTGGGAACAACAGCAGCCCACGCCCCAGCGATCCGTCATCGAGCACGTTATCGGGATGAGGGACAGGATCGAGCGAGTGATGCCGTTAGTCCGGGAGCACCTCGCCGCATCTCAACGAACCCAACAACGCCATTATAACCGGGCCGCCCAACCGCGGGAGTTCCAAGCCGGGGATCGAGTGATGGTCCTGGTCCCCAACTCCGCCTGCAGGTTCCTTGCAACCTGGCAGGGTCCGTACACGGTGTTAGAAAAAATTGGCCCGGTGACCTACCAAGTGAGACAACCGGACCGGCGAAAACCGAACCAACTATATCATATAAACCTGCTGAAAAAATGGATAGGGACCAGGGACCAACTCGCCGCTCTTGCCACCACGGAGCCCGTGGTTGTGGAGGTTAACCCCCACCTCTCCGCGGCCCAGAAAACCGACCTACACCATCTGATCGGTCAGTTCTCCGACGTGTTCTCCACAACGCCCGGGCAGACCCAGGTGCTCCGGCATGACATCCGGACACCCCCAGGGGTCATTGTTAAGCAATGGCCCTATCGGATCCCGGAAGCTCGTCGGCAGGCTATTGAGACGGAAATCCAGCAGATGTTGAAGTTAGGGGTGATTGAACCATCGCGCAGTCCATGGTCCAGCCCAATTGTTCTGGTTCCTAAACCAGACGGCACCCTCCATTTCTGCAATGACTTCCGACGCCTAAACGAAGTGTCGGAGTTTGACGGGTACCCAATGCCTCGGGTGGACGAGCTCCTAGATCGCCTGGGAAGGGCCCGGTACATCTCCACTCTTGACCTCACGAAGGGATACTGGCAGGTACCCCTCTCCGAAAATGCAAAACCTAAAACGGCTTTCTCTACTCCTAGTGGCCATTGGCAGTACCGGACCCTTCCCTTTGGCCTCCACGGGGCACCCACAACGTTCCAGCGGATGATGGACATCCTGTTGTGGCCGCACCAACAGTATGCCGCTGCGTACCTGGACGACGTGGTGATCCATTCGGAACGTTGGGAGGACCACCTACACCGTCTGCGGGGGGTGCTGCTGGAACTACGGAGGGCTGGACTCACCGCCAACCCTCGCAAATGTCACCTAGCGTCCTTCGAGGCGAAGTACCTGGGGTTTCAAGTAGGACGCGGCCTCATCAAGCCCCAGGAAAAAAAAGTCGAGGCAGTGCACGCCGCCCCGAGCCCCAGCACGAAGACCCAGGTACGAGCCTTTCTAGGGTTGGCGGGGTATTATCGCTGTTTCATCCCTAACTTCTCCTTGATAGCCGCCCCTCTGACAGATCTGACCAGGAAGGGGCAGCCAGAGCGAGTGGCCTGGAACGCCGAGGCGGAAGAGGCATTCCAGGGAGTGAAGCGAGCGCTCACGTCCGAGCCGGTCCTGCGAGCCCCGGATTTCGGATGCCCCTTCCTGCTGCAAACGGACGCCTCCGACGTGGGATTGGGAGCAGTCCTGTCTCAAATCCAGGGCGGTGAGGAACATTCCGTATTATTTATTAGCAGGAAGCTGACCCCAACCTGAGAAAAACTATGCTACCGTGGAAAAGGAAGCTCTGGCGGTTAAGTGGGCAGTCCTGGAGCTGCGTTATTACCTCCTGGGCCGCAAGTTCACCCTCATAACGGATCACGCGCCCTTGCAATGGATGGCCCGGGCTAAAGACACCAACGCCAGAGTGACACGATGGTTCCTCGCACTCCAGGACTTCCACTTTGTGGTCCGCCACCGCGCCGGAGCAGCCAATGCCAATGCCGATGGCCTGTCTCGGATCTGGTCAGCTTTTGCAGGTCTGTCAGGGGTCACTCCCCACCCACCCCCAATATCCCCCTTGTTAACAACGTATCTATCCAACAGAACCAGGACAACGCTTAGGGGGGGGAGTGTGACGAGCGTCCCGAGCTCACATCAGCGTTGCCCTGGAAACGGACGAGGAACACCTGCACCCGCTCATCACGGGCTGATTGGTCACAGCTGAGAGTCATCAGCCCACGGCCAGATAAGCCGCGTGAAGGCCGAGGAAGGGGAGAAGAGATGGTCTCCCAGAAGCGGAAAGCTAACGTGTTGTCTCCTTTGCATTACAGAAACCAGCCCGTGACCAAGCAGCCCACGCACGAGCGCCGCACGGACTCACTGACACTGGATCACGCTCACGGAGAAGCACCGACTCACACACGGAGAAGCCTCGACTCACCTCAGGACACAGCGCACTCACTTGAGCACATTCCCTGTGAATAAATCCACCCTCCGGGGTATTTATTTGAGCTCTCCTTCAGCGCGTGTCCTTCCACCCGTTACAATATATATATCTATATATATATATATATATATATATATATATATATAATACATGTATCTTTTATTAGATTTATCTGTTTTTACTTTATATATATTTATATATCTAGGCTTATTAAAAAATATAATGTAGAAAATAATATTCATATCTAAAAGAATCTACGCAGTAATCTATGCACACACTGTTTATAAATTTGGGGTTGGTATGATTTTTTTAAAAGAGAATCAATGTATTTATTCAGCAAGGAGCATTAACATTATCAAAAGTAAGACTATCATGTTACAAAAAATCTTGTAAAAATCTATTTATTTATGACATAATGTATTCCGGTTAAATAAATGCTGTTCTTTTAACTTTGTATTCATCATAGAATCCTGAAAAAATTTATCAGACTATTAAGCCGATTTTTTTGCAAACTTGATAAACAATAAGAAATGTTTCTTGGCAGCTAAAGAGCATATTACAATAATTTCTGAAGGCATCATGTGACACTGAAGAGGAGTAATATTTGAAAATCAGCTTACATCACAGGAAATTTTTGTATTTATTTTTATTAATTAAAAATAATTAAATACTATTCACAGTATATTTGTTTTACTATATTTTTGATTAAAAAAAAAATCAAAAACCTTAAAGAAATGTGACCAAAAAGTTTTGAATGACCGTATAAATATAGTACATATTGTTGTCTCTTAGTATACAAAAAAAAAATGGTATACTAAATATAGTACATATTGTTGTGAACTACCATTGTGCAAAACATCAAACCCAGGTTGCTTAAAAAGATTATCCCTATAATAAGTGTATTGCATGTTGTTTTGGGCAATGTGTTTCTAAATATTTACTTATTACTTACTGAATATTATGACCATGATGACATTCTTCTGTAAGTACAGTGTGTCTGCTTACAAGCCGTCTAGTCAAATGACATAGCTGTGCTGGTATGTCTCAGGCAAAATACTATAAACCTTAAGAGATACTCATTACATTCATTCACACTGCGCTACTTTCAGCTGGGAAGGCTTTTTTGTTGGAGGGTGGGGGCTTGGATGTATCTGTTACCATCAAGGACAAAGCTCAGTGTGATTGTGTATATGTGATTGCGTCAAACTCATATTTCAAAATCAGATGCAGAAGGAAGAAACTCATGGCCAGGTGGCTTTAATGGACCATCTGACAAGTTAATGTGTGTCTTATTTGTGGTCAATGGGAATGTGCAAATGTGTAACTTTTAGGAGACAGAGGCGTATGTGCAAATGTTTACATAATAATGCTTTGGTTGTGTAAAAGTCAATCGAACCATCAGGAGTAATTTGGTAAACATCTGAGTTTTGATTATATCAAGTCGGCATCTGAGTTTTGATTATATCAAGTCGGCAAATAAATGTCTCATTAACCAAATAATGTTTGACATTTCTCTTTCATCTAGTTATGTGTTGCATAAGAGGACTAAGGTAAGAGAGTGTTTCCCATGAAGAAATCATGTGGGCTGAAGATCTAACCACAAAAATGTGACAGATAAAATAAATCTATAAAATGTATCTCATTTAAAAATTAAGATTACTGTAACCTGAAAGCATTTTTCTCTTTTTAGAAGCTACGCATTTGTGCTTTATCTCAGTTTTGTCAGTCTGTTGTCAAAGAGTTAGGTTGAAGGCTGGGAAAGAAAAAATGGTGTGCCAATTTCAGTGCTCTGTGATAGCGGCTTGCATGAAAGAATTAGAAAACAGGTTATGACATCTTATCTTAAACATCTGTTAATGTTAAACAAACCATCTCAGGGCACAGTCTTGGTTTATATATCTTATTTGAAGTAGTGCTAAACAACATTTTCCTATCAGGGTGCTGTAGTTTAGAAATAGCTCTCTGTGCAAGGTCAAATGAAGAAAAAAAAGACACTAAAATGGTTTTATTACAGCTTGCATTTATCAAATAAAGGAGGCAGAAGCTACTTTCAAGATCAGGGCATATGTGCATAAAGCAGTTTAACCCTTGTGCTGTACTGACTAATTTGGTTAATTTTGATCACTCAAAAACTGAGGTTCATAAGTTTAGATCATGAGGCCTACAATCAATCAGTTCCAAAAAGAAACACAAAACCTATGCTAATTGAAATTTAACAATTGATAAAAGGGGGGGGGGGGGGAAATAGGTTTTAGACCAATTTGATAACATTAACTAGCATTTTCGGGAATTAATGAATGAATAAGTAACGGGGCGACTGAGACGAGAGACGTGCGGATCCATCTGCAAAGTTTTTATTTAAAGGCGTGGTCATAAAACAGGCAAGGTTCAGACAATGGCAAACAGGTATTTAGAGGGCAAGACAGAAGAGTGATCCAATAAACAGGCATAGGTCGATCAACGGTGAACATAATCCAAAGGATGAGGCAGGTGAGTAATCCACAGACAGATATTAAACCAGGCGAGGTATGAACAGAATCCAAACAACAAGATGAGAGAGAAATCCAAGACAGGCAGATAATCAGGTAACATGCAATCACAAGACAAGACTAGACTAAACTATGAACTAAGACTAGAACTCAACTGGATTACTGGCGCGTAAAGTGCTACCTAGTGATACCTAGTTCGATTCTTGAACGAATCGTTCTTTTGAGCCAATTCTCAGGAAGTAACCAGTCGAGCCGGTTCACAAATCGAAATGAATCGAACTTTAGTTCCGGGTTGATGACGCAGGACGCACAGCCGAAGTAGCACGTCCAACTCAAAAAGAACCGAATGAGCCGGTTTAACCAACTGTCGAAGTTTGCCGAGGATTACCGAGGACTCAACAAGAACCGAATGAGCCGTGGTGAAGTTTGCCGAGGATTACCGAAGATTCTGAGAGTGAGTTGATGATACTGTGCAAGCCTGATGCGCGTACTGGAAATATGCTTATTATTTATTAATTTAAATTTGAAAAAAACATGCAAAAACCTTTCTGTCAAGTGATGTAAATACTCCTTGTCAATCGTTATTGTGCATCCATATTTTTAAAGTTGCTTAAGCGAAATCAAGGAGTTTATAAGACTGGTTTGTTCATTCTTTATACTGTAGACATGTAGAACATATCCGCGTTTGTGCATCAATGTCTGTAATGTTTGCTGTATATGTGAAACTTTTAGGAATCTTATCCAAGTTGTAGGCTAGTCAATATTGGACTGTCAGTCAGTCGTATCTGAGGATCCGCAAATGAAACTGTGACCACAAACACCATTAAAAGTGAATTATATGGCAATAATCAGCAATATGCTTTCACACAAACAACTTTATTTTTGAATGTTTTAATATGTGTTGACACAAATGACTTATTTGAATTTTTAATTGATACAACATGGCACTGCATAGAGACGTTATTGCTTGATGACATCAGGAACCGATGGATCTGCTTTTTGAACCCGTTCAATGAGCCGATCTGTCTGAAAAGACCGTTTTGCGAAATGATGGACCGTTGCACCTAGTGCTACCCCTAGGAGAGTGATAAACCCAGACAATACTCAGCAATTGAGAAGATATTGAGTTTTTTGTTTATATATGTTTGTGTGATTTGCTGCAGGTGAGTCCATCATTCAAGGAGCTGGGAATGTGTCCGGGTGACGTGCAAACAGTTTGTGTGGTGTGAAGTTCAATGTAATCAGAAGGCGACCTCTGGTGGCGAGCAGACGGAAGACCATGGACCGGATTCGTGACAGAATGAATGAATGAATGAAAGAATGAACGAATAAAAAATAAGACAATGAAAGTGAATGGGGCCAATTCTTATATTTTCCAAAATTCTTCCATTACATAACGTGCATTATTTGAGCTGTAATTTTTATGTCTGTTTTAAGTTTTTAGGCATTACGTTGTCATGGCAAAAAAAGTTGGATTGTATATAAATTGAATAGTAACTTTTCACACTACAATCATATCAACATGGATATTGTTCATGCCTTGTGGCTATACTTTTGAATAGAATATTTTAACGTTTACAGATTAGCCCCATTTACAGTACAACCATTTTGGCTTTTATAAAAGGAAGGACAAGTCTAAATGAATTTTTGTGGTAATCAACAGTATGCCACAAGTGCTGTCCTGAAATATTCCTTTAAGTGCATTCGCTGTGTGGTTTTCAGCTGTCAGGTGAGGTGCCAAGTCAATTATACGTGCATATAACTGTTTCCGTTCGTATTCAGTAAACACCCATTAACCAAACATAAATCATTCAAATTGATATCCTGAGCTGGATTTACAATAATGGGACTTTTGGGGTTGACGTCTTTCTTGCAAACAAAAGATTTTTTATGTTTTTCAATGAGATCATGCAAGTAGCATTTTGAAGTATGCTATGTCAACATCCGATATCATGACATCATTGGTTTGTTCAAATCTGCCGGGCGGTAGACATGATTCATTGACTATTGAGACACAATTATGTACTGCACTGCAGTGGGAAGATCTTCAGTTTAATGTTATTTAGAGAGCTACAGTCGTCCTACTGTTAGGAATAAGGGTGTGAATTGTGATCTCACCGAATACATCCCTGCCTGTGTCATGTCATCGGTGTCAGTGACATGTCGAAATTTGTCCTGCCATTATCTACTGAAGTGTTGGGAAAGAAGTTCACTTTTTATTGCAAGACTTATGATGAGGATTCAATGGGTATAGCTGATGCATTATGATAATGTAACAACGTTCGTAATCAGTAAGAGGGGCGGGATCTGCGAACATTTGAACAAAACTTTTATAATAAAATAAACACAAAATAGCACGACAGCCCCTCGTGGACGACTGTCGCGCACAAACAGAACCAAAACACAAAATAAAGTCCAGGCCTGGTCCTCTCTCCCAACACTGTCATCACTCCTCCTTTTATACTCCCGGAGCTCCTCCGTGGGACTGAGAGGCCCTTATCCATTTTTCCCTCACCGGGCCCTCGCGCTCCGTTCCCCCGGCTCTCTATAATCCCCGGTTTTTAAAATTTTTTTGTAAAATCAACATCATTATTTTAAGTTACACTTTATAGAAATGTATAAACAAAAGTCTATATTTTAGGTCCTGTAACTGGTCACCATCTCCTTTGAGTTTTTGAACATTTTAAGCACCTCCTTGCCTTCACTAGTCAATTATACTTGGTGCTATAGTGTACATTTTTACTTTAAGCACAAATATTACACATACTCTCATTTACTATTTAAACTTGAGTATATAGAGTCAGCAATCATACTGTACTGACAGTGAGGACGTACACTGTGCCTTCTGTCTGCAGAGATAAGAGCGGGTTTGTTGTGTTGTGTGTTTGGTGTGTGTGTGTTTGTTGTGTTGTGTGTTTGGTGTGTGTGTGTGTGTGTGTTGTGTAAGAGAGGCGAGAGAGAGAGATGAGGATATGATGATTAAGTTGACTGTTAACTTTTATAATGTTGACACAACATTAAAAAAGGCAAATAGCAGAGCATGGGAAAAGGCATTGACAGAAAATAAAACATTATCTGGAGGTGAAAGACATTTCTTTAGCTTGTCAGTATAGGACGTTTTTAAAAAAACGAAATATATCATACTACTGTTTAAAAGTTTGAGGTTGGAATATTTTTTATGTTTTTGAAAGAATTCCCTTACGCTCACCAAATCTGCATCTGTTTTTATATGGAAACTGTGCTAAGTGTTTTGTCAATGTTCTTTGATGAATAGAAATTTCAAAATAACAGCAATTATTTGAAGAAATCTTTTGTAAAATTATAAATCTCTTTACTGTCACTTCTGATGAATTGAATACACCCCTGCTGAATAAACTATGAATTTATTTCAAAATAAACAAATAAATAAATGTTACTGATCCCAAACGGTTGTGTATATCAGGAACAGGTGATGGAGAAGTGAATAGTGCCACTCAAGACAAATACATAAAGCACGTATGCCACTGAAAAGAAGGTTTGGATCATTTAAAATGTAATTACATTTATGAACTGGTAAGGTAGATTTGAAGTAAAATGGTGAATCACGGTTTGCGTGAAGAAGGGGCTTAGGAAATTGCAGATTTACATGCTAACAGATGAGCTCATCACATTTTTAGGGGGTCAAAGATAAAAGACAGAGGGGCTGGATTATTGCCTTGTCTTATCTTTGTCTTTCCATCTAAATCATCTCTGTGTGAATTTATTGCTGTACTCATTGCTTCATAAACGGAAATCTGGCATTGAAAGCACATATGTGTGTATACAGTATGTGTAGGTGAGTTGTAAAACTGTTATGTAACAACCGACAGCTAAGGAGACCTTTTCACTTTCAAGATTCAGACTTCGTCAAATAAATAAAAAGGCCAAAGTAACATCACTTCCACATGACAACGATCAGTAAACGCAATACACACTCATACCTGGGTTATAACATTTAACTACAAATAAAATGAAAACAATTACAAAAGTTAAATTTTCTTTACTTAACATAAATGTTAACCTAAGTAAATAACTTTTTTACCTGATGTACTCAAATAGAGCAAAACTGAAATAAAAAACTACATACATACGTACATACATACATTTAGAAACAAAAACACACAATAAAACGACTAAAATTATTTAACCAAAATTTAAAATGAAATCAGTAAGTATACTTCAAAATATTAATAAAAACTAACAGCTGCAATCCACTGTACTAAAATAACAGTGCAAGAAACCCTTACTGTAACCAGTATTACCTTATCACTTTATAGAACTGCCATGTATCGGTTGTTATGTCTTAACATTTCATCACATCCTCCAATACTAGAGGTTTTTGTGCATTCTGCTAACTGTAAACATGAGCATGGAGTGATATAGCATTCTTTTTTCCTTATGGAAGTCAAACGACTCGCAGCTGTTTATCCCCACCAAGTTTCACCAACCATGTGAACCACACTCCTCTTTGTCAAAGGCTTCTGTTTATTTCGCCACCACAGCAAAACACCCGATCGGTTTGAGATGTTGGCTGTTAAGACAGTCGTTATTTCTTTGGTCTGTAGAAACCTGCTCATCTGTTTTAAGGATCCAGTCTATAGTTTCCCATCATCAGGGCTGATAAAGCACCAGTTGGGCAAACAAACCCCATAGAGTCAACAGACTACTGACTCAACCAAACATACAACCTGACAACGCACACCAATCCAACACTGCAGGTTGTGTTTTAATGAACAGTGGTTTGCACTTTTTTTTTCCGATTTTCCATCCCTCAGCAACTCCTAGGCTCACTAGTTGCTTGTTCTTTTAAAAATTATGCCTTTTGCAATACCCAAAAAACCTATACAATTATTAGTTCTCTAAGTGCTAGTGATGCCTTCTAATTTTGGCAACTGAAAATATGCAGGGCAAAACAGCAAAAAAAGGTCCTGTATTCTTTTTTTTCGCTAAAATAGTTTTAGAAGGCCAAAATTATTGACGAAGTATGATGAAACATTGGGTTTTTTTTTTCCTCTGGCCCTAGTCAATCCCTGACCAGATGCTAGGATTTATTCCGGGTGTTTTTTGTTCCAGAGGGGTGTGGTCATATTCATTTGTGCTGATTTATAACGACATTTAGAATGATAAAAGATATATCCAAATCCCCTCTGTAAAAACTCCAATATGATGTCAGCAAAACAAAATAAGACTTTTGAACCTGGCTTTATCCAACGTTCAGATTTCTGTTCTGGAAATGTGTACAAACTATTACAGTAATATATAGTTAAATATAAACATCACCATATATATATGTATATACAGTGGGTATGGAAAGTATTAAGACCCCCTTAAATTTTTCACTCTTGTTATATTGCAGCCATTTGCTAAAATTTTTTTAAGTTATTTTTTTTTCCTCATTATTTTACACACAGCACCCCATATTGACAGAATTAAAACACAGAATTGTTGACATTTTTGGAGATTTATTAAAGAAAAACTGAAATATCACGTGGTTCTAAGTATTCAGACCCTTTGCTCAGTATTTAGTAGAAGCCCCCTTTTGATCTAATACAGCCATGAGTCTTTTTGGGAAGATGCAACAAGTTTTTCACACCTGATTTGGGGATCCTCTGCCATTCCTCCTTGCAGATCCTCTCCAGTTCTGTCAGGTTGGTTGGTAAACGTTGGTGGACAGCCATTTCTCTCCAGAGATGCTCAATTGGGTTTTAAGTCAGGGCTCTGGCTGGGCCATTCAAGAACAGTCACAGAGTTTTTGTGAAGCCACTCCTTCGTTATTTTTTTGTGCTTAGGGTCATTGTCTTGTTGGAAGGTAAACCTTCGGCCCAGTCTGAGTTCCTGAGCACTCTGGAGAAGGTTTTTTTCAGGATATCCCTGTACTTGGCCGCATTCATCTTCCCCTCGATTGGAACCAGTCGTCCTGTCCCTGCAGCTGAAATACACCAACACAGCATGATGCTGTCACCACCATGCTTCACTGTTGTATTGGACAGGTGATGAGCAGTGCCCTTTTTTTCTCCACACATACCGCTTAGAATGAAGGCCAAAAAGTTCTATCTTGGTCTCATCAGACCAGATAATTTTATTTCTCACCATCTTGGAGTCCTTCATGTGTTTTTTTAGCAAACTCCATGCGGCTTTCATGTGTCTTGCACTGAGGAAAGGCTTCCATCGGGCCACTCTGCCATAAAACCCAGACTGGTGAAGGGCTGCAGTGATGGTTAACTTTCTACAACTTTCTCCCATCTCCCGACTGCTTCTCTGGAGCTCAGCCACAATGATCTTCGGGGTTCTTCTTTACCTCTCTCACCAAAACCCGATAGCTCAGTTTGGCCGGATGGCCAGCTCTATGAAGGGTTCTGGTCGTCCCAAACATCTTCATTTAAGGATTATGGATGCCAATGTGCCTTAGGAATTCAGTGGCAGCCGAAATTTTTTTGAACCTTGTCCAGGATCTGGTGCCTTGCCACATTCTGTCTCTGATCTCCTTCAGGCAGTTCCTACCTTTGACCTCATGATTCTCATTGGCTCTGACATGCACTGTGAGCTGTAAGGTCTTATATAGACAGGTGTGTGGCTTTCCTAATCGAGTCCAATCAGTATAATCAAACACAGTTGGACTTAAATGAAGGTGTAGAACCATCTCAAGTTTGATCAGAAGAAATGGACAGCACCTGTGTTAAATATATGAGTGTCACAGCAAATGGTCTGAATACTTAGGACCATGTGATATTTCAGTTTTTTCTTTTTTAATAAATCTGCAAAAATTCAACAATTCTGTGTTTTTCTGTCAATCTAGGTGCTCTGTGTACATTAATGAGGAAAAAAATTACTTAAATGATTTTAGCGAATGGCTGCAATATAACAAAGAGTGAAAAATTTCAGGGGGTCTGAATACTTTCCGTACCCCCTGTATATATATACAGTATATATATAAAAAAAATTATAAGTATATATATATATAATTATAATATATATATGTGATGTTTATTATTTAATTTTGTTACCCAGTTCACACACGGAAATACGCAGTACCTGACAAAAATTGCTAGATAGCAGCATATTTATGAAATTTGGTCGCTGGAAATATTGAAATCGGCTTGTTGCGAAGAACTTACTACCACTGTTTGTACCTGGAACCCAACCCCTTAAAAGAAAAGGAATTGGTGTAGAAACAGTTGACACCTCAGAACATCTAGTAAATTTCACAATTAATAACAAAGAAATGGCAAGTAACACGATGAATTACCGGTAAATGTGAAATTTTGAAGTAGAACCATTTTCTCTTAAACCATCCTTTAACAAACTTTGTTTGATTTACAGTTTTTACTGCATAAAGAGCTCAATTACCCAAAATTGACTCCCGAAACTTTATTTTCGGTTTCATTTTTTAGCTAAATGAAAGTTAATTTTGGTTTAGAGTTTTGGAAAGAAACTCTTTTGTATGCACCACTAATTACTGCCAATGACTACACATGCCATTGCCAGGTAAGAGAAACCAAATGGCAGAGATATGGAAATTAGAGCAGTATTTGCATAACTGCAGCTCTCCAAACTGCACATAATCATGCAGAGATCACATAGATGGCTCTCTTATCCGAAAATAACCCTCTTCCTGGCAACGTAGTGGCATCAAAACAAACACAAACCAAAGATCCAAATTAAAACATAAACCTGAAACTCTTATCGCCCAAAACTAAACCAGAGTTTAAGAATGGAAGTGAAACCAACCAGCAGCCAGTCACAGAACACTATCACTTCTGAAATCAATGATTTAGCAAGCACATGTGATGACTACTGGTGTGCAGTGTGAGGGGAGAATCCCTGTTGCCAAAACAAAGGCTGAGCTGTTTGGTCACTATCTTAGACACGGCCTCTGAGGTTATGCACTGAAAAAAGATGAATGCATAAGATGTGGGTGTCATCTTTGCCTCCCACCGCCTCATCTCTGTTGAACTGTGGGATGTTCTCCGAAGCTTGGCGTGCTCCCAATCTTCCCATGTGCTCCGGCCTTGCCCTTCAGTGACCTATTGGGCATGCAGAAGTTGTTTCTATGGTTACCGCTCTGAAGTTTGGGTGAAAACAAACCGGGGGCTTTTTTCTACTCTCGAATGAAGCATAGTGTCATGTGGCATCAGCTTCCTGCTGCAATAATTGTAAAATATGACCTGAATTAATTCCCTTTTCCATCATCTGAAAGACTTTTAAGTAGGTGAAAGGATGAAAGAAGACTTTTGGTGTCATGATATAAAACCGTGTCGATTCAACACCCACCACGGGCACTTATTTCACTTTTTCCCTCACTTGAGCATCTGGTTTACACTTCAACCATGAAACTATTTGCGTCACATGTGCTTTATAGCATCGGCTTTCCGGAAAGCACAAATGAGATTTGGTGTGGGTTTACACTTTCTTTTCTGTCAATGACAACACTGCCACCCTGTGCTTTATGCAGGCATACAATGCAGTTTAAAGGGTTACCACCCTCCACCCCAAATGGAAATTTTGTCATTAATCATACTTGATTAATGAATACTTTTTGTGCACGAATAAAAAAAAAAACGACTTTATTCAACAGTTTGTCTCCTCTGTGTCTTTCCCGCATCAACCGTAGACGCCAGTAGAATAATTCCATGAGACGCAAACTGTGTAAGGCCTACGCACTTCATGTGTCAGCCGCGACCCTCAAAGATACGTATTCTTACATTTAGTTTATGTGTTTGATTTGAACGAAACGCTCATTCCTTGCGCCGGGGGCTTGACACCGAAGCGCGTTCCGCATTTGAGCTGTCAGAATCAGAAAGAGCCTTATTGCCAAGTGTGTTTACACACACAAAGAATTCGTCTTGGTGTGATTTGAACTAATGATCTATTAAGAATGATATAATGTTAAAGTTATCGAAGTTAACATCTATAAATAGGTGATAAAACTATACCTTACATGCAGGCTGCATGCTGTATTTTTAAGTTCAGGTAGCCTAAAGACCTTGGTCATGAATATTAATTATATGTAGTTCTCCCGTTAACCCTAACTTAAAGGAAATACAACATTGCTAATGATTGTGAATAAATAAATCCTACTATTTTAAGTGGATGGTTTATTCGTTCATATTTATTAATAAATTAACATTTATCAAGCCACGTCCAGAAAGGCTTTCAAGCCACATCTGCATAATCATGCACTATATCCACGGAACGCACAGGGCTGCGTTTCCCAAAAGCTTCGTAAGCCCAAGAAGTTCGTAAAAACGATCTACGACTGATTTTAAGATACGGTCCATTGTTTTTCCCAAAAGCTCGTAAGCCTACGAAGTTTGCGAAAAACGCTCCTTACGACTGATCCGTAAAATATTACTTCTGTTTCCCAAGCTCGTAAGCCTAAGAAGTTCGTCAAAAACGATCCTACGACTGAGCTTAATATTACAGGTCTGTTTCCCAAAGCTTGTAGGCCTAAGAAGTTCGAAAAAAACGATCCTCCGACGATCTTAATAGTACGGGTCTGTTTCCCAAAGCTTCGTACTCCTACGACGTTCGTAAGAAAACGCTCCTACTACTGATTCTTAATATACGTCTGGTTCCCCAAAGCTTTGGTTTCGGCATTCTAAGAAGTTGGACAAACCGATCCTTACGCGATCTTAATATAGCGGTCCGGTTTGCCCAAAAGGCATCGTGACCCTTAAATGCACTTGAAACATCTAGATATCTACGATCTCGATAATCGTAAAGCCCTAAGTGCTCGTAAAAAACAGATTGCGGTCACCTCAGGCAATCGTCCAGAATTGCACCTTTATCTTTACTTTCTTTCAGGCCAGTGAATTATATATAAAGTTTTGCATTGTGCTTTCTTGTACACTTATTCCCCTTTTTTAATGAGTTAAAAATGAGAATTATTAAAAAGGGCAACAAAGAAAGATACAACATCTAATTGAATGCTGAACAAAAAATTATCAAAGGTAATATGTATAGGTAATGTCGGAATATCGACTGGGGGGTGGGTCTGTGGTCAGTGACTTTTTCCTGACTGCAATATAAAACCAAATCAAAAAAGAATAAAATAAAGTAATGTGAGCAGAAGCACCGAAATAAACGTTTCTCTATATAGATATTATATAGTAGAATATATTTTTTGTATAAGTATATTGATTTATTATTTTAAATTAATATATTCTTACTTAGAAATGTATATAATAAATAATTGTTATTAATCCGAGTTGTCGGAACCGCCGCAATTAGGTTAACAATTTCACTTAAACAAGCGTTGGTACTACAATTACGAGCCTGCTTTAAGTCGGTTGCCCAAGACTCCGTCCTGGAGGCCCGGTTTCCAATGCAAGTTAGCGTCCAACCCCAATAAACACACCGGGAAGCGATATCAAGCTCTTATAGGCATATAGAACTTTACCCGTCATGTGTGTTGAGGCAAGTTTAAGCTAACTCACTGCAGGACACCGGGCGCCTCCAGGACCAGTTTGGGCACACTCTGCTTTAATGGTACATTCAGCGCTTGAAAAAAGGATAAGCGACACTCCCTAAGTAGCACTTAAAATGAATAGTTCAAAGCGCAAAACAATGAAATGAGAACGTTGCTTTCTTATGTTTGTAAACCACCGTTGGTGGTTTGCCATTGACTTCCATATAGAAAAAACATACTATGAAGTCACAGGCAACCACAACTGTGCTTGAGTTTACCCATCCATCTTCAAAATTCCTTCCTTTTGGTTTCAACATAAGTAAAGCAACTCATACAAGGTTTGGAACAAGTGGAGGGTGAGTATATGACAGAATTTTCATTTTTGGGTGACTATCCCTTTAAAAGCACGGCTTCGCGCTACTGCTTTAACTAAGTGCATTTTTGGGAAACGCACGTGAAACAAACTCTTGCAGTTGTTCTCTCATGCACAGTTTCAAAGCTTGAGCGAGTAATTAAAGCTTGAGCTTACAGGTAGGCATGTATCGACTTATCGCGCAATATATGAACATGACCTACATTTTTGGTGACGCAGTATATCGCAATATATATATGTCACCGTGTTTTTGTGCATTTCACTTGCACCTGAGCCTTTTGCAGCTTCTCGTACATAACGTGATGTAGTCATGAGGTGCTAGTTCAAATTTAAAAATGCTTTTCTACAAACAGTTTCATCTGCAGATATGATCTTGTTTTAGGGATCTGTGCCTTTGTGCATACGGTCATCTGACTGCTGAGTAGTGATTGTGTTTTCCAGCAATGTTTGCACCCTTAATTTACAGAGAAAAGAAGATCAGGAAAAAATCTCCATACAAGTTCTTTGTGATTTTTTCTTTTTTCTACTTGTTACTTTGCACTTTTTGTTAGAAATGTTTATTTAATATTTATTCAAGTTTTTTAAGGTATCTAATATTTTGATACTTAAGTTTGTTGTCATTTGGAAGTGTGTAGCCCTTCTTGCATTATTATGCTGTTACATTATGATATTATATTCAGTGGCATAAAATGGTCTTTAAATTGACAATAATATCGCTTATCGCAATTCTTTCTGGGGCATTATATCGCACAACAAAAAGTTGTTATGTGACGGGCCTACTTACAGAAGGAGAACACGATTTGAAGCTCGCGATCAGCGCCCTCTACTGGTCAAAACACAACAAAATACAAGCGTGCTCTCAGTTATATAATTATCTAATGCAATGGAATGCATTCATTTTAATTACGGTCTGTGTGACCAAATACATTTAGGGGTATGTCATCCGCCATTAAACACCAAGAAGAAGAAAAAGAAATACATTTAGGGAGTCACTGTTTATAATCGACCCGAACCATAAAGCTACATTACACAGAGCCATGAGGCTCGGCGCTGGATGCGCGCCTGACGGTCACGCGCAACAAGCCCCGCCCCCATCCGGGTATATGACACGCTTCCCCTTCTCCAATATGGCGGCTTCCAGTGAGGATATTATAGATTTGGTGGCTGGTGGTCCGGTTGGGAAATTTCGGGTGCGGGCGTGTCATTTGTTCTGGGACATTTCTTTCAGCGGCAGATAAGTGCTTCGTACCCGTGTGGAATCGATTTAAGTGGCGGCGGGCTGATTGTAAAAGCTGATCGTGAGTTGTGAAGGGGACGCTAGCTTAGAAACTGCACACCAGCCGCTGTTTGTGTGCAGAGAACATACGCGTCAGCTATTTACTTCTTTCCACAACACGGAAGGCTGTTACATGTCCTAAGGAACACACATTTGTACTCTGCCTCGTTTCTCAGACAGAAAATGAGCACATGCAGAGCCAAGCCCGTGGTCTTATGCTTGCTGCTTTGTTGTTGTCGTGACATTGTACTGTTTTTTTTTTCCCACATGCTAAATGGCTCCAAAAAACAAATGCATAAACTTAACAACTAAACCTTCGCTATGGTTTTTGAGTCGCTCATTTTTTAGTTTTCATGAAATTATGACTTTTAACACATTTGGTGCAAAATGCTGCCCCTTTTGTTTTTAATGGCAAACTTATTCGACATATTGGCTAAAGTCAATCAATTATGGTTTAGTGCTAACTACTTCGGTACTTTGCTAAGATATCTCCTGCGCGTTGTTCCTCGTGGACAAACACTCACTCCGTTGTACTCGGCTAGAGATCTCCTCGCGTCCCGGACAAACGCTTCAGTATACCTGCTTCATTACGGTGCCTGGCTTCTCGATTATCATTTAGAGTCTCCTGCGTGTCTTAAGTCTTGCCGGGACATTACACTCATCGCGTACGTGCTCTCCGAGCAGGAGATTCTCCTGCCTGTCCCGGGACAAACCTTGCTCGGTACTCCGGGCGTTGTTCGGTCTTCGAATCAGAGATTCCTGCGCGTGTTCCCGGGAGCAACACCTCAGTTTACGTTCTTCGATCATAATCTTCCTGCGCTGGTCCCGAGACAAACGCTCGGTACTCTGCTCGGTCAGATGATCTTCTCTGCGCTTGAAGTCCCGGACATAAGCCTTCGGTTACTACGCTTCCGACGTTCAAGATCTCGGGGGGCTGGGGGTGGGGGGCGTCTGTCCCGTACAAACGCTCGGTACTAGCTCGATCAGATATCCCTGCGCTGTCCCGGTACAAACCTCTTTACGTCTCGATCAATCCTTCTCCTGCCGTCCCGGGACAAACCGCTCGTCCCCTCGTACTCTTCTTCGATCATATATCTCGCTTCTCTTGTCCTCGGGACAAACGCTCGTTACAAGCTCGATCAAGATCCCTGCGCTGGTCCTGGACAAACGCTCGTTACTAGCTCGATTCAGAGATCTCCTCGCTCCTGTCCCGGGACCAACAGCTCGGTAGGTACTGCTCTCCTGCCTGTCCCGTTGACAACGCGTCGGTACAAGCTCGCTCAGTAGATCTCCTTCGCATGGGGGCCCCCCCGGACAACGCTCGGGTACAGCTCGCTCATAGCTCTGCCTCTCGCTGCCTGTCGCCGGGACAAACGCTCGGGTCCTGGATACTGGCTCGCTCAGAGATCTCCTGCTCTGTCCCTGGACAAACGCTCGGTCTGCTCGATCAGAGATCTCCTGCGTTCGGCCGCCCCGGGACAACGCTCGGTAACTGCGTCGATCAGAGATCTCCTCGCGCGCTGTCCCGGACAACGCTCGGGTACTGCTGCTTTCCTTGCTTCGATCAGAGATCTCCTGCTCTGTCCCGGGACAAAGCCGTCGAGCTACACTGCTCATCATAGATCTCCTTGCGCTGTCCCGGTACAAACCTCTGGTTACTGGCTCTTCGATCAGAATTCTGTCCTCCTGCGCTTGGCCCTGACACCTCGGGTACCTTCTTGCTCGATAAGAGATCTCCTGCGCTGTCCCGGGACAAACGCTCGTAAACTTTGCTCGCTCAGAGACTCCTGCGCTGTCCCGTGACAAACGCGCATTCGGTCGTACTTGCGCGATCAGAGGATCTCTGACAAGTAGTTGTCCTTGCCATTTTGGAATGAACACTCTGTGTTGATTTATTAGAGGGGTGAATTTACAAAATGGCCCTCATGCGAAATTTTATTTGATCTGTTAACAAAAATATATTACGTTGTTAACTTAAATTTTATGTTATTTATTGTATTTTTATTTTTACTTTATAGTTATTAAATTTTTTTTTATATATGTTTACTTTTTATTAGTAGTAGTAGAAGTATTATATAGATTTTTTCAAATTTTTACTTTATTTTAAAAAATTTTATTACTTTTGGCTTTTATTATTATTAGTATTAGTATATTCGCCTATTTGTTTATTAATTCTTTTTTTTTTAAACACTAAATTCTTATTTTTGTTTGTGACTGTTACCATGATTTTGTATGTAATGGTAAACACTTGAGCAGATACTTGTGGAAGTTCTTTTGCATTGTGTAGTTTCATGACCTCAAGCACAAGGCTTGCATTCTCACATGAAACTCTTAACCGTCTGCCATGTCACCGTACTGACGGTACAATGCCATTTATTTTAAGAAATTAAGTTTTTCTGATAGTATTTTAAAATCGTACAGAACAAAGAAATCTCATATGCATTTATATGTGAATGCAGCGGTCCTAGGAGAAAATGGAACAAAACCACATTTATACACATCTTGTCAAGCCTTAAACCTCTTTTAGGATTCAATTTTGATTCACTTTTGAAATGTTAGTGTGTTTTGATTTATGTGTAGATATAGGGGGTAGTAAAATCATCATTCAGGAAGAAGGTTGACTCTTCCTTCTATTTTCTCTAAAGCCAGTGTGCCTGAGTCATTGCACATGCATTGAGCTTTAGGATAATGTTGTCAGAACTTGGGGGCTTTGTTTTGGTTTTGCAGCGGGGTGTCGTAGCCCTACAGTAAACACTGATTCAGTTGCACAGAGCTGGAATGTCCTGACAGTGCACTTTGTCACAAAGAGCTCAGAAGTGTGTTGTAGCTCACAACAATGCTTCTCTCCACATGTTAACCGCAGCAGTCTGCAACAGATGAGAGTCAATCTGGCCTGGAGATAGATGTTCTTGTTTTCTAAATGCAGCAGTTTGTCTATGCAAGTGATGTAGGGCCAGTTAGTCTACATTTACTGAATTACATTAAATGCTAATTAAATATACCAACTTGGATAACTGTTGATCTTCTGCTTTGTCATCCAATTGCAGTTGTAATTGCATATATAAGCCACAACAGACTTTTATATTCACAATCCATTTGTTCCCACCGGTGATGCTAAGTCATGGTGTTTCAGCACAATGGTGAAGCACTGGAGACCTTATTATGCTGTTTTCAATGTGTACTTATTGTTTATTTATTTTTTGACAGCTAAAAAGAATAAGAAAAAGGGTAAGACCCTTACCCTGACTGACTTCTTAGCGGAGGACAGCGGGGGAAATGCTCCGCCGAGTTATGCACCCACAAAGCCCACAAGCTGGGCCGACGAGACCGATGATCTGGAGGGAGATGGTGAGATTCAGATATGGGATTAAACATCTACCACATTTACATTTTTGATGCTTGGCTTTCAAAATATGCTTTTACAATGTTGTTTGTTCAGTTCGATGACACTGTGGGTGGGGGTGTGTGCTTTAAGGGTCATATGATGTCGATGTTAAATTTTTTTTCTTTTCTCATGCGAGTGTATACAGAAAGCTCGTTGGTGCAGTCATAGGTATCGATGTGCTTTATAACAGGGTGCAAAGACTAAAGTCTCAAATCCAAAGATATATTCTTTATAAAGTTAAGAGTCAGCCACACCTACCTAAAACGACTCGCTCTAACACGCCCCCACATATTCTACCTCACTGAGTGGGAAGATTTGCATAACACCGCCCAAATGTTTTACCGCAAAAAAAGAAGGCGGAGCTTTTATTCTCGCTGTAGTATTGTTGAAGCCGCCGCCATGTAGTGAAGATGCTGTGTGTTTCGTTGTTCTGGTGTTTCGTTGGTGAAAGCGAAACACTTTTTTTGCTTCCAAAAGAGGACGATATCTGCTTTCGTCATGTCTGGAGCTGATCCGTGCTGGTCGTTGAGGGAATACATCAACTTTGCGCTGTCAATCACTGGATCGGCTTTCACCGTTGACGAAGCGGGTTCCAGCCCGGGGTCGTCACATGTGGTTGCCGCCAGCCCCCCGGCCACTCCTTCGTCGAATCCGCCGACCACGCCGTTCTCAAGCCCACCCGGCTCTGCTCACTCAAGCCGGCCTCCGCATACTCTAGCCCCGCCGTGAGAAACTATTTTGTTTGGCCTTCCAAAAGCGGACACGACTAGAAATCAGTGGTTAAATTGTATTTTAATTTAATTTAATTCATTTATGCATTTAGCAGATGCTTTATCCAAAGCGACTTACAGTGCATTCAGGCTATACATTTTTTTTATCAGTATGTGTGTTCCCTGGGAATCGAACCCACGACCGTTTTGCGTTTTAGCAACACTGTTCCAGAACACTTCAACCCAAATATCAGATGTGTGCAGCGCATTTATGGAGGACCGTTTCCTGATCCTGGGAGAGTAGACTACAATGCCAGCTGTTCTGACTCAAAGACTGTGAGTACGTTTTCATTTTAAGGATTTGCCACTGATGATTCAAACGCGAGTTTTTGGCAGTGTAGAGTAGCGCTTGTTGTTGTTTGTCATTTCTCAGATCACAAATGCAAACATGGTTTTATGTTAACGCGGCGTGATGCAACGGGAAGTCGTTATAATCTGTAATTATGTCCCCACTGGATTCAACAAATGCCTTGTTTATATGGGTTTTAATGTTTTTGTCTCTCGCTCTGGCCGTGACAGGGCATCAACAGTATGTGAGGAGCGTAACATTTCCATCTCACACTTGAGGTAATCGGCCAATCACAGCACACCTCGCTTTTCAAAACGATGAGCTTTGTAAAAAATCAACGCATTTCAGAAAAGCAGGGCATAGAGGAGAAACAATAATATACAGTAATGGTTGAAAATAATGTTTTTTTGAAACCTTAAAAACAAACCGCATAAACACCTTTCAAACACCAAATACACAAAATAATGTTTTTTTAGCAAAATCATATGACCCCTTTAAAATGCACAGTAACTGCGTATAAAGCACATAACAATTTACTTCCCAAATATATACAGAGGCTGTTTAAAATGAGAGAGATCACACGAGTAATGATCAATATCACACTTGAAGCCGTGTGATATGGCTGTATATCAGCATGGCTGTGTATTCGACACAGGTAATGCAGCATGCGGATCACAGCCATATGACCGGCTACAAGGTGTGATATGGTTTTTGCAACATTTAATAAATAAAAAAGAGACACAACAGTGTTGTTGGGTCCTTTAAAACCCTCTTTTGTGCGAACTACTTTCTAATCTTGAACTACTTCCTAAGTGCGGGAACTAAACTGAAATTACCATCCAGTTTACATCTGAACCCAAGCCTATCCGTTACTAATTCAAAACGTCCTTTAGACTAATAACGACGACTCTGAATTGCTTCATTACCTGGTATCACTGTATTAAAAGCTCACTGTATTATGTATAGTATTATGAGAGAGAGAGATGGACTGGGTGAGTATGTTTACCTGCATCTGATACAGAATTCATTCTTCAGATCAATCTCATATATAAAACATTAGTTTGAATGTCCACTGAGAAAAGCAATATCTTTGTTGTACTATCCTTTCATCTGTTAAGGATGATTTTAGTAGGGCTGGGTAAAAAATATCGATATCTCGATATTAACTGATTCTCATTTTTACGGGACGATATCGATTCTTAAATCCCAAGAATCGATTAGTCTGGCCTGTTTTCAGTTAATGGACGGAACATTGAAGGGCACCTCCCATCCAATATATCCAATAAGCATTGTGCTTTGGTACTTTAAATACGAAACAAAGTCTCAGAGTTCAAATTCAGTCCATTGTATTGCAGTATTCAAACAAAAAAAATGCTGTTTTGGCGCTGTTTAATGAGGAGTGACAGATCGCTGTAGTGCCTCAGTTCAACTCAACGCACGTCATCCCTCCAATTAAGACCATTTTCAGCACAAAATACATACTAACATCCCCCGAAGGTAGTTAAAGAAAGAGTACAATCTTTTACAATCCGTATCCTCCTCATGTAATGCGTGCGGGGAATCGCTCAATCTGTGTTTCAGCCGTGCAAAGACGTCAATATAATGGCTTCTAAACAATATGTCACGTAACGTCACATTAACCTCAGAAAAACATATTCGTGACCATAAACTCACTAATCATATAAAAAAATAAACTGTAGAGAGGGGCATTTTACTAAATATATGCACCATATAACATATTCTTTATAAATTTGACTGTTCTTCAATGTTTAAAATTTATGTTTGAATAAATCCATCAATTTTTTTATGACAGCCACCATTTAAATGTTTATATTTCAAAAAACGAATTGAAGTAGAAATATTATTATGTAACTAACTTTATTATTGTAAAAACTTTAAATTAACATTAATTTTAACCTTCAATATTATAGTAATGTATTACCAACTGACTCTCATGTATATTTTTACAGCATTAGTTGATTTTTTTTTTTTTTCCTTGAGAAAATTTGACATGTACTTTACCTGATATATATAAAAAATAATCGATATTGAATCGAATTGGGAATCGAATCGCAAGCTTGTGAATGAGAAATCGAATCGTGAAATTTGTGTCAAAACCCAGCCCTATTGATTTCTGATAACAACGCTGCTCATCTGCATTTGTTGGCTTGTTATGGTGCTTTTCCACTGCATGGTATGACTCGGCTCGGCATGGCTCAGTACGGCACAGCTCGGCACGGTTTGCGTTAACACTGCAGTTCAGTACCGCTTTAGAGTGGGCGGGATTATTCACATGTCGTTTATAGTTGCGCCGCCTCTACTGCCGCGACTCCTGAAAAACTTTTTAATTCCGCGTCGCCCCGTCAAGCTCTCACTGGATCCGCTCCTCGGCTATCAACGAGAGGAACGTTTTGTGTTTCGATCCTTCGCTGCTGTGCTGATTTAAATCTAGCGGTTCTGGTGTGTTTGTGTCGCAAGTTCAGTGACACAGATAGTGACGATTCTCTCCGGCCAAACAGTGATCAGCAAAGTTTACACGTCACGTTTTGGTAACGGTATGGGTCACTTGGAACCTCAACCGATGTGCTACTAAAAAAAGTACCAGGTACCAGGTACCGTACCCAGTGGAAAACCCCCAAAAAGTGAACCGTACCATGCAGTGGAAAAGCGCCATTACAAGCTGTTGTTGAAAGTAAAAAGAACTTCCTTGTTTGCAACCCTGTTTCAGTCTCTTCAATATTAAAGTCTTTACTGCTGACTCACTCATAAAAACTGTCTCTTGTCGCCATCTAATGGCGGATTAATGTAACTAAAATCACCATCACGAGCATACACACCGTTTTCCAATACTAAATACTATTATTATTTATATAAGATATTATTTATTGAATAATAATATTTATTAAACAACAACAACAGCCATCATAAAGTTGCTAGGCAATTCAGTCAAAAGTACAAAGGCAGTGCTCTGATATACTATATTATTATATAAAATAGACATTTATGAGACTTTGCCCTCAGCCAAAACTATTTGCTCTGAAACAAATACTAGATTCATGAGACCAGAGACTGCCCGTTAGATTTACCCAAAACAAATTATATCTCATGTTTAACCATTATCCGCGACATCAGAGCCAGCGGCACATTCCAGAAGATCTGGCCGAGGTAAGGCTGCTCTCGGCGGGTTCATGAGCGCTGAACGGTTGCCGACGCCCTTGAGCTCACATCTCCGAAAACGTTGAAGCTAATTTTCAAATAGATGTTTCTTTATTAACAAACCGCATATTTGAAGTCTAAACGGCTCTATTCTCACCTAAAAAAAACTCAGAAACAGTATTATTTATAAAATTGTAGTGAATTTGGGCATCTGCCATGACACTCTTTGTGAGAAATACTTCAAGCAGAGGGATACAAACGGTGAAGCGGTTCTGTTCTGTTATCACTAGAATATTGCAAAAAAAAAGCACTTTCCTGGAAAAAGCTCTCAGCCAATCAGATTTGAGAACCAGAAAGAACCGTTGTATGAATAAATAGAAATTTAAGGCCCTGCCACACCAAGCTGATGGTTAGCCAACATCAGGCCATCGTTGAGCATCTGTCAGCTTAGTTTTTGCATTGTGTTCTGTACTGTATGCACCAGTCAGACCCTCTCTCTGATTGGCTGTTCAATTTAGTGAACGAGTCCGCGCACAAGAATAAAAGCAAAAGTGATGAAAGTGAGCAAAGAAGTCAAGACGAGAAAGACAGAAGGCTGTTCTAGGTTTACATCATCTTACCTGAGCATTCCAGTACACAAGTATCCAGACATGAGCTGTCTAGAATAAAGTAAGTGATCAACATTATTCATATTCAGAATGGTAAGCAAGTGCTGCTTTGTTACAGGTTGTATATATGCAGCCCTAGTTTTGGTTCCCCTTTTTGAGTGATGAATAAAGACTATTGATACCTGCTGATAGAGACAGTTATTTCCTCTCACGCCGGTGCAGACCGTACCTGCTAGTTGGTCATTGGCTGTAGTCTTTGTGGTGTGTGTAAGCGCAACTTCTTAGCCTGGATACATGAGAGGCGACAACAACACAGTCAGCTTCTGTCACCACTATTTCTTTGATTTTGGTTTGGTGTGTCACAACCTTTAGGGAAACGCACATGCTTAAAAAAAAATAAGGATTGAAAAAAGATGTATATCTGTCATTGGCAGGGCCGTCACAAGGGGGGTGCGAGGCCCTCAGCAATTTTGTGGGTGTTGCTATAGTAACAAACGCAAATTTAACACGCATCTGATCGATTTTGATGCCGTGCTCACTGACATGCTTGCACACGAATCACGGTCACGCACACGCTCATAAGAATTGTAAGATCTACTGCATAATAATAATAAGAATAATAAAGCAATTAAATAATGTAATTAAATCTAAATAAGTTCTCAGGTTTGTATTTTATCTTAATATTTCATGCAAAAGCCTCTAGTGCCATCTACAATTCTCTCAAATGGTTTTATTTTCTCAGGCTTCCTATGTTTAGGTTTTCAGTATTTTACTTTAATGAAATTGAATAGAACCTATTCATTGCCATTAAAGTGTAATTACTGAACCTACACATAGGAGCCTGATAAAAATGCTCATTTTAGACGAAAATTTCAGATGGCATTTAGTGGCTTTTGCATCTGAACTCTTCATATGAAGTAGTATTCAATTTACACTATTTGAAAATAATATTTTATTTTAAAATGTGCACATTCACTTATTCGTATGTCTAATAGTCGAAAACGCAAACGTCTCTTGTCACGTTCATTTATAATTTACATGAATCATGATCGCATATTTTCAATTCAAAACGGCAACATTTCATAAAAAGTTGAGTAGTTTGCATCACTAGATAGTCTATTACTGTCGGTCGCTGAACATTTCTATCGTAAAAGTTTTCTAATACAGTACTACTTACATCTTTCCACAAACTCTTGTTGCGTTGTGACAGTGACAGTAAGACTTCTTTGACTTGATTGGCCATTTCGATCATTTTGACATTGACGAGTGCTGTTGGACCACTGAGGCTGACCAGCCTAAAAGTTTAACTTCTAAAACTTTTTGTCATCCTTTGTGTATAAGAATGAGTAAAGCTGTGGGATGACAGAGTCTTATACAGTCTGTCAGCTATGACTATTTTAGTCTTTCAAAGGACAAAATGGGTGGAAAAACAGTAATAAAAATGAGACATAAGCCTAAATGACATAAAATGTCTCGGTCGCACACTTGGCACAGCCCTTGCGACCGGTACTGGTCATTGGGGTGAATAATTCATTTTCAGTTAAGTATAAAGGTCTTAGTTACTTAAGACATTTTTTGTATCGTTCTGTATAGATTAAATTTAGTAGTGACGCTTATTATGAAAAAAAGAGAAGGCAAAAACAAGGAAGGAACAGTTCACAAGAAAGTTCTGTCATTACAACGCTTATTATGTCCCAAACATTCAGACTTTATTTCTTCCGTGAACAACAAAATGAGACGTTTTGCACAATGTTCATGCTGCTCTTTTCCATTCAATAAAGGCATCAAGTGACTACTGGCTGTGAAGCTCAAATAAAGCACCATAAAAGTGGACCTTATGACTTATTCCAGTTGTTACTAATGATAATTATAATATTTGATAAGATCCCCCTCCACTGTAGCTCTCAAATGTCATTTCCATTACTGCTCATTCAAGAAGCAGCAGTGTTTTCCATGGCAAACCTGGCAGTACACCTTAATATTTCAAATTTTGTTGGATTACTTGAATGAATTTCAGTCTGTTCCTCAGACGTAGCTATCATATGGGTTCAGAAGACTTGGAATGTAATGCTGGAGTCATTTAGATTATTATTATGCTTTTTTCGAAGCTTGACAGCCTTTGGTTACTGTTACTTATATCGTTTGGGCCCTTATCAAGCTTCTCTTCTTTTATAGTTACTACATCCTGGCACACTGAAGATGACATGTATCGTGCGCCGCCAATCGATCGGTCCATTCTGCCAACGGCTCCACGTGCCGCCCGTGAGCCCAACGTCGACCGCTCCCATCTGCCTCGCAGTCCCCCCTACACCGCATTCCTGGGCAACCTCCCCTACGACGTCACTGAAGAATCCATCAAAAACTTCTTCCGTGGACTCGGTGTGAGTTTCCTCTGTTCCTGTGAATTCTCACATGCATTGTATGCTGTTAACATAGATTCTGCCAAACAGCATCGTTGAGGGTTTTCAACTTGTGCAATTTTGCATGTCTCACAACATCTTGTGGTAAATAGTGCATGAAAAAATAATTTTTCAAGATGTTTTCAGGGCACAGTTGAGTTTCATCAACATGTGTTTCTAGATTAGTTATAAGAAGAGAAAAAACTGAAACTTTTTTTTTGTTCTTAATTTTGGTGGTGGTGAGTTTCACGTGTCATTACAAGTTCAGCAGTACAAAATACAAATAAAAACAGGTTTATTTAGAATAATCATTTCAAATGAAAAAAACAACTTTTAAACAACTTAATTTTTTTTTTTATGTTTTTACCACATTAGTAGTGTCAGTTCTAGTATAACAGTTAAAGATTTGAATATTTTTTGTTCAATATTGCATTGTGTATTGTTATTTGCACTACCATTGAAAATATATCTTTAAAGAAATTAATACTTTTATATTAATATATTCAGCTAGGATGCATTAAATTGTTCAAAAATTACAGTAAAAACATTCATAATGGCACTGAGAACTGGAGTAGTGACTGTTAAAAATAAGCTTTCCCATCTCAGGAATACATTTTTAAATGGTTATTTTAAATTATAATAATAATTCACAATATTACAGTTTTTTACTGTATTTTTGATAAATGCAGCCTTGCTGAGCATAATAGACAACAAAAAAACCATTTTTTCTTGATCATAATGTTTTTTATATATATAGATAGATAGATAGATATGTGTGTGTGTGTGTCCTGCAGTTTAAATTAATTTAACTTCAAACTCCATCTTAAAAAAAAAAGCAATGTATACTGCAAGATAGGGAAAAAAATTCGGACACCATGACACATTAAATAATATTACAACAGAGCACGAAGAATTGTGGCACAGTTTTCTAGCCCATAGTGTAAAGCATGAGAAATATGAACAACTGTAAATAATATCGCTTTTATTCATACAGATCAGTGCTGTTCGCCTCCCGAGGGAGCCCAGTAACCCAGAACGGCTGAAAGGCTTCGGCTATGCAGAGTTTGATGACATAGAGTCTCTGTTGCGTGCACTCAGTCTCAATGAAGAGGTGAGATCCAATTGTCAGTCATGTGAAAATTCACCTTCTTGTTGTCTGTATGTCTGTCAATAACATATACAGACCTGTGTGCTTCTGAATTATAGACCTTACTGTTGGTGGTGTTGGTAGTTTCATTTTTGCCACATGGTGGCGCAAGTTATCTGTTACACAAATGAAGACACAAGCTCTCAGCTCTGTAATTAACCCTTTCTCTTCCTCTCTTTCTAGAACCTTGGAAACCGTAGGATCCGTGTGGACATTGCTGACCAGTCCAATGAGAAAGGTGTGGTTCTGAGATACCAGTCTGTTTATATGCAGTATAATGCAGTTGTGAATCTATTATTGTAGGGAAAAATTTTTATTTCAATATTCGCAATAATGTTTGTTTTTTTTCTTGATCAGAGAGAGACGAGCGCTCCTCATCCGGGCGGGATCGTAACCGTAGTGAGCGAGACTTCGGCCCAGACAAGACTGATTCTGACTGGCGAGCAAGGCCTAAATCTGACACTGATGACGGTCCACGCAGGGACGAAGCTTTTGGAGAGCGTAAGCAATTATTTCATCTGACATGTATTTGTTGAAGAAAGAGTATAGGAGGAAACTACTTTGAATCTCTAGTTTGAGAAAAAAAAAACTTCTTGTCTTGTTAAAGTAGTTGAGCTACAGTAAAGCTTTGGAAAAGTAGTAGGCTACTAAACATATGTATTATAAGATTATTTTATTGTATTTGACGTTCTATTAAATGGTTGGTTATTGGTCAGCATTGAAGAGGGAGTAAAATAAAATAGTATTTTAGAAATAAAATATTTTATATTCCAGATGTTGCAACAGAGAATTGTGTGATTCACTTCTTAGGATCCCGAGATCGTTATGAATCAGACCGTTACCGTGACGGCCAGCGGTGGGACAATGACCGCTATGATGGAGGAAGAGACAGATACCGGGAACGTTATGATGACAGAGAGCGCAGAGACTACGACAGAGGTATATAACACCTTCATAAATTACAATTCTGACAAATCACTTGGACTTGCAGCAATGTGTTTTAGTGACAGAGAAATATGCCAGCATAAAATTTGTCATGTTGAGAGTGTTTGGGTACTTTTTTGTCCCCTAGTGTCAGTTCCAAATTCAGCCCGCAATCTTGAGAATGGATAATGAACTCTTTATTTTCAGATATACACTACTGTTTAAACATTTGGGGTCAATAAGGCTTTTTTTATGCTTTTAAAAGAATCTCATGCTCACTAAGACTTCATTTATTTGATAAAATATGCAGTAAAATTCATATTCTGAAATATTATTACTAGGGATGCACCGAAATGAAAATTCTTGGCCGAAGCCGAAACCGAACAAAATTAAACACTGGGCCGAATACCGAACACGGTTTTTACGAGTTTTTTTTTCGAGAAATTGTTTGTTTTTCACCATTGCCTAAATTTAAAAAAGCAAAATGTTCGTTTTACTGGTTTTTCTTGCTTTTTAAAAAAAATATATAATAATTACAAAAACAATTAAAAAAATATTTAACACTGAACATTTTTTTAACATTTTAGCAGACACTATACCAACAAAGCACAATTTAATTTAAAATTAATAAGTTAGTAAAATAATACTTTTTGGCCATCAGACCCCCTTCTTGAATCAGGCATGTACTTTTTTTTTTTTTTACTGTACAATTAAAAGCAGCCTTGCTGAGAAGAGACTTCTTTTAAAACATTAGAAAATATTACAGATCCTAATTTGAACACTGTGTGAATGTTATAATAAATGTATTAACGGAGCTTTTGAAATTATCATTATTATTATTGTCTTACTTTTTATTTTATTTACAGAACAACAGTAAAATTACTGTAAATTCTTGCTTTTTCTCTTCTTGAGGAAGACCTCAATGCTTATTTTTGTTGACAACAGATTTATAAATGAGTCTAATTACGAATACGTCGTACGTATCGCATTGTCACAACGCATTAAAAATTCATAAAAATGTGACTGAGCAAATGACGACTGTATCAGCACAGATTTTCCCCTCGGTGTGCTTTGGATTTTGACCTGGCTAACGAAGCAGAATAGCACCGCTACTTCGGGCAGAGCTGTCAGAACATGGACAAAAAAAAAAAATGCGTGTATTCGAAAACATAGCGTAATTATTTAAGGCCATTTCGCGATTTCAGTCATCATACAGAACAGAAAACAATCACACTTCCTCTCGTCTCATTGAAACATTCTATGCAGTCCTAACGAGTCCTCTCTCTCATCTCGCTGTCGGTGCTTTGTAATGAATGGTTTTGTGTCTTTCTCACGACAGTTTAAAAAAAAAAAAAAATAAAAAAAAAAAAAAAAAAAAAAAAAAAAAAAAAAAAAAAAAAAAAAAAAAAAAAAAAAAAAAAAAAAAAAAAAAAAATTTTTCCACAACCTGCTGACGTGGGTGCTGCATAAAAAGAGTGCGCACCTCTCACTCTGCGCTGGTTGCTATTTGATCGCGTCATTTCATTGTTCGGTACAATCTATTCGGTCTTTTCACTTCTTTTTTTTTTTTTAAGCTTTTTTTGCTATTTTCAGCCGAATAATTTCGGTTGCCGAACATTCGGTGCATCCCTAATTATTACAACTTAAAATGAACAGATTCTAATAAAATGTAATTTATTCTTGTGATGCAAAGCATCATTACTCCAGTCTTCAGTGTTACATGATCCTTCAGAAATCATTCTAATATGCTGATTTGCTCAGGAAACATTTTTTATTATTATCATTTTTGAAAACAGTTGTGCTGCCTAATATGTTTGTGGAAACTGTGATACACTGGGATTTTTCAAGATTCTTTGATGAATAGAAAAAAAACAAAATCCTACTGACCTCAAACTTTTGAACGGTGTTTTTAAATACGATTTGAAATAAATATTGTGTAAAATAGCATTTTTTTTTTTTGGCCATTTGTAGCGCTCTATTATAAGTAAATTATGTTCCCCCTTGACAAAAATGGTGCCTTGGCTTGGATTAATTCCTTTTTACAGACTTGTGGACTTGTTTCTTTGAAAACTCTGAAGTGAGTTTAGAAGAACAGAACAATTGTCAAAAAGTATAAAAATAAAATCCAACTCGGTTGTCCATGTACAACAGAACAGGGCCTTGCTCCTTAGAAATGGCTTTGCATTGGTCATTCAAAACAAATGAGTTTGTTTACCTTCGTAGTCTTTCTTAACCTAATCTTACCTAACCTTATTTCAGGTTATGATTCTCGCAGTGGGGGTCGTCGACCATTTGGAAGTGGCTTTCGGCGCGACTATGACGACCGGCGGGACGATGGTCGGGGCAGCGGGGAGCGCTATGGTGATCGTGAAGAGAGATACGAGAGACGGGATGAGAAGCATGAGGACAGTGGTGGGACAGTGCATTTACATGTATCTGGGTCACTCCAGGAACCAAACCTTGAATCAGATCATCTACATCTGTACTGCTCGGTTTAGGTCCCCTTCAGAGAACCCAACTGACCCTGAAGCCCCCGCAGTGTTTCCAAAGAGACGACCATAGCAGCATCCCCCCACGACTTCTAATTTATTGAGATGCACCTGTATTGCTGCGGGCGGGTCCTTTTTTAGTGGTACTTTATATGAATATTGTAATGTACACCATATATAATACATTAAAGTTTTCTAGATATCAAAGTGTGTACGTGTGTATATACTGAAAAAAATCAGCTTTATAATATACTAGTAGTGTAATGGTAATGCATTTCCAATGAGCTGAAATACATTTGAAATGTACTTGAAGTACATTAAACTGATGCTTCAAATATACTCTTAACTGTAGTTCATTAAGTATTAAAAGGACATTTTAAATGTATTTTAAGAAATATACTTAAATTGCACTAAATATACTTAAAGTGGTTCCATTTCAACATAATTTCAATATATTAAATATAATTACAAATAGATTAAAATCCAACTTAAACATATTTTGAAATACACTTAATATACTTAAAGTTGTTTCAAAATAATACATTTAATATGCACTTAATATAGTATAATTTAAATATAGTAAGTAAGTCTGAAAAAACTCAATTTAAATATATTTCTTTTTCACCTGCGGGTCTATGCCCTGTCTTCCTGGTTCAGTTAAACTGACGTTGTTACTGTACCGACACCCTCTTTGGACGCCGCCTGCCATCACATTAAGGACAGAAATAACTGGTTTATAATATGTTTTATATAATTGTCACTTTGCGTTATGTAATATGACAGAGATGAGCTGAGCCCCGGATGTCATTTATGTCTAGTGATGCCCTATCCAGCTACGTACAAAAAAAGGTGACAAGATGAAAGATTGCCTTGTAAGTAAATTGTTGATGCTCTACAGAAATAATGCCAAACTGGTTTATTTTGCTTCCAGCTGACAATAAAGTCCATCCCTTCAAAGAATCCTTTGAAGGAATTGGACGTGTATGTGCATCTTTTCAGCATGAAGGCTTTTGAAACAAAATTCTGTTTTGAAGTATGTGAAATTTAGTATGCAACTGATGTCCAACAAAAGTTTTCATGGCAGAGAGTTCAGCTGAAATTCTCTATCTTAGAAGTTTTTGGTAGTTTTACTTCAGCAATCATGTTTACATACATCATGGTTCACTGGCACAGCATTAAGCTCTCATTAAAGCATAAATCGCTCCCTTAGGCAAGATAGGCTAATGAATGATTAATAACAATTTAATAATAATAATTTAATATTAACATTTAAACTCTATACTGATACAAAGTGGAACATTCCTTCTTTCATTGCAAATGTCTTTCACATTCATTTTAAAACACAAGACATATTGAAGACATATTGAATACAGAAATATGCTTTCTTGTGGTTAAGTTTTAAAGGGGTCATATGATGCTATTTTAAGATCATTATTTTGTGTATTTGATGTAACAAAATATGTTGACATGCTTTAAATGATCAAAAAACACATTATTTATCAAATACTGTACATTATTGTAGGTCACATATGCCCCGCCTCTCTCAAACGCTTAATTTTCAACAAAGCCCCC